>CM019073.1:16777628-17139586 GCA_009667805.1 Leptobrachium leishanense
CACGCACAGGCAGCGGCTATATGGCACGCGCAGGCAGCAGCTATATGGCACGCGCAGGCAGCAGCTATATGGCACGTGCAGGCAGCGGCTATATGGCACGTGCAGGCAGCAGCTATATGCCACGTGCAGGCAGCAGCTATATGGCACGTGCAGGCAGCAGCTATATGGCACGTGCAGGCAGCAGCTATATGGCACGCGCAGGCAGCGGCTATATGGCACGTGCAGGCAGCAGCTATATGGCACGCGCAGGCAGCGGCTATATGGCACGTGCAGGCAGCAGCTATATTTATTTATAAAGAATTTTACCAGGAAGGATACATTGAGATTTCTCTCGTTTTCAAGTATGTCCTGGGTTCAAGAACATTAAATTGTTACAGAATTACAAAATAATAAAATGCAAGATATTAAAAATAGCACAAATATACAGATTAACAGAAAATAAATATGTAGGAAATAGTCATTATGTTACATGTTTACAGGTGCATTCTGTATATAGTCACTGTGTTACATGTTTACAGGTGCATTCTGTATATAGTCACTGTGTTACATGTTTACAGGTGCATTCTGTATATAGTCACTGTGTTACATGTTTACAGGTGCATTCTGTATATAGTCACTGTGTTACATGTTTACAGGTGCATTCTGTATATAGTCACTGTGTTACATGTTTACAGGCGCATTCTGTATATAGTCACTCTGTTACATGTTTACAGGTGCATTCTGTATATAGTCACTGTTACAGGTTTACAGGTGCATTCTGTATATAGTCACTGTGTTACATGTTTACAGGTGCATTCTGTATATAGTCACTGTGTTACATGTTTACAGGTGCATTCTGTATATAGTCACTGTGTTACATGTTTACAGGTGCATTCTGTATATAGTCACTGTGTTACATGTTTACAGGTGCATTCTGTATATAGTCACTGTGTTACATGTTTACAGGTGCATTCTGTATATAGTCACTGTGTTACATGTTTACAGGTGCATTATGTATATAGTCACTGTGTTACATGTTTACAGGAGCATTCTGTATATAGTCACTGTGTTACATGTTTACAGGCGCATTCTGTATATAGTCACTGTGTTACATGTTTACAGGTGCATTCTGTATATAGTCACTGTGTTACAGGTTTACAGGTGCATTCTGTATATAGTCACTGTGTTACATGTTTACAGGTGCATTCTGTATATAGTCACGGTGTTACATGTTTACAGGTGCATTCTGTATATAGTCACTGTGTTACAGGTTTACAGGCGCATTCTGTATATAGTCACTGTGTTACATGTTTACAGGTGCATTCTGTATATAGTCACTATGTTACATGTTTACAGGCGCATTCTGTATATAGTCACTGTGTTACATATTTACAGGTGCATTCCTTATTGAGGTATGTTAATAGGGAGCTCTTAAGGGACTTTAGACTGGGGGAAGATTTGATGGTGAAGATTAGGGATGAGCGGTTCGGGTTCGGACGGTTCGGGGTTCGACCCGAACTTGGCCTGTTCGATGAGATCGTGAACACCGAACATTTCCGGGTGTTCGCCGCATGTTCGACCACAATGGACCACAATGCATTTTCCCACTGGCCTGAAACTCGTAATTGGCTACAGCCTTGCACCTGACCACAGGTCTGGTGCAAGACTGGTTCAACACTATGCCAATCACCGCTCAGAGTCCTGATTGGGCAAATTTTGCCCAATCATGGGCTCACAGAGCTAAGTCCCACAGCACACTATATAACGTTTCCACGCGCCGATTCTGCACGCATTTCAGAGGAGATTTCAAAGGAGATAGTTGTGTCTTGTTACTGCCGGTCTGCCACGCTACTGGGGGGGTCTGGGGGGTCTCATTTCTACCAAATATCAGGGAATTTATGTGATGTGTCTCTTGTCACTGTGCTAGCAAGTTTTTTTGGGGTTTACAACTTTCTTTAAAACATTTGTGAATTGAGGTGATCTGTGTCTTGTCACACAGCCAGTACCACGCAGTATTTTGGGGGTCACAAATTTCTACAAAACATTTGTGAATTGAGGTGATCTGTGTCTCGTCACACATCCAGTACCACGCAGTATTTTGGGGGTCACAAATTTCTACAAAACATTTGTGAATTGAGGTGATCTGTGTCTTGTCACTCAACCAGTACCACGCATTATTTTGGGGCTCACTAATTTCTACAAAACATTTGGGAATTGAGGTGATCTGTGTCTCGTCACACATCCAGTACCACGCTGTATTTCAGGGCTCATTAATTTCTACAAAACATTTGTGAATTGAGGTGATCTGTCTCTTGTCACTGGCTGCCAGCTATCAGTGTGTCTCACTGAGGTATACCAGAGTTCTTTAAATCTTTATAACAGAGTTGAATCAGAGTTCTGTATATATTAATCTATATATCACTCACCATGTCTGAAAGAACAAAAAGGACAGGCAGACGCTCCCAGACACAGATAAGAGGGCAAGCAGCCCCTGTGTCGGGAGGCTGTGCCTCTGGTTGTGGTGGACATGGTGCATCCTCTGCAGGGGCACGCTTGTCCTTTCTAACTGGTGCTGGCCGTCTTAAGCAGCAGCAACATACAGAGGACTTGGTGGATTGGCTAACCAGGCCATCCTCATCCTCCGAGTCCTCTGCCAGCCAGGCTTCTAGTGCTTTACAGTCCATCTCAGCTGCCAAAGCATCTAATGCAGCCTCCATGTCCACAGCTACTCCTGCCGTAGCCTCGCTATCACACACGGAGGAGTCAGCTGAATTGTTTGACTACAATGAGAGTGACATGCTGCTTGAGGATGCGCAGCAAGTACAGTGCTCTGATTCAATCTCTGAGGTTGAGGAAGGGAGTATAATCAACCTAGAGGAAGGGGGTGCCAGTGATGACACACAAATAACTGGCACTCATGTTGCCCCAGCAGCTGCAGCATACTGCCAAGTTGGCTCCAGTGACGAGGAGATAGGGGGTGATGATGACGATGACAATGATGATGTCACTGACTCCACCTGGGTGCCAGATCGAACAGAGGAATTAAGTGAGGAAGAGGGGGAGGAGGAGGCACAGCAAACACGAGGCACAACATCCTCTGTGACCAACCGTAGCACTAGCCAGTCCAAGGCATCACATGTCAGAGCTGCTCCGGTGCAGAGCGCTGTTGTCTCAAAGAACACATGCAGGAACTCAGTTGTCTGGGAGTCCTTTAAGAAATGTGCAGTAGAGCGCAGCGTTGCTATTTGTAATCTATGTCAGATGAGGCTTAAGCGTGGGAAAGATACTGGACACTTGGGTACCACGTGCTTGAGGCGACATATGAATAAGTGCCACACATCCCGTTGGCGCAAAACTTTGCGTAGGTCCTCCTCCTCCTCATCTGTCTCTACCCCCACTGTATGTCCTGCCATGTCATTGCCTACAACCTCCACCGACAGGGATGATGCTACAGTAATGGATGTACCAGGTCCTTCCTCACAATGTGACATCATCCCAGTATCTGAAGATTTACGCAGTCAGATTACGTTGCCGCAGCTGCTGCAGCGAAAGAAAAATATAGTCCCAACCATCCCCAAGCACAGCGTCTAAATGCCAGCTTAGCAAAATTACTCGCATTGCAGCTGCTGCCTTTCCAGCTGGTGGACTCTGCTCCCTTCCGTGAATTTGCTGAATGTGCTGTACCACAGTGGCAGGTTCCAAAACGCCATTACTTTTCACGCAAGGCCATTCCAGCACTATACCAGCACGTGGAAGACAATGTTATCCAGTCATTGGGAAAGGCAGTCAGCAGCAAGGTGCATGTGACTTTAGACATGTGGTCCAGCAAGCATGGACAGGGTCGTTACATTTCCTTCACGGCACACTGGGTAACTCTGATTGCAGCTGGGAGGGATCCAAGACGGGGCTCTGTGCTGGAGCTTGTTCATCCACCACGCCTCCAGAAAGCTGCTTGTATGATGTCTGTCTGCTCCACCACCACCACCTCTTCCTCCCCCTCCTCCTCCTCCTCCTCCTTCTCTGTCTCTGGCGAAGTGGCAGTTAAACCGACACCTGACAGGGTCTACGCAATGGCTCAAGCAAAAAGATGCCATACTGTGCTTGAGCTGGTTTGTTTAGGGGACAGGAGCCACACCGGGTCAGAAATTTTGTCAGCTCTGCAGGGGCAGGTGCAGAGATGGTTAACACCATGCCAGCTTGAGCTGGGAATGATCGTCTGCGATAATGGCATCAACCTTCTCTCCGCCCTACGCAAGGTTAAATTGATGCATGTACCATGCCTAGCACACGTCCTAAATCTGGTGGTACAGCGTTTCCTAACCAAGTACCCAGGGCTGCCAGAGCTTCTCATCCAGGCCAGAAAAGTCTGCAGCCACTTCAGACGGTCATTCCCAGCAAGCGTTCGCCTGGCAGAAATTCAAAGAGAGTTCCACCTTCCCACAAACCGTCTGATCTGTGACATGCCCACCAGGTGGAACTCGACATTAGCAATGCTGCAGCGTCTGCACAAGCAGCAGAGGGCCATCAACGAGTACCTGTGTGAGTATGGCACAAGGACAGGTTCAGGTCAACTTGGTTTCCCCCCCCGCAGTGGCTGATGATCAAGGATGCATGCACTGTACTGTCACCATTTGAGGAGGCAATGAGGATGGTGAGCAGGGACAGTGCATGCATCAGTGACACAATTCCTTTAGTGTTCCTGCTGGAGCACACTCTGCAGGGAATTATAGATGTGGCTCTAGAGGCAGAGCAGCGGGAGGAAGAGGAGACCTTCCCTAGCTCTCAAGGCCCCAGTCTTTCCGCAGACAGCATTCCAGCGGGTCCTACTCAGATCAGACAGGAGGAGGATGAGGAGGAGGAGGAATATTTAAGTAGTGGGGGCATTGAAGGTGGGGATTCCTCAAGGGAGGGTTTTGTGTGCCCAGAAACAGAAGGGCTATTGCGTGGCTGGGAGGAGGAAGTGCACGATACGGTCATCCTCATTGACCAGGAAGACTCGGAAGCTAATGCCACCTCCAACCTACGCTGCATGGGCTCCCTAATGATGCAAAGCCTGCTAAAGGACCCCAGGATTCGTGCTATCAAGGAGAGGGATCATTACTGGTTGGCAACCCTTCTTGATCCACGATACAAGGGGAAAGTTGCAGAGCTCATCCTGCCCGCACAGAGGGAGCACAGGATGAAAAAACTTGAGGACGCTCTAAAGCGACACTTGTGTAACACCTTTCCAGGCACTGGTAGTTTACCAAATGCTGACACACGTGCTTCTGAGGCTGCGGGTGATCAGAGGAATAGTGGTGAAGGCCAGTGCCGCTTGACTGATGCTTTTTTAAACTTTTTTAGTCCTCGACGCCCAGGGACGTCAAATGTAGGCACCCATTGCCAGCGTCTTCACCATATGGTGCAGGACTACCTAGGGGCAAGGGCAGACCTGGATACCTTTCCAGCAGATGATCCACTGGCTTACTGGGTGTTGAGATTGGATCACTGGCCAGAACTTAGCCAATATGCTATGCAGCTACTAGGTTGCCCTTCATCTAGCGTGCTTTCCGAAAGGACGTTCAGTGCCGCTGGAGGTTTTGTCACAGACAAAAGAGTGCGTCTGTCCACCGACTCTGTAGACTGGCTGACATTTATAAAAATGAATCAGTCCTGGATCAGCAGCTATCAATCCCCTGATGCTGAAGTAATGGAATAGATCGGTATGTCTTCTGCATGCACAAAACCTCCAGCACTGAACTCTTCCACAATACCACAAAAGGGTTACGGTGTGAATGCACTTGCTGCCATGAAAGCACAATATTTGGCTGCACTGACGCCTGTGCCAGATTTATATCATTTTAATTTTTTGAACAGCAGGGTCCAACCCTGCACTCTTCCACAATACCACAGAGGGGTTACTGTATGATGATACTTGCTGGCCTGGCATTAAAGGCACTATATCTGGGTGCACTGACGCCCATTACCAGATCAAAAACTTTTCAATATAGGACCACATGGTCCACCCCTGCACTCTTCCACAATACCACAGAGGGGTTACTGTATGATGATACTTGCTGGCCTGGCATTAAAGGCACTATATCTGGGTGCACTGACGCCTTGACCAGAATCATATCTTTTCAATATAGGACCACATGGTCCACCCCTGCATTCTTCCACAATACCACAGAGGGGTTACTGTATGATAGTACTTGCAGGCCTGGCACCAAAAGCACAATATTTGGGTGCACTGCCACTGACGCCTGTATCAGATTCATATCCTCAGAGGGGTTACGGTGCGACGGCACTGTTGGGGACGCTAAAGGACCAATTTTAAAGCACCTATTGTTTCTTTCATCCAAAGTCTGCATATATTTCACAATAATTTAGCCAAAAAAAATCGGTAAACTTTTTATGCGTGTACGAAAATGTCTCCTCTTTTCATACAGACTGCCGCCCCAAGCAGTTGTTTATGGATAGATTAAAGGAAAAGCATTTACCGTCGTATGAAACGTCATTTTTTTGTTTTTAAGTGTTTCTATACATCCTAGAAATCTGCCACTTCACGGGCAGGTTATGGGGACCTCCTAGGCACGATATTTGAAGGAATTTTTGGTTTTTATTTTTAACCCTTATTTCATGGAAAACTCACTGTCCCTTTTAAAAACTTTTTTTTTTAACTTTTTGTTCTTGTTTCCTGTCCCCCAGGGCACTACCCGGACCCCCATACACCTTTTATGGCAAATATGTAGCATATATGCCCTCTTGGACGGCACTCTAAAAACCGAATTTTCAGCCCCATTGACTTGCATTGGGTTCGAGTTCGGGTTCGGACCCGAACAAATGGGAAGTTTGGGTTCGGGCTCGAACCGAACTCGGGGAGTGTTCGGCTCATCCATAGTGAAGATTTTTCGTATTGTGGTATTGCAAGTAAGGTGCTGGTCCTGGATCGGAGGTTATAGGATGAGGGAACTGCTGGGGGAAGCAGTCTATTCAGGTAGGGTGGCAGCTTCCCAGAAAAGCTCTTAAACACTAGGTTGGAAAGGTGAAGGGTACGTTTAGACTCCAGCGACGGCCAGTTTAGCTCTTTTAACATGTCACAATGCAATGGTGGGTCATGTAGTTACATTGTATAACTCATGCTGCTGCTTTTTGCTACAATGTGGTAAGTTTATGAAGGTGTGTTTGCGGGGCGGCTGCATATACTACATCTCTGTATTCAATAGCTGGCATAAGCATTTGTTGTACAATCTGCTTTCTTACCTGTAACGTGGGGGGACCTGACTAGACAAGGAGCAGGAGGGGTGTCAGCCAAAGCGCAGTGATTAAACAAGATACAGACATGAACCAGACACAAAACAGAAAAAAAAACGAAGTTATTTTGTTAACCAAATAAACACAGAACTAAAGCAAGAGCAATATAGCAAAAAACCGAACCAATGCAGAATAAAGAAAGAAACAGAATATTAAACTAAAATAACATGAGAGATCTAAACACTAGAGAAAACAAGAAATGAAAACATGAACATCAGACATAGGATAAAAAGAAATGCAATACTCAGATATAGCATAAACCAGACTTAAACAAAAGAAAGCATGAGACAAGAACTTAAACTAGACCTAAATAAGAAACCCAAACAAGAGCACAAACCTGAGAACAGTCAGGAGAACCAGAGCAACAGAACCTAACCAGACCTACAAGGTAAGGAATCAGGATTCAGAGTGAACCACAGGCTAGGACAATTCAGACTGAGGATCAGAACAAAATGCGGCAGCCTCCTACTTTGGGCGCTGCCTGCTTTTAACCAGAGTTTGTTCGAACAAGTGAGTCCAGGTGAAAGTCCAGGCTTGGAATCCACAGAATGAACAAAAAGAAAAGTCCAAAGCCGCAACGTCCACTACTGCCAGAGGGGGCGCCAGAGACTCGGGACGTCACATATCCCCCCCCCCCCTCCACGAGCGGACCCCGGACGCTCAAAACAAGACGACAACAGGAACAAAAGGAAAAAGTAAATGGGTTCTGTAGGCACGTAGAGCCCTCTCGTACACCTCCTAGGTCCTCAATGCATATTATAGCACCGTTAGAGGCTCGGAAACATCCGTCAGGGACAGGACTCGACTCTCGGGCTTGAGGACCAGAGGTATAGACCCCCTGGGAACCATAGCTGAGTCCAGGGTTGAAGACATTGGCACCAGTCCTTTTGTGTCTTCTCCCCCTGGTACGGGGTCCATGTACCCCAAGTTCAAAGTGACTCTCGTCACAAGGCTTTTCCAAGTCATTAAATCAGTGACATTGAACAGAATCATGAAATCAGGGGTTTGTAAAGTGCGTCGTTATTTCGCTGCTGCTCGTGGAGTTTTTCATGTCTCTTTTTCGAGGCTCAGGCGGTCGGAGTCTGGTAAGTTTTTGCCGTTTGGGGGTTTGTTGTGATAAATTAAAGTGTGTTTATCTTGCTTTTTATAAAAAAATATAAAAACTTGTGTGTGTGTCTCTGTATGAGAGTGTATGACAGGTTGGGGGGTGGCTCTGTGTGTATGTGGGGGGTATGTGTGTGTATGGGGGCGTGGTTCTGTGTGAGTGTGGGGGAGCGGGTCTGTGTGGGGGGCAGGTCTGTATGTGGGGGGGAGGGAGCGGGTCTGTGTGGGGGGCAGGTGTGTGTGGGGGGGGGAGGGAGCAGGTCTGTGTGTGTGGGGGGTATGTGTGTGTATGGGGGCGTAGTTCTGTGTGAGTGTGGTGTGTGGGGGAGCGGGTCTGTGTGTGTGGGGGGAGGGAGCGGGTGTGTGTGGGGGGAGCGGGTCTGTGTGTGTGGGGGGGAGGGAGCGGGTGTGTGTGGGGGAGCGGGTCTGTGTGTGTGGGGGAGAGAGTGGGTGTTTGTGGGGGGAGCGGGTCTGTGTTGGGGAGCGGGTCTATGTGTGTGGGGGGGAGCGGGTCTGTGTTGGGGAGCGGGTCTATGTGTGTGGGGGGAGCGGGTCTGTGTGTGTGTGGGGGGAGCGGGTCTGTGTTGGGGAGCAGGTCTCTGAGTGTGGGGGGAGCGGGTCTCTGTGTGTGTGGGGGAGCGGGTCTGTGTTGGGGAGCGGGTCTATGTGTGTGGGGGGAGCGGGTCTGTGTGTGTGTGGGGGAGCAGGTCTCTGAGTGTGGGGGGAGCGGGTCTCTGTGTGTGTGGGGGAGTGGGTCTGTGTGTGTGGGGGGGAGCGGGTCTCTGTGTGTGGGGGGGAGCGGGTCTGTGTGTGTGGGGGGAGCGGGTCTGTGTCTGTGGGGGGAGCGGGTCTCTGTGTGTGGGGGGGAGCGGGTCTGTGTGTGGGGGGGAGCGGGTCTGTGTGTGTGGGGGGGAGCGGGTCTGTGTGTGTGGGGGGGAGCGGGTCTGTGTGTGGGGGGGAGCGGGTCTCTGTGTGTGGGGGAGCGGGTCTGTGTGTGGGGGGAGCGGGTCTGTGTGTGTGTGGGGGAGCGGGTCTGTGTGTGGGGGAGCGGGTCTGTGTGTGTGTGGGGGGAGCGGGTCTGTGTGTGTGTGGGGAGCGGGTCTGTGTTGGAGCGGGTCTATGTGTGTGGGGGAGCGGGTCTGTGTTGGGGAGGGGTCTATGTGTGTGGGGGAGCGGGTCTGTGTGTGTGTGGGGGAGCAGGTCTCTGAGTGTGGGGGAGCGGGTCTCTGTGTGTGTGGGGGAGCGGGTCTGTGTGTGTGGGGGGGAGCGGGTCTCTGAGTGTGGGGGAGCGGGTCTGTGTGTGTGGGGGGGAGCGGGTCTCTGAGTGTGGGGGAGCGGGTCTGTATGTGTGTGGGGGGAGCGGGTCTGTGTGTGGGGGGAGCGGGTCTGTGTGTGTGGGGGGAGCGGTCTGTGTGTGTGGGGGGAGCGGGTCTGTGTGTGTGTGTGGGGAGCGGGTCTGTGTGTGTGGGGAGCGGGTCTCTGTGTGTGGGGAGAGCGGGTCTGTGTGTGTGTGGGGGGAGCGGGTCTGTGTGTGTGTGGGGGGAGCGGGTCTGTGTGTGTGGGGGAGCGGGTCTGTGTGTGGGGGGAGCGGGTCTCTGTGTGTGGGGGGAGCGGGTCTGTGTGTGTGTGGGGGGAGCGGGTCTCTGTGTGTGGGGGGAGCGGGTCTGTGTGTGGGGGGGGGGGCGGGTCTCTGTGTGTGGGGGAGCGGGTCTGTGTGTGGGGGGGAGCGGGTCTGTGTGTGTGGGGGGGAGCGGGTCTGTGTGTGTGGGGGGAGCGGGTCTGTGTGTGGGGGAGTGGGTCTGTGTGTGTGGGGGGAGCGGGTCTGTGTGTGTGGGGGGGAGCGGGTCTGTGTGTGTGGGGGGGAGGGGTCTGTGTGTGTGGGGGGGAGCGGGTCTTGTGTGTGGGGGGAGCGGGTCTGTGTGTGTGTGGGGGAGCGGGTCTGTGTGTGTGGGGGGGAGCCGGTCTGTGTGGGGGAGGGCGGATGAACCTGCTTGGCACAGGCTGGCAGAAGCCCTTGGCCGGCCCGGAGTGTGACTAGGATTAAACGGATTCCTTTCCTTATCTGCGATGCCAGAGCAGCATCAGGACAATAGCGACACATTGCGAGTCGATGGAACGTGGAGGAGGCGTCTCCCGAGAGGGAACCAGCCCGAGCTGCTTCTACCTGCTCCTCCATTCACACAAAAGCCACCACGTGTCTGAACGTGAGACATTCCATCATACACAGCGAGGATTATCCGGAACGACGCCGATTCATCCTGACCCATTATACGTCCTATAGTCTTATTATGTTTATTATTAGGATTCATCACCGGAGCCCGAACCGCGCTTTATCTAGAACAAATGTAAAGTTGCCGACCAGGGAACCAGAATGAGGGAAAGATCAGATACACACAAAGAACAATATCACATAAATCAATCCATCCCCTGCTCTGTGTATCAATGCTCATCCAAATTATATCTGGAATATTCCGTTATCCTATATTAACTATTATATCCGGAACATTCTGTTATCCCATAGTAACTATTATATCCGGAATATTCTGTTATCCCATAGTAACTATTATATCCGGAATATTCTGTTATCCCATAGTAACTATTATATCCGGAATATTCCGTTATCCCATAGTAACTATTATATCCGGAATATTCCGTTATCCCATAGTAACTATTATATCCGGAATATTCTGTTATCCCATAGTAACTATTATATCCGGAATATTCCGTTATCCCATAGTAACTATTATATCCGGAATATTCCGTTATCCCATAGTAACTATTATATCCGGAATATTCTGTTATCCCATAGTAACTATTATATCCGGAATATTCTGTTATTCCATAGTAACTATTATATCCGGAATATTCTGTTATCCCATAGTAACTATTATATCCGGAATATTCTGTTATCCCATAGTAACTATTATATCCGGAATATTCGTTATCCATAGTAACTATTATATCCGGAATATTCTGTTATCCCATAGTAACTATTATATCCGGAATATTCTGTTATCCCATAGTAACTATTATATCCGGAATATTCCGTTATCCCATAGTAACTATTATATCCGGAATATTCCGTTATCCCATAGTAACTATTATATCCGGAATATTCCGTTATCCCATAGTAACTATTATATCCGGAATATTCCGTTATCCCATAGTAACTATTATATCCGGAATATTCCGTTATCCCATAGTAACTATTATATTCGGATTATTCTGTTATCCCATAGTAACTATTATATCCGCAATATTCTGTTATCCCATAGTAACTATTATATCCGGAATATTCCGTTATCCCATAGTAACTATTATATCCGGAATATTGTGTTATCCCATAGTAACTATTATATCCGGAATATTCTGTTATCTCATAGTAACTATTATATCCGGAATATTCCGTTATCCCATAGTAACTATTATATCCGGAATATTGTGTTATCCCATAGTAACTATTATATCCGCAATATTCTGTTATCCATAGTAACTATTATATCCGGAATATTCCGTTATCCCATAGTAACTATTATATCCGGATATTGTGTTATCCCATAGTAACTATTATATCCGGAATATTCTGTTATCTCATAGTAACTATTATATCCGGAATATTCCGTTATCCCATAGTAACTATTATATCCGGAATATTGTGTTATCCCATAGTAACTATTATATCTGGAATATTCTGTTATCCCATAGTAACTATTATATCCGGAATATTCCGTTATCCCATAGTAACTATTATATCCGGAATATTCCGTTATCCCATAGTAACTATTATATCCGGATATTCTGTTATCCCATAGTAACTATTATATCCGGAATATTCCGTTATCCCATAGTAACTATTATATCCGGATATTCTGTTATCCCATAGTAACTATTATATCCGGAATATTCCGTTATCCCATAGTAACTATTATATCCGGAATATTCTGTTATCCCATAGTAACTATTATATCCGGAATATTCTGTTATCCCATAGTAACTATTATATCCGGAATATTCTGTTATCCCATAGTAACTATTATATCCGGAATATTCTGTTATCTCATAGTAACTATTATATCCGGAATATTCCGTTATCCCATAGTAACTATTATATCCGGAATATTCTGTTATCTCATAGTAACTATTATATCCGGAATATTCTGTTATCACATAGTAACTATTATATGCGGAATATTCTGTTATTCCATAGTAACTATTATATCCGGAATATTCTGTTATCCCATAGTAACTATTATATCCGGAATATTCTGTTATCCATAGTAACTATTATATCCGGAATATTCCGTTATCCCATAGTAACTATTATATCCGGAATATTCTGTTATCCATAGTAACTATTATATCCGGAATATTCTGTTATCCCATAGTAACTATTATATCGGAATATTCTGTTATCCCATAGTAACTATTATATCCAGAATATTCTGTTATCCATAGTAACTATTATATCCGGAATATTCTGTTATCCCATAGTAACTATTATATCCGGAATATTCCGTTATCCCATAGTAACTATTATATCCGGAATATTCTGTTATCCCATAGTAACTATTATATCCGGAATATTCTGTTATCCCATAGTAACTATTATATCCGGAATATTCTGTTATCCCATAGTAATTATATCCGGAATATTCTGTTATCTCATAGTAACTATTATATCCGAATATTCCGTTATCCCATAGTAACTATTATATCCGGAATATTCTGTTATCTCATAGTAACTATTATATCCGGAATATTCTGTTATCACATAGTAACTATTATATCCGGAATATTCTGTTATCCATAGTAACTATTATATCCGGAATATTCTGTTATCCCATAGTAACTATTATATCCGGAATATTCTGTTATCCCATAGTAACTATTATATCCGGAATATTCCGTTATCCCATAGTAACTATTATATCCGGAATATTCTGTTATCCCATAGTAACTATAATATCCGGAATATTCTGTTATCCCATAGTAACTATTATATCCGGAATATTCTGTTATCTCATAGTAACTATTATATCCGGAATATTCTGTTATCCCATAGTAACTATTATATCCGGAATATTCTGTTATCCCATAGTAACTATTATATCCGGAATATTCTGTTATCCCATAGTAACTATTATATCCGGAATATTCTGTTATCCCATAGTAACTATTATATACGGAATATTCCGTTATCTTTGTGCGGGTGATATATCTGGGAGATGTTTGAGTTATTGTGGGTCGTTTGGAATGTCACACGCAGTAACGTGTCCTCTCTGTCTTTTCCATCACAGTTCCCCCAGATGATCCTGTAATTCTTGGTGGTCCAATCATTAGCCTGCGTGCAGGGGACCCCCTGAATCTGACCTGCCACGCCAACAACGCCAAGCCGGCAGCCACCATCATCTGGATGAGGAACGGTGAGGTGCTGAACGGAGCCACATATTCCAAGGTCAGTGTTTCAGGCCGTGCTTCCCTGTTCGGAGTTGAAGGGCAGAACGACGCGTTTCTCGCAGTGCCCGGTGCGGTTTGGTGTAAATCCCCTGCATTATCAGGAGCTTAGCGCGTCAATGACCAGGACCAGGAGCTAACCGAGCGATAAAGTCCTGTGCTTAGAACAATATTCTCCGGGAGGAAAAAGAAATTGCTTTCTTGTCTGTCACATCCTCTGTGCAGCCTCCGCGGCCATTCCTCCACCCGCCAATCCCTTGTGCCACGCCGCCCCGCAGTCCCACATACCGCAGTCCCCTATAGCGATCCAATAATTAGCATCAATTAGTTCAGTGTGTGACCAGTGCAACGCGGTGCTCTGTTTAATTCTTATCCACTGGTTAGGGTCACCTGTTGGTTATGTATGAAAGAGGCGCTGGAATCTCGTGAACTTAGAAATATAGAAACATAGAAAATGTGGTCAGATGAGAACCTTTCGGCCCATCTAGTCGCCCAATTACATGGATACTTTACCTGGATTTATCTTTTGTTTAGGATAGCCTAATGCCTATCCCATGCTTGCTTAAATTCAATCACTGTTTTGGCCTCTCAACCCTTTACTGGAAGACTGTTCCATGTATCCACACACCCTCTCAGTAAAATAATGCTTCCTGATGTTACTTTTAAACTTTGCCCCTCTAATCTAAGACTATGTCCTCTTGTTTTGCTACTTTGTTTCCTTTTAAATATACTCCCTTCCTCTACCTTGTGGATTCCCTTTACGTATTTAAATGTTTCTATCATATCTCCTCTGTCTCGTCTTTTTTCCAAGCTGTACATGTTAAGATCATTAAGCCTTTCCTGGTAACTTTTCTCCTTCAAGCCGTACACCATTTTAGTAGCCCTTCTCTGAACTCTCTCTAAGATGTCTATATCCTTCTGGAGATACGGTCTCCAGTACTGCACACAGTACTCCAAGTGAGGTCTCACCAGTGCTCTGTACAGTGGCATGAGCACTTCCCTTTTCCTACTGCTAATACAGGCTCTCCCTACACAACCAAGCATTCTGCCAGCATTTCCAAGCATTCTGCCAGCATTTCCTGCTGCTCTATTACATTGTCTACTTACCTTTAGATCAACTTGCAGTAGAAACTTTACTTAGTGCATAAAATTATAAACAACTATTACAGACTAGTGACTGAAAGCAGCAGGCATTACACAGCAAGAAACCAAGGAAGTGAGAGAAACAACAGACTTCCTTCCTGAGAATATACCAACAAGTGCAGAACACATAGTATCCTTAATAACAGCGCCATCTGCAGTGTAAATGGTATAGTACATGCTGTTGTATTTCTAACACCCCTTCTCAACTGCATGTGCATCATCACCTTTTAGTCATTTTTCAGATATTTTTTTGGCAAAATTTCCCCCCCTTCTTTTTTAATAGCAGTTTTTCTTTTTCCTGTAACAGAACTTTTTATTATCAATCATAGGATCTTTATATGTAAATTCCAGACATTTTCGTTCAGTAGTTCTTTTTGAAAACAGCAGGCCATGGGTTTTGCGGTGACAGCATTCAGCGGCCGACTCCATGCACTTTGGGGACTGCGGTGAATGGTGAATTCACTGCAGGTGTGGGGAATTTTATTCCCCGAAGTACAGGGAACTACAGAACACCAAAATGTTGGCGTCATTTCGGTGCTCTGTGAGTAACCCATTTAAGTGGTGAGGTTCTTTGCTGCCCCCTGGAAAGTGAAAGCCTTGAAAATTAGTGAAATCTCAATGTATCCTTACTGATAAAATACTTAGCAAAAGTTAAAAAAACAAATAATTATTTTTTTGGGGGTGGTGCCACCCGGTGCGGGCCGCCGCCCCCTGGAAAGTGCCACCTTAGGCCTAGGCCTTGTTGGCCTAGGCCAAAATACACCACTGGCTCTAGGGTTGATCCTTTCTGATTGTGTCAACTTTATACATCCTTGATTGTCTTCAAAGATGGGTATCGGTTTTTTAGACATGTCCAGTCCCATATCTAATAGAAGTTGACGAATCCAAATTGCTTCATGACATGCATGTGCTGCTGCTATGTTATCTGCTTCAGTTGAAGAGAGCGCAACAGTCGCTTGTTTTCGACTAGACCAACTGATGGTACCTTCTCCATACTGGAAGATGTAACCATAGTAGATTTGTGGTCTGTAATGTCTCCGGCATCTTAGCAGTGTATGACAGCTTGCGCGGTGGGATCCCTTTTGTTATCCGAGTAGATCTTCTGATTTCTGGTTGTTCAGTAGGTCCCACTGGATTGTGGACAGTTATGTCATCAATTGTGAGTTCCACCTCTTGGTCTGACTCCTGCACAGCTTCACTTTGCTCAGCATCTCTTGCGGTTTCAGTTGGCAAATGTTCTTCATGTGTTTTGAGAGTCATTTTTTATGATGTTTGGCTTTCATCAAAATAAACACTGCGGCTTACTGTGACCTTGTTGGTCTTTGGATGAAGGATTCTATATCCCTTACGTTGTTCACTGTAACCCACTAGAAGGCCTTCTATGGCCGTGTTCTCCAACTTGGATCGTTTTTCACTTGGAATGTAAGTGTACGCTTTGCAGCCGAACACTCGAATATGTCCTATACTAGGTTTTGATCTGTTCCACATTTCATATGGGGTACTTTCAGCTGCTTTAGATGGTAGCCTGTTCTGTATGTATGTTGCAGTCATTATTGCTTCTCCCCAGTACTTGTTGTGTAGGTTGGCATCTGAAATCATGCGTCTGGCCATTTCTATAAGAGTGTGATTTTTCCTTTCCGCTACACCATTTTGTTCAGGAGTGTACGGTACAGTTGTTTGGTGTATGATACCGTGTTTCTTTAGGTATGCAGGGTTATCCAAAGATATCCGAATTGCTTGAGAAAGGTAACCGAACGCTGAAAATCAGTGTTCGGTTACCTTTCCTGACCATTCGGCTATTCAGAGAGCAGGCAATTCGCCAAATCCTGGCGAATTGCCTGAACATACGGTGCCTGTTCGGTGCCTGTTCGAGGGCAGTGAAATCCCCATGAAAAAGCACTGCTTCGGCTATTCAGAGAACACAAACCAGCAGTGAAAGGTTCCCCTAATGCCCTGCCATTCGGTGGTTTAATTCGGCAGGTTTATTCAGGAGAATCCCATAGACTTCAATGTTAAAAATATTCCCGTTTTAATTCAATATCTAATAAACTGTTCATTATAAAATTCTGCAGCAAAAAGTCTCTTTATTTATAGATTTTTTAGGATACTTTAAGCATTTTTCAGATTTTTTTTTTTTTTTTTAAAAGTCCGATTTTTTTTAATTTTCTTTTTAAGTTTACTTATTTTTTTTGTAACAGCCCTCTTTATTATCATTCCCTGGACCTCCTGTGGAAATTTCAGACATTTTCGCTCAGTAGTTTCTTTGCAAACAGCGTTTCATTTTCCCAGATTCATACAAATGGTTTTTCTAATTTATTCACTGCCTCCTCTACGTCACAGCTGCTTCGGCTCTGTGTGATTCGGCTCCTGTTCGGCTCCTGTTCGGCTCCTGTTCGCTCCTGTTCGCTCCTGTTCGGCTCCTGTTCGGCTCCTGTTCGGCTTCTTCGAAGGTTAATCCAGATGTTTTTGGTTGTTTTCAGCGTGCATTCGGTTAGTTTTCGTCAGGTTTGCGGTAGCTTTTCCCTGCAATTCGGGGACCTTGTGGTGTTTGCTGAATACACCGCAGGGTCACCGAAATGCAATCGGCAAAAAGAACCGAATTGAAGAGAACGAAAAGTCACCGAATGTGCGGTGACTTTTCAAATCTCTTTGGATAACCCTGATGATTCCACTTCCTTACCCATATATTCCCCTCCATCGTCGGTGCGTATTATTCCGGGTTTCCTTCGAAATTTGTTGCTAGTCATCGCTACAAATTCTTGAAGTTTATCAGTTGTCTCACTTTTGTGTTTCATCGGCTGGGTGGAGTAGAGGTACCGGCTGGGTGGAGTAGAGGTACCGGCTGGGTGGAGTAGAGGTATCGGCTGGATGGAGTAGAGGTACCGGCTGGGTGGAGTAGAGGTAACATCAACGCTCTGCATGGAGAGAGCCTGTGCAGACATGGGTTTGATCCCAGCGAGCACCTCTCCAGTAAGTGTCCTTGGGCAAGACACCTAACGGTACAGACTTGCCACCCAAAACCAGAGAAATCTCAATGTATCCTTCCTGGAAAACCAGAGAAATCTCAATGTATCCTTCCTGGAAAACCAGAGAAATCTCAATGTATCCTTCCTGGAAAACCAGAGAAATCTCAATGTATCCTTCCTGGAAAACCAGAGAATCTCAATGTATCCTTCTTGTAAAACCAGAGAAATCTCAATGTATCCTTCCTGGAAAACCAGAGAAATCTCAATGTATCCTTCCTGGAAAACCAGAGAATCTCAATGTATCCTTCTTGTAAAACCAGAGAAATCTCAATGTATCCTTCCTGGTAAAATACTTTCTCAAAAAAAAAAGGATATGTCGTTGTGTACCTGGAACAGTCATCAATGAAGGTTATTAAATATTTGTTGCCGCTGGGTGTGGTTTTTTTTTATTGGTCCACACACGTCACTGTGTATACGTTCCATGGGTTTAGTGTTTTTTCTTTGACTGGCTTGTGGAAGTGGTGTTCGTGTTGCCTTTGCTTTGATACATGTGCACTTCATTTTTGACAAGGTAACATTATCATGTCTTCTGATAAACCTCTCTTAGAAAGTTCCTTTATGGCTTCTGGGTTTCGATGCCCCATTCGTCTGTGCCAGAGATGGATGCACTTGTTATGTGGATCTTCATGAGTGACTGTTTTGACTTGAACACTTTCTGTGACGAGTTTGTATAGATGTTCATTCAACCTTCCCTTTGCTAGGATTTCTTTTCTGTTTCGCATTGTGCATTCATTACCTCGGAATTGTACTGTGAGTCCATTGTTAGCGAGGGTTTTCACTGATAGGCTTCCTTCTAGACTTGGAACATACTAAACATTCTTTACAAGGATGCTTCGCTTACCTCCTGATGGTGTGATGCAGTTCAGAAACCCTTGACAATTACCTTCTGATGTAATACTTTTCCCATTTGCTAGGAAGACTTTGTCTTTTGCATTAACTCCCTGGCGGTGATCCTTCCCGAGTGTGTCTCAGGGTTAAATTTCACCGCTGAGAGCGGTAACCCCGAGACACACTCGGGTTGTATACATCAACTCTCCCTGCGCTCCCTCGCTGATCTATGCAGTCTCCTCCGGCGATCGCAGCATTTTACTTCCTGGATTCCTTCTCGCGAGGAGGAAACCAGGAAGTAATGAGGTCGCCGGAGGAGGCAGCTGGGGACATCGAGGGAGAGCACGGAGAGGTGATGTATCCAGCGGCATCCCGAGTGTTGCTTGGGGGTTACCACTTCCAACATAGGAATTTAGCCCTGAGCCACATTCGGGATGCCGCTAGGGGGGGCAATAAAAAGGGGGGGCAATAAAACAAATTATACCGTTTTTCAGCACAGAATTTGCTGAAGAAATAGACCTCCAGGGAGGTTAAAATCAATTTCTGTGAAGATCTCATCACTTGTCATGTGACTTGTTGCTCCTGAGTCATGTACCATCCATGTGGGGTAGTATTCTGAGTCACTTTAAAGCTTGCACTCCATGATGTATCTGTGGTTTCCTGTGTGGCTGCTTTAGCTTTCTCTTGTGAATGGCGCTCTCCTTCGCTGCTCTGCTTTCCAGATGGAACAATTTTGTTTTAAATGACCGTTCTTTTTGCAGCGAAAACACAGTCTGGTTTCTCTGTTATGTTTTGTGTTTTCATTCACCTTTAGAGCTACTTCTGTTTTGTCATTCTCTTCACCATGCATATTTACCTTCTTTCTGTTGTATTCATCAATTAATTTGCCCTTAGCTTATTGCAGTGTTAGTTCTTCGTCTGGTCTGTTTTCCAGAGCGTTTATAAGGGCACTATACGATTCTGGAAAGCTGCATAATAGTAATGCCACTACATGATTGTCTTTTATATCTTCCCTAATTGCATGTAATTGCTCCACAATTTCCAGCATAGCATTCACATGTTCACACATTTCCTGCCCTTTTTCCAGCCTCATCTTATACAGTTTACGCAGTAGATATGGTTTACTGTTTATATTTGAACGCTCTTGCAGTTTCTGTAGCGCAGGCCACATACCTTTCGCTGTGTTTTCTTTTCTTATATGAATAAGTTGATCATCCTCCACTAACCGGCTTATAACTGCTTTTACTTGCATGTTTTTCTGTCCCATTCTTCTGGGTTGTCAGTGGGTCTGTTTGTATCCAGAACGTGCCACAAGTCATCTTTGGATAACACCATTTCCAGCTTAAACTTCCACAGCTGATAGTTGGTATTGTTTAGCTTTGCTATTGCAAATTTCACATCTGAACCACTTGCCATTTTTTCAGTATCTTGGATGAGGCTCTTGTTTCCTCACACTGTAACCGGAATCTGCTCTATTTCCACTTCAACACAGCAGGTATTTGGATCATAGATAGTCTACTTTTCAGTGTCTGGACCCCTAACCTGTTGGTTCTGTATGAAAGAGGCGCTGGAATCTCGTGAACTTGCAGTAGAAACTTTACTTAGTGCATAAAATTATAAACCACTATAAGGCCCCGTTCACACCTAGCCGTTTTAACGCGCGTTTGTGCACGCTTTAAAACGCATGAACGGGGAAATCCCATGCTTTGCTATGGGCCCCATTCAGATCTAAGCGTTTTAGAGCGCGCAGGAACGCGCTTTAAAACGGCCGACCCAAAAAGAAGTTCGGGAGCTTCTTTTCGGGCATACAGCAGCGCGTTCGCGGCATATCATAGCCGCGCACGCGCTGCAACGCGCGTTCGCGTTTTTTTTGTATGCTCGAACGCGCGTAAAAAAACTGCGCGCATTGCGCGACGCAGCGCTGCGCCCAGGTGTGAACCCAGCCTTACAGACTAATGACTGAAAGCAGCAGGCATTACACAGCAAGAAATCAAGGAAGTGAGCGAGAGAAACAACAGACTTCCTTCCTGTGAATATACCAACAAGTGTAGAACACATAGACTGTAAGCTCCTATGAGCAGGGCCTCTACACCTCTTGTTTCCATCCTATGTCCGTTTATATGTATTTCGTTCCCTTTGGTTATTGTAAAAGGCTACGGAAACTGTTGCGCCATATAAATGATGACAATAATAATAATAATAGTATCCTTAATAACAGCGCCATCTGCAGTTTAAATGGTATAGTACATGCTGTTGTATTTCTAACATCACCCCCCCCCTCAAATACAGACGGTGAGACAATCCTGGTGAGGGAGCTCAGCTCCGACCAGAGGAATCGATACATTTCCTGCCCTCCTTTTATTCTAGTGATACTTAGTATACATTAAGAAATGATAGTTTGTGTGCGGGAGCCGCGGCGCGATGTGTGTTCATAACCTGCTTCCCACAATCAGCTGTTTGGGAGGACGAGGCACCCGAGGCATATCTCGCTTCATATATTGATTAATTACCATAGTTGCCAGTGCCCTATTGACTGGTTATCACAGATGCTGGTGGTTTGATTACCGGAGTCGCTGGTGTCCTGGTTATCACAGATGTTCTTGGTTTGATTACCGGAGTCGCTGGTGTCCTGGTTATCACAGATGCCAGTGGTTTGATTACCGGAGTCGCTGGTGTCCTGGTTATCACAGATGTTCTTGGTTTGATTACCGGATCTGCTGGTGTCTTGGTTATCACAGATGCCGGTGGTTTGATTACCAGAGTCGCTGGTGTCCTGGTTATCACAGATGTTGGTGGTTTGATTACCGGAGTCGCTGGTGTCTTGGTTATCACAGATGTTGGTTGTTTGATTACCGGAGTCGCTGGTGTCCTGGTTATCACAGATGTTGGTGGTTTGATTACCGGAGTCGCTGGTGTCCTGGTTATCACAGATGTTGGTGGTTTGATTACCGGAGTCGCTGGTGTCTTGGTTATCACAGATGTTGGTTGTTTGATTACCGGAGTCGCTGGTGTCCTGGTTATCACAGATGTTGGTTGTTTGATTACCGGAGTCGCTGGTGTCCTGGTTACCACAGATGTTGGTGGTTTGATTACCGGAGTCGCTGGTGTCCTGGTTATCACAGATGCTGGTGGTTTGATTACCGGAGTCGCTGGTGTCCTGGTTATCACAGATGCTGGTGGTTTGATTACCGGAGTCGCTGGTGTCCTGGTTATCACAGATGTTGGTGGTTTGATTACCGGAGTCGCTGGTGTCTTGGTTATCACAGATGTTGGTGGTTTGATTACCGGAGTCGCTGGTGTCCTGGTTATCACAGATGTTGGTGGTGTTTTGATTACCGGAGTCGCTGGTGTCTTGGTTATCACAGATGTTGGTGGTTTGATTACCGGAGTCGCTGGTGTCCTGGTTATCACAGATGTTGGTGGTTTGATTACCGGAGTCGCTGGTGTCTTGGGTTATCACAGATGCTGGTGGTTTGATTACCGGAGTCGCTGGTGTCCTGGTTATCACAGATGCTGGTGGTGGTTTGATTACCGAGTCGCTGGTGTCCTGGTTATCACAGATGCTGGTGGTTTGATTACCGGAGTCGCTGGTGTCCTGGTTATCACAGATGTTGGTGGTTTGATTACCGGAGTCGCTGGTGTCCTGGTTATCACAGATGCTGGTGGTTTGATTACCGGAGTCGCTGGTGTCCTGGTTATCACAGATGCTGGTGGTTTGATTACCGAGTCGCTGGTGTCCTGGTTATCACAGATGTTGTGGTTTGATTACCGGAGTCGCTGGTGTCTTGGTTATCACAGATGTTGGTGGTTGATTACCGGAGTCGCTGGTGTCCTGGTTATCACAGATGTTGGTGTTTGATTACCGGAGTCGCTGGTGTCTTGGTTATCACAGATGCTGGTGGTTTGATTACCGGAGTCGCTGGTGTCCTGGTTATCACAGATGCTGGTGGTTTGATTACCGGAGTCGCTGGTGTCCTGGTTATCACAGATGCTGGTGGTTTGATTACCGGAGTCGCTGGTGTCCTGGTTATCACAGATGTTGGTGGTTTGATTACCGGAGTCGCTGGTGTCCTGGTTATCACAGATGTTGGTGTTGATTACCGGAGTCGCTGGTGTCCTGGTTATCACAGATGTTGGTGGTTTGATTACCGGAGTCGCTGGTGTCCTGGTTACCACAGATGTGGTGGTTTGATTACCGGAGTCGCTGGTGTCCTGGTTATCACAGATGTTGGTGGTTTGATTACCGGAGTCGCTGGTGTCCTGGTTACCACAGATGTTGGTGGTTTGATTACCAGAGTCGCTGGTGTCCTGGTTATCACAGATGTTGGTGGTTTGATTACCGGAGTCGCTGGTGTCCTGGTTATCACAGATGTTGGTGGTTTGATTACCGGAGTCGCTGGTGTCCTGGTTACCACAGATGTTGGTGGTTTGATTACCAGAGTCGCTGGTGTCCTGGTTATCACAGATGTTGGTGGTTTGATTACCGGAGTCGCTGGTGTCCTGGTTACCACAGATGTTGGTGGTTTGATTACCGGAGTCGCTGGTGTCCTGGTTATCACAGATGTTGGTGGTTTGATTACCGGAGTCGCTGGTGTCCTGGTTATCACAGATGTTGGTGGTTTGATTACCGGAGTCGCTGGTGTCTTCGTTATCACAGATGTTGGTTGTTTGATTACCGGAGTCGCTGGTGTCCTGGTTATCACAGATGTTGGTTGTTTGATTACCGGAGTCGCTGGTGTCCTGGTTACCACAGATGTTGGTGGTTTGATTACCGGAGTCGCTGTGTCCTGGTTATCACAGATGTTGGTGGTTTGATTACCGGAGTCGCTGGTGTCCTGGTTATCACAGATGCTGGTGGTTTGATTACCGGAGTCGCTGGTGTCCTGGTTATCACAGATGCCAGTGGTTTGATTACCGGAGTCGCTGGTGTCCTGGTTATCACAGATGTTCTTGGTTTGATTACCGGATCTGCTGGTGTCTTGGTTATCACAGATGCCGGTGGTTTGATTACCAGAGTCGCTGGTGTCCTGGTTATCACAGATGTTGGTGGTTTGATTACCGGAGTCGCTGGTGTCTTGGTTATCACAGATGTTGGTTGTTTGATTACCGGAGTCGCTGGTGTCCTGGTTATCACAGATGTTGGTGGTTTGATTACCGGAGTCGCTGGTGTCCTGGTTATCACAGATGTTGGTGGTTTGATTACCGGAGTCGCTGGTGTCCTGGTTATCACAGATGTTGGTGGTTTGATTACCGGAGTCGCTGGTGTCTTGGTTATCACAGATGCTGGTGGTTTGATTACCGGAG
Source organism: Leptobrachium leishanense (assembly GCA_009667805.1). Taxonomy (NCBI): domain Eukaryota; kingdom Metazoa; phylum Chordata; class Amphibia; order Anura; family Megophryidae; genus Leptobrachium; species Leptobrachium leishanense. The sequence continues at coordinate 16,801,760 of CM019073.1, forward strand.
TCGCTGGTGTCCTGGTTATCACAGATGCTGGTGGTTTGATTACCGGAGTCGCTGGTGTCCTGGTTATCACAGATGCTGGTGGTTTGATTACCGGAGTCGCTGGTGTCCTGGTTATCACAGATGTTGGTGGTTTGATTACCGGAGTCGCTGGTGTCTTGGTTATCACAGATGTTGGTGGTTTGATTACCGGAGTCGCTGGTGTCCTGGTTATCACAGATGTTGGTGGTTTGATTACCGGAGTCGCTGGTGTCTTGGTTATCACAGATGCTGGTGGTTTGATTACCGGAGTCGCTGGTGTCCTGGTTATCACAGATGCTGGTGGTTTGATTACCGGAGTCGCTGGTGTCCTGGTTATCACAGATGCTGGTGGTTTGATTACCGGAGTCGCTGGTGTCCTGGTTATCACAGATGTTGGTGGTTTGATTACCAGAGTCGCTGGTGTCCTGGTTATCACAGATGTTGGTGGTTTGATTACCGGAGTCGCTGGTGTCCTGGTTATCACAGATGTTGGTGGTTTGATTACCGGAGTCGCTGGTGTCTTAGTTATCACAGATGTTGGTTGTTTGATTACCGGAGTCGCTGGTGTCCTGGTTATCACAGATGTTGGTTGTTTGATTACCGGAGTCGCTGGTGTCCTGGTTACCACAGATGTTGGTGGTTTGATTACCGGAGTCGCTGGTGTCCTGGTTATCACAGATGTTGGTGGTTTGATTACCGGAGTCGCTGGTGTCCTGGTTACCACAGATGTTGGTGGTTTGATTACCGGAGTCGCTGGTGTCCTGGTTATCACAGATGTTGGTGGTTTGATTACCGGAGTCGCTGGTGTCCTGGTTATCACAGATGTTGGTGGTTTGATTACCGGAGTCGCTGGTGTCCTGGTTACCACAGATGTTGGTGGTTTGATTACCGGAGTCGCTGGTGTCCTGGTTACCACAGATGCTGGTGGTTTGATCACTGTGGTCCACATTGAGTTTACACCAGATCTTGCTGTGTAGTGAATAAGCCCCTAAATGCGTATGGATTCCAGATCCTGTCTGACGGGGTCAGTACCGTATAGCACCGTGCAGTAATAATGTGAGGAGGACGAGGAGTCCGGGCACACGGCTTCACCACTGAGCCGTATCTCCATGTTGAGGGCCTGTGACCAGTATCGCTGTCTTTGCTCTTCCTACATGCGGTGGAAGAGACACGCGCCGCGATCCTGGACCTGATACATGGAAAAAATCAATAGCGCTCGCCCTGTGAGACGCAGCTCTGTAAACCCAGAGTATGAGCGCCGACGCGATGTGTATTTTGCGCACACAGGGGTGCCGCGTCCCGGCAAACATTTATCTACAAATCAATCCGGAGAGTGATGTGACCTCCCGGCCCCCCACGCTGCTCTCCTGGCCGTCATATTGGAGTTTTGCCTCCAGTATCTGGTCTAAAGCTCAAGCCACGTCCGGTGGAACGCGTTGCACTCATTGCCGGCACTGGCCGGAGGTTATTTTGAACACATCGCCCCTCCCCCGGCCCTGGCGCTCTTTATCTCCCCCGCGCTTTTCAATTAGAATCACATTTTATTGAGAAACCGTTGTTTTTATTCATTTTCCGCTTTCCGGTGGGATTCTCGTCCGGCCGTCGCTCAGGATCTTGGTTTCTCACTGAAGCGGCAAGAGATTTACCAGAGCTATTTACGTACATGTATCTGCTCCCGTACGCCGCGCTCCCTAATCCTCGCCGAGATAATTAAAAATGCTGCAAATGAAGTGAAAACCCGGCTTTCCCACAATGCTTTGAGGCTCGGAGCGCTCTATGGTGGCTCTATTGAACCAAGAGAATAGGAGGAAATTGAAAGCTTTTGTGCGCGGCCGCATACCATTACACCCCCCATATTCTGCCATCGCTCAGAAAACGCCATAAAGACAAGAGAAAGCGAAGGAATGATTAAAAAGATCAGATTTCAGTTTCTCGGGAGAGAGGAACGTCCCGGCGGCTGGATACTTTAATAATATGAATTCACACATTGAGTCCATTCATCGAGGCCGCGCCGGACATTCAGGCAGCGTGGATGGAGAAGCGCGTGGCGTACGGCATAAGGGAGCGTGGATGGAGAGGCGCGTGGCGGATGGCATAAGGGAGCGTGGATGGAGAGGCGCGTGGCGGATGGCATAAGGGAGCGTGGATGGAGAGGCGCGTGGTGGATGGCATAAGGGAGCGTGGATGGAGAGGCGCGTGGTGGATGGCATAAGGGAGCGTGGATGGAGAGGCGCGTGGTGGATGGCATAAGGAGCGTGGATGGAGAGGCGCGTGGCGGATGGCATAAGGGAGCGTGGATGGAGAGGCGCGTGGTGGATGGCATAAGGGAGCGTGGATGGAGAGGCGCGTGGTGGATGGCATAAGGGAGCGTGGATGGAGAGGCGCGTGGTGGATGGCATAAGGGAGCATGGATGGAGAGGCGCGTGGCGGATGGCATAAGGGAGCATGGATGGAGAGGCGCGTGGCGGATGGCATAAGGGAGCGTGGATGGAGAAGCGCGTGGTGGATGGCATAAGGGAGCGTGGATGGAGAGGCGCGTGGTGGATGGCATAAGGGAGCGTGGATGGAGCGGCGCGTGGCGGATGGCATAAGGGAGCATGGATGGAGAGGCGCGTGGCGGATGGCATAAGGGAGCGTGGATGGAGAGGCGCGTGGCGGATGGCATAAGGGAGCATGGATGGAGAAGCGCGTGGTGGATGGCATAAGGGAGCGTGGATGGAGAGGCGCGTGGTGGATGGCATAAGGGAGCATGGATGGAGAGGCGTGTGGCGTATGGCATAAGGGAGTGTGGATGGAGAGGCGCGTGGTGGATGGCATAAGGGAGCATGGATGGAGAGGCGCATGGCGGATGGCATAAGGGAGCATGGATGGAGAGGTGCGTGGCGGATGGCATAAGGGAGCGTGGATGGAGAAGCGCGTGGCGGATGGCATAAGGGAGCATGGATGGAGAGGCGCGTGGCGGATGGCATAAGGGAGCGTGGATGGAGAGGCGCGTGGTGGATGGCATAAGGGAGCGTGGATGGAGAGGCGCGTGGTGGATGGCATAAGGGAGCGTGGATGGAGAGGCGCGTGGTGGATGGCATAAGGGAGCGTGGATGGAGAGGCGCGTGGTGGATGGCATAAGGGAGCGTGGATGGAGAGGCGCGTGGCATCAGGGAGCGTGGATGGAGAGGCGCATGGTGGATGGCATAAGGGAGCGTGGATGGAGAGGCGCGTGGTGGATGGCATATGGGAGTGTGGATGGAGAGGCGCGTGGCGTACGGCATAAGGGAGCATGGGTGGAGAGGCGCGTGGTGGATGGCATAAGGGAGCATGGATGGAGAGGCGCGTGGTGGATGGCATAAGGGAGCGTGGATGGAGAGGCGCGTGGTGGATGGTCAGATCAGGAGGACGCGGCGGCTGCCGTTAGACCGGAGAGCCTCTGTCTCCTGGCTTGCTGTATGACAGTGCCTACTCTCTTTAACTGTCTTGGCCACTGAGGGCCCAGGATAGACTTCAGGCCTGTACTAGGCTTCAAGATGGCGATAAGAGCCTGACCTGCCTCTTCCAATATGGCGGCCAGCATGCCTTGTACTAGGGCTGTGCAATTAATTGCAATCGCAATCGAATCGCGATTTCCGACCCTGCGATTTCTAAATCGCATAAGGCTGCGATTTTCGGCATTTAACTTCCGGCGGCGGCATGGTGCTTTGAGCGCTCGCAGGGGGCTCCATGTGCCGCCGGAGGTTAACAGGGAGCCGAACACGCGGCGCGGCGCACAGATGTCCATGTGCTGGGGCAGTATCCATGAGCTTGGGCAGTATCCATGAGCTTGGGTAGTATCCATGAGCTTGGGTAGTATCCATGTGCTGGGGCAATATCCATGTACTGGGGCAATATCCATGTGCTGGGGCAGTATCCATGTACTGGGGCAATATCCATGAGCTTGGGCAGTATCCATGTGCTGGGGCAATATCCATGTACTGGGGCAATATCCATGTGCTGGGGCAGTATCCATGTACTGGGGCAATATCCATGAGCTTGGGCAGTATCCATGTGCTGGGGCAGTATCCATGTACTGGGGCAGTATCCATGAGCTTGGGCAGTATCCATGTGCTGGGGCAGTATCCATGTACTGGGGCAGTATCCATGAGCTTGGGCAGTATCCATGTGCTGGGGCAATATCCATGAGCTGGGGCAGTATATCCATGTGCTGGGGCAATATCCATGAGCTGGGGCAATATCCATGTGCTGGGGCAGTATCCATGAGCTGGGGCAGTATCCATGTGTTGGGGCAGTATCCATGAGCTGGGGCAGTATCCATGTGTTGGGGCAGTATCCATGTGTTGGGGCAGTATCCATGAGCTGGGGCAGTATCCAGGTGTTGGGGCAGTATCCATCAGCTGGGGCATATCCATCAGCTGGGGCAGTATATCCATGTGCTGGGGCAGTATATCCATGTGCTGGGGCAGTATCCATGTGCTGGGGCAGTATTTCCATGTGCTGGGGGCTGGCAGTATATCCATGTGCTGGGGCAGTATATCCATGTGCTGGGGGGCTGGCAGTATATCCATGTGCTGGGGCAGTATATCCATGTGCTGGGGCAGTATTTCCATGTGCTGGGGCAGTATTTCCATGTGCTGGGGCAGTATATCCATGTGCTGGGGCAGTATATCCATGTGCTGGGGCAGTATATCCATGTGCTGGGGCAGTATTTCCATGTGCTGGGGCAGTATTTCCATGTGCTGGGGCAGTATTTCCATGTGCTGCAGTATATCCATGTGCTGGGGCAGTATTTCCATGTGCTGGGGCAGTATTTCCATGTGCTGGGGCAGTATATCCATGTGCTGGGGCAGTATATCCATGTGCTGGGGCAGTATTTCCATGTGCTGGGGCAGTATTTCCATGTGCTGGGGCAGTATATCCATGTGCTGGGGCAGTATCTATGTGCTGGGGCAGTATCCATGTGCTGAATACTGAATACATTTAGAATGTATGTAGCATGTTTGAAAAAGCAAAAACAATTGGCTAAATCGCAAATAAAATCGCAATCGCAATATTCATTCAAGAAATCGCAATATGATTATTTTGTCAATATTGCACAGCCCTACCTTGTACACTGATGATGCCATTAGAGGCCTCAGGATAGTGGGATGGGCTCTTAGATCCCTCCCCTAGTCCCTCACTCCAGGATTAAAGCATCTCCGCAGGGTTTAGTCGTGGTGATACTTCTTTCCTCAGCTTTCTTGTGCAACAACCCTGACCTTGTAAGTATGCTGGCTGCCCCAACCCTGTAAGTATGCTGCCTGCCCCGACTTTGTAAGTATGTTGCCCGCCCCGACCCTGTAAGTATGTTGCCCACCCCGACCCTGTAAGTAAGCTGCCTGCCCGACCCTGTAAGTATGCTGTCCGCCCCGACCCTGTAAGTATGCTGCCTGCCCGACCCTGTAAGTATGCTGCCCGCCCCGACCTTGTAAGTATGTTGCCTGCCCCGACCCTGTAAGTATGCTGCCTGCCCCGACCTTTTAAGTATGCTGCCTGCCCCGACCCTGTAAGTATGCTGCCTGTCCTGACCCTGTAAGTATGATGCCTGCCCCAACCTTGTAAGTATGCTGCCTGCCCCGACCTTGTAAGTATGCTGCCTGTCCTGACCCTGTAAGTATGATGCCCACCCCGACCCTGTAAGTATGCTGCACACCAGACCCTGTATAAGTATGCTGCCCGCCCCGACCCTGTAAGTATACTGCACACCAGACCCTGTATAAGTATGCTGCCCGCCCCGACCCTGTAAGTATGCTGCACACCCGACACTGTATAAGTATGCTGCCTGCCCCGACCTTGTAAGTATGTTGTCCGCCCCGACCCTGTAAGTATGCTGCCTGCCCGACCTTGTAAGTATGTTGCCTGCCCCGACTTGTAAGTATGCTGCCTGCCCCGACCTTGTAAGTATGCTGCCTGCCCCGACCTTGTAAGTATACTGCCATACTGCCTGCCCCGAGCTTGTAAGTATACTGCCTGCCCCGAGCTTGTAAGTATGCTGCCTGCCCCGACCTTGTAAGTATACTGCCTGCCCCGACCTTGTAAGTATGCTGCCTGTTCCGACCCTGTAAGTATGCTGCCCGTCCCAACCTTGTAAGTATGCTGCCTGCCCCGACCTTGTAAGTATGCTACCTGCCCCGACCCTGTAAGTATGCTGCCCGCCCCGACCTTGTAAGTATGCTGCCCGCCCAACCCTGTAAGTATGCTGCCCGCCCTGACCTTGTAATTATGCTGCCCGCCCGACCCTGTAAGTATGCTGCCTGCCCGACCTTGTAAGTATTCTGCCCGCCCCGACCCTGTAAGTATGCTGCCTGCCCGACCTTGTAAGTATGCTGCCCGCCCCGACCCTGTAAGTATGCTGCCTGCCCCGACCTTGTAAGTATGCTGGCCGCCCCGACCCTGTAAGTATGCTGCCCGCCCCGACCCTGTAAGTATGCTGCCTGCCCCGACCTTGTAAGTATGCTGCCCGCCCCGACCCTGTAAGTATGCTGCCTGCCCCGACCTCTGTTTACGCCCTACTCTCCTAACCTGCCCTTACTTTACTTTATGCTAATTCAGCAGTGCAGCGGCTTGCGGTCGTATCCTGCACGTCGTCACCTCTCGGGCCTCGCCCTGACACTGGTTCAGCTTTTTAGGATGTTTTCTGCAGGATTTATAACACAGAGGATTTCCCGCTCACCTGGTGCAGGCCGGCACCGAGCGGCGGCGCTGAGTCAGGAGATCCACGTGGAATGTGTGCCCTGGGTGATTTGTTCAGAGATGAGACGCGTTTCGTTGAATCCAGGAGATGCGGCATTAATTTATTCGGCATCAATAGGAGAAAACACATATTGATAAAATATTCATTGCACAATTTTTCAAAGCAAAACTCAAAAATTAATTAAGCCGCTTCGCGGTGTTACAGGCGACTGTGCCGGTAAGAATGTGCACCGGCAGCACTAATTACGCCGATAAATAATGTAAACACGGCGTGCGCAGGACACCGTGAAAAGCGAGACTGCTCCGGGACACAGACTGGATCCCTCTGAGAGGGGATCCCAACACACAGAGGATAGAATCTCCAAGATACAGGATCCCAACACACAGAGGATGGGATCTCCAAGGTACAGGATCCTGACACACAGAGGATGGGATCTCCAAGATACAGAATCCAGACACAGAGAATGGGATCTCCAAGATACAGGATCCTGACACACAGAGGATGGGATCTCCGAGATACAGGATCCCAATGCCCATGAATTGGGATCTCTAGGATTCAGGAACCCGATGCCCATGGGTTGGGATCTCTAGGATACAGGAACCTGACACCTACATAATGGGATCTCTGGGATATGATCTATGAGGTTGAGTATCGGGCGTGGGTTTTTTTTTGGCCTTTCGCTGTTGGTGCAGCCATCATTAAGTTCTCTCTGATCAGAAGCTCCGCTCATTGTAACCGCAGCGGCAGATCCCACACAATACAAAGGGCCCAATCCGGCTCCTAGCGTGTGTGTGTGATCCCGGCACATGGTGTCAGGGAGGACCAAGTGAAGGATCCTGGAGGTAAAGCTGGCGGCTCACTCGACGTGTTCTCTTTATTGCAGAAGACCTGAGGGAGAAGCATCGCGCCTGGAGCTACGTGTCCTCTGATATTCAGACAGACTGACGGTCCGTCCTCCTTTGGGTCATGACTGCCTAAACACCCGCCATAACAAACCATAACATAACTCCATTTTAACTGCCAAGCCCCCCACACCATATCCCCAGAAAATACGACATGACACTCTATAATGTGGAAAAGGCTTGGCCACAGCTTTATTGAAAAAAGAACAACATTTTAAATCACATATAACCACCTGACCAGCGTTCAGCATTTTTTATTAGATGATCATAAATACCAGCTGCCGGCTGCATGGGACCAATCCCAGCAGGCAGTTAAATAAAGTCCCAGAGTTCGGCTCCTGCAAAGATATTCTGAGCAGAAACCCCCTCTCCAAAGCTCCCTTCACGGAGTTCCATCATCCTTCCTCGCTGGCCAGGGGCTTCCAAACCGCCATATGAGCTGTGACAATCCTGAAAAGAAGAAAACAAAAAACCAGCAAGAAAACAAAACAAAGGGGCGGAAGGGCGGGAAAGAACGTTGTCTTGACAGATTTCTCCTACAGTGAAATGACCACCCCTCCCTCTCCTTATATACATTGTAACCTGCAACATTTAAAAATTCCCAACAGCCAATCCTAATCAGACCACGCCTAACCATCCCTTAATTTTGGCGGGCATTTCTGTCAGTCATGGCCCATTTAACCCATTAATCATGGCCATGGGCTATCTTTCTCTTAGTGACCTGTGGAGGTGGGGAGGGAGGCACCGTGGCGAGTGATGAGCTGTAACGCGTCCCATTCTGTTTATAAATGTTACTCTAGACTCCGCAAGCTCTTGCTTTACTCCATTCATGATGTTCCACCTTCCTGATTTAAACCTGCGAGCGCCTGCAGAGAGCGTGTCCCGCAAAGCGCGTTCCCAAGAGTCGAGGCAGAAATCTGTCCGATGCCCAGAGAGGTTAATCTGCTGCCCGTCGCTCGCCAAGGCGGCAGAATGGATAGAATGCCAGCCTCCCCCGTGCGTCCCTCGTGGCACGGTGCACCTCCTGCCTGCTTGATGTGCTTTTGGACGGCGCCTTGATGGCCGTGCCAGGTCCCATCTGCAGGAATGGGCACAAAACGATATTTGTATCGGCCAGCTCTGGAGGCCAGAGGCGGATTCGGGCCCCGTGCCATGTGGACAGGAGCTTCCCATGGCTTTCTGGAATGTGGAGATAAGTCCCCGCATGCCGAGGTTTGGACGAGGACATGAATTTGGGAGGAATAAGCTTTTCTCGAGCGATGTCTTGCGTATCCGTGAACCCGTGACCCCAAGAGCTTACTCTCCATTGCGATGCAGCAGTGTCTGTATCGAGCCCCACATTTGGTTCCGGGTTGGGGACAGACACCCATCCTGGTTGCTCGTTCTGTTTGCTGATTACTCTAAGGTTTGGGGGGTTTTATGCATGTAATCGGGTCAGACCTCATGAAGAAGCTCATACACGAGGCCGGATCACACCTCATCACTTATACCCGAGACACGAGCGTCCGGAGAGGTTACCAGACATGTGCTGCTCTGAAAGACTCAGCTCGGTTCGGTTCAGATTGTTTCGGAATCTGAATTTAATGATTTGGGAAATAAATCGTTTCAAGACGATTTAGAATGTCAGAAGCTTCCGGAATCTCCGTATCAGACGGATTCAGAATGTGCGAAATATACGAAATATTCAGCCGTTTTCCAATAACATTCACTTATAATACAAATAAAATGGTTAAGGGGCTAGGGTTAGGTTAGGGTTAGGTTAGGGCTAGGGTTAGGTTAGGGCTAGGTTTAGGTTAGGGTTAGGTTAGGGCTAGGGTGAGGTTAGGGCTAGGTTAGGGCTAGGGTTAGGTTAGGGTAAGGTTAGGGCTAGGGTTGGGTAAGGGCTAGGGTGAGGTTAGGGCTAGGTTTAGTTTACGGCTAGGTTAGAGTTCGGTTAGAGCTAGGTTTAGGTTAGGGCTAGAGTTGGGTTAGGGTGAGGTTGAGGATTATGATTACTTTAGGGCTAGGGTAACAGTTTCTGTGTGTCATGATTAGCATTATGGAAAATGTAGGCTAGAGTTAAGATAGATCTAATGCTAGGATTAGGTTAGGGCTAGTGTTTAGGGTTAGGCTAGTGTTAGGCTAAGTTTAATGCTAGGGTTAGGGTTACCATTTCTGTGTGTCATATGATTGGGCCTACGGTTAGGTTTAGGGCTAGGGTTATTTTAGGTCTATGGTTAGGGTTAGGGCTAGGTTAGGGTTATAGTTTCTGTGTGCCATATGATTGGGCTTAGGGTTAGGGATAGGAATGGGGCTATGGTTAGAGATAGGGTAAGGGTTGGGGCTAAGGTTACTGTTTTTTTTTCTCTTTTTTGACTTCTAATTAAGTCTGAATTCTCCGATTCGGACCTGACTGATTATAACTGGAAAAATTAGGATTGATTTTATTTTTTTTCGGTTGAATACAGAGTCCGTTCACCGTTCGGGCAGCGGCGTTTTGGAATCCAAATTGCCAATATTTCAGACCATTTCCGAACAGGTTAGAGGTTACAATATGTTACTTCGCTGCAGCACATTCACTTCTGAAAAAGTTAAAGCCTCAGTGTGATCCGGACCATCACACACATCTCTCATCACACACATCTCTCATCACACACATCTCTCATCACACACATCTCTCATCACACACAGCTCTCATCACACACAGCTCTCATCACACACAGCTCTCAACACACACATCTCTCAACACACACATCTCTCATTACACACACATCTCTCATCACACACATCTCTCATCACACACAGCTCTCATTACACACACAGCTCTCATCACACACAGCTCTCATCACACACATCTCTCATCACACACAGCTCTCATCACACACAGCTCTCATCACACACATTTCTCATCACACACAGCTCTCAACACACACATCTCTCATCACACACATCTCTCATCACACACATCTCTCATCACACACATCTCTCATCACACACAGCTCTCATTACACACACCGCTCTCATCACACACATCTCTCATCACACACAGCTCTCATTACACACACAGCTCTCATTACACACACAGCTCTCATCACACACATCTCTCATCACACACAGCTCTCATTACACACACAGCTCTCATCACACACAGCTCTCATTACACACAGCTCTCATTACACACAGCTCTCATTACACACACAGCTCTCATTACACACACAGCTCTCATTACACACACAGCTCTCATCACACGCATCTCTCATCACACGCATCTCTCATCACACGCATCTCTCATCACACGCAGCTCTCATCACACGCAGCTCTCATCACACAAAATGAAGAGGCTAGGATCGGCTGAGGAACACAGCCACGTCCCGGAGCAGCAGAGACGGCGTCTCAGGGAGCCGCACACTGTTAACGAAGGTCTCTGGATTTCTACCAGCGATTATTAAAGTGTTTTTTTGGTACATGGTGCGTCATAAAAACCGCGGCCGATTGTGACAGGAAATCCTAAAATCCGCATTACGGTATATCTCAGCAGGACGGGCAGAGCGATTCCTGCACCGGTGCTTCAGCCTGTGAGTGGCTCTGCAGCAATCAAGGGGTTAAGAGAGGGAACGTTCTTTAAGTTTGGTGTGACATGATTAAATTGGCTCGATCTTCACTTTAATTAATTATTCCTGCATTAAGGGGATTTCCAGGTCAATTTCTCCAGGATTTTAATTAGTGCGTTTGCGTGGAGCGCGCCGGCCGGGTTTGCCGCGTATCATTGGCGTTTTTTTCTATTTTCGTAAATTGCTGTTGTTTAAAGAGCCTCGATTGCCTTTAATTAAGGATATAAACGTTTCGTTTGGCCACAGATTCCTTCCGGAACCTTCTTATGTCCCTTAATCCCCGCTGCTTCCTCATCTGGAAAGTGGACGAGGACTCGGAGCAGCGCGGCGTACGCGGCATCGAACGGAAAATAAACTCTCAGCGTAACTGGAGCATAAAGAGATTAATAATAATCAGCAGCAGCGAAACCGAGAACAAAAACACGAATAAACCTAATCCGGCAACAAACACTGTGTGCAACGGAATCCCATGTCAAGTGTAACTCCAGCGCAGGAAACCCACACTACAACAAAGCCAGGCCCAGCTGCAGAACGTACCCGAGCACCAAACCTATCCCTGACCCATCACATCCAACCCAAACCTCACACGGTGATACATAAAGAACGTACCCGAGCACAAACCTATCCCTGACCCATCACATCCAACCAAACCTCACACGGTGATACATAAAGAACGTACCCGAGCACCAAACCTATCCCTGACCCATCACATCCAACCCAAACCTCACACGGTGATACATAAAGAACGTACCCGAGCACAAACCTATCCCTGACCATCACATCCAACCAAACCTCACACGGTGATACATAAAGAACGTACCCGAGCACCAAACCTATCCCTGACCCATCACATCCAACCCAAACCTCACACGGTGATACATAAAGAACGTACCCGAGCACCAAACCTATCCCTGACCCATCACATCCAACCCAAACCTCACACGGTGATACATAAAGAACGTACCCGAGCACCAAACCTATCCCTGACCCATCACATCCAACCCAAACCTCACACGGTGATACATAAGAACGTACCCGAGCACAAACCTATCCCTGACCCCACATCCAACCCAAACCTCACACGGTGATAATAAAGAACGTACCGAGCACCAAACCTATCCCTGACCCATCACATCCAACCCAACCTCACACGGTGATACATAAAGAACGTACACCGGAGCACCAACCTATCCCTGACCCATCACATCCAACCCAAACCTCACACGGTGATACATAAAGAACGTACCCGAGCACAAACCTATCCCTAATATTCCGGATATAATAGTTACTATGGGATAACAGAATATTCCGGATATAATAGTTACTCTGAGATAACAGAATATTCCGGATATAATAGTTACTATGAGATAACAGAATATTCCGGATATAATAGTTACTATGGGATAACAGAATATTCCGGATATAATAGTTACTATGGGATACAGAATATTCCGGATATAATAGTTACTATGGGATAACAGAATATTCCGGATATATAGTTACTATGGGATAACAGAATATTCCAGATATAATAGTTACTATGGGATAACAGAATATTCCGGATATAATAGTTACTATGAGATAACAGAATATTCCGGATATAATAGTTACTATGAGATAACAGAATATTCCGGATATAATAGTTACTATGGGATAACAGAATATTCCGGATATAATAGTTACTATGAGATAACAGAATATTCGGATATAATAGTTACTATGAGATAACAGAATATTCCGGATATAATAGTTACTATGAGATAACAGAATATTCCGGATATAATAGTTACTATGGGATAACAGAATATTCCGGATATAATAGTTACTATGAGATAACAGAATATTCCGGATATAATAGTTACTATGGGATAACAGAATATTCCGGATATAATAGTTACTATGGGATAACAGAATATTCCGATATAATAGTTACTATGAGATAACAGAATATTCCGGATATAATAGTTACTATGTGGATAACATAATATTCCGGATATAATAGTTACTATGAGATAACAGAATATTCCGGATATAATAGTTACTATGAGATAACAGAATATTCCGGATATAATAGTTACTATGAGATAACAGAATATTCCGGATATAATAGTTACTATGGAGAACAGAATATTCCGGATATAATAGTTACTATGGGATAACAGAATATTCCGGATATAATAGTTACTATGGGATAACAGAATATTCCGGATATAATAGTTACTATGGGATAACAGAATATTCCGGTTATAATAGTTACTATGAGATAACAGAATATTCCGGATATAATAGTTACTATGGAATAACAGAATATTCCGGATATAATAGTTACTATGGTATAACAGAATTTTCTGGATATAATAGTTACTATGGGATAACAGAATATTCCAGATATAATAGTTACTATGGGATAACAGAATATTCCGGATATAATAGTTATACTATGGGATAACAGAATATTCCGGATATAATAGTTACTATGGATAACAGAATATTCCGGATATAATAGTTACTATGGGATAACAGAATATTCCGGATATAATAGTTACTATGGGATAACAGAATATTCGGATATAATAGTTACTATGGGATAACAGAATATTCCAGATATAATAGTTACTATGGGATAACAGAATATTCGGATATAATAGTTACTATGAGATAACAGAATATTCCGGATATAATAGTTACTATGAGATAACAGAATATTCCGGATATAATAGTTACTATGATAACAGAATATCCGGATATAATAGTTACTATGAGATAACAGAATATTCCGGATATATAGTTACTATGAGATAACAGAATATTCCGGCTATAATAGTTACTATGAGATAACAGAATATTCCGGATATAATAGTTACTATGGGATAACAGAATATTCCGGAGATATAATAGTTACTATGAGATAACAGAATATTCCGGATATAATAGTTACTATGGGATAACAGAATATTCCGATATAATAGTTACTATGGGATAACAGAATATTCCGGATATAATAGTTACTATGAGATAACAGAATATTCCGGATAAATAGTTACTATGAGATAACAGAATATTCCGGATATAATAGTTACTATGAGATAACAGAATATTCCGGATATAATAGTTACTATGGGATAACAGAATATTCCGGATATAATAGTTACTATGGGATAACAGAATATTCCGGATATAATAGTTACTATGGGATAACAGAATATTCCGGATATAATAGTTACTATGGGATAACAGAATATTCCGGATATAATAGTTACTATGAGATAACAGAATATTCCGGATATAATAGTTACTATGGAATAACAGAATATTCCGGATATAATAGTTACTATGGTATAACAGAATTTTCTGGATATAATAGTTACTATGGGATAACAGAATATTCCAGATATAATAGTTACTATGGGATAACAGAATATTCCGGATATAATAGTTACTATGGGATAACAGAATATTCCGGATATAATAGTTACGATGTAATAACAGAATATTCCGGATATAATAGTTACTATGAGATAACAGAATATTCCGGACATAATAGTTACTATGGGATAACAGAATATTCCGGATATAATAGTTACTATGGGATAACAGAATATTCCGGATATAATAGTTACTATGGGATAACAGAATATTCCGGATATAATAGTTACGATGTGATAACAGAATATTCCGGATATAATAGTTACGATGTGATAACAGAATATTCCGGATATAATAGTTACTATGGGATAACAGAATATTCCGGATATAATAGTTACGATGTGATAACAGAATATTCCGGATATAATAGTTACGATGTGATAACAGAATATTCCGGATATAATAGTTACTATGGGATAACAGAATATTCCGGATATAATAGTTACGATGTGATAACAGAATATTCCGGATATAATAGTTACTATGGGATAATAGAATATTCCGGATATAATAGTTACTATGGGATAACAGAATATACTGGATGTAATAGTTACTATGGGATAACAGAATATTCCGGATATAATAGTTACTATGGGATAACAGAATATTCCGGACATAATAGTTACTATGTGATAACAGAATATTCCGGATATAATAGTTACTATGGGATAACAGAATATTCCGGATATAATAGTTACGATGTGATAACAGAATATTCCGGATATAATAGTTACGATGTGATAACAGAATATTCCGGATATAATAGTTACTATGTGATAACAGAATATTCCGGATATAATAGTTACGATGTGATAACAGAATATTCCGGATATAATAGTTACTATGGGATAACAGAATATTCCGGATATAATAGTTACTATGGGATAACAGAATATTCCGGATATAATAGTTACTATGGGATAACAGAATATTCCGGATATAATAGATATTATGGGATAACAGAATATTCCGGATATAATAGTTACTATGAGATAACAGAATATTCCGGATATAATAGTTACTATGGGATAACAGAATATTCCGGATATAATAGATACTATGGGATAACAGAATATTACGGATATAATAGTTACTATGGGATAACAGAATATTCCGGATATAATAGTTACTATGGGATAACAGAATATTCCGGATATAATAGATATTATGGGATAACAGAATATTCCGGATATAATAGTTACTATGAGATAACAGAATATTCCGGATATAATAGTTACTATGGGATAACAGAATATTCCGGATATATTAGTCACTTGGATGATGTTGGTATTGATGGATGTGTGATTGGTTTCCAGTGTTTGTCTATGGAAGCGCATCCTTTGCTGCTTGTGTATTAGAATATATACTGCGCTGCTGCCGTGGCGGTGCTGTGTAAGGGAAGTGCTGGAGTTGTCAGGTAAGGTCACCCTGATACGCGCCGCTCACTGGCCTTTCCTAATTAGCAGCGTTGTGGCGGGGTCTCTTCTGATGGTGATTTGCCGGCGAGTGCGCTCGCGATTTAATTCAAGGGGAAATTAAAATTAATGTCAGGGCAATTAGTGGGAAAAATAACAGGAAACCCAACCCTGTATAACACGACTCATTATGTGAGGGTTAACATGTCACTTTGTCACTTGGCTTTTTTAGAATAAAGAAAATAAAAAAAACTCTATATTAAAAAAATAGTAAAGTGCAAAATGAAACCTGCAGATATTTTCACGTTATAATCCCGTGTATCTCATAATAAACGCATATAAAACCCCTTCATTCCGTCATAAGAGAAACTGAACACACAGACATTAATGAGATCGTACAGTCACATGTCAGTCACCGCATCACCCAATATACTCCATCACACATACAGCCACCCACACGCAGCTCCCATCACACATACAGCCACCCACACGCAGCTCCCATCACACATACAGCCACCCACACGCAGCTCCCATCACACATACAGTCACCTACACGCAGCTCCCATCACACATACAGCCACCCACACGCAGCTCCCATCACACATACAGCCACCCACACGCAGCTCCCATCACACATACACCCACACGCAGCTCCCATCACACATACAGTCACCACACGCAGCTCCCATCACACATACATTCACCCACACGCAGCTCCCATCACACATACAGTCACCCACACGTAGCTCCCATCACACATACAGTCACCCACACGCAGCTCCCATCACACATACAGCCACCCACACGCAGCTCCCATCACACATACAGTCACCTACACGCAACTCCCATCACACATACATTCACCCACACGCAGCTCCCATCACACATACAGCCACCCACACGCAGCTCCCATCACACATACAGTCACCCACATGCAGCTCCCATCACACATACAGTCACCCACACGCAGCTCCCATCACACATACAGTCACCCACACGCAACTCCCATCACACATACAGTCACCCACACGCAGCTCCCATCACACATACAGCCACCACACGCAGCTCCCATCACACATACATACAGCCACCCACACGCAGCTCCCATCACACATACATACAGCCACCCACACGCAGCTCCCATCACACATACATTCACCCACACGCAGCTCCCATCACACATACAGCCACCCACACGCAGCTCCCATCACACATACAGTCACCCACACGCAGCTCCCATCACACATACAGTCACCCACACGCAGCTCCCATCACACATACAGTCACCCACACGCAGCTCCCATCACACATACAGTCACCCACACGCAGCTCCCATCACACATACAGTCACCCACACGCAGCTCCCATCACACATACAGTCACCCACACGCAGCTCCCATCACACATACAGCCACCCACACGCAGCTCCCATCACACATACAGTCAACCCACACGCAGCTCCCATCACACATACAGCCACCCAAACGCAGCTCCCATCACACATACATTCACCCACACGCAGCTCCCATCACACATACAGTCACCTACACGCAGCTCCCATCACACATAGTCACCTACACGCAGCTCCCATCACACATACATTCACCCACACGCAGCTCCCATCACACATACATTCACCCACACGCAGCTCCCATCACACATACATTCACCTACACGCAGCTCCCATCACACATACATTCACCCACACGCAGCTCCCATCACACATACAGTCACCTACACGCAGCTCCCATCACACATACAGTCACCTACACGCAACTCCCATCACACATACATTCACCCACACGCAGCTCCCATCACACATACAGTCACCTACACGCAGCTCCCATCACACATAGTCACCCACACGCAGCTCCCATCACACATACATTCACCTACACGCAGCTCCCATCACACATACATTCACCCACACGCAGCTCCCATCACACATACATTCACCCACACGCAGCTCCCATCACACATACAGTCACCCACACGCAGCTCCCATCACACATACATTCACCTACACGCAGCTCCCATCACACATACAGTCACCTACACGCAGCTCCCATCACACATACAGTCACCCACACGCAGCTCCCATCACACATACATTCACCTACACGCAGCTCCCATCACACATACATTCACCCACACGCAGCTCCCATCACACATACATTCACCCACACGCAGCTCCCATCACACATACAGTCACCTACACGCAGCTCCCATCACACATACAGTCACCTACACGCAACTCCCATCACACATACATTCACCCACACGCAGCTCCCATCACACATACAGTCACCTACACGCAGCTCCCATCACACATAGTCACCTACACGCAGCTCCCATCACACATACATTCACCCACACGCAGCTCCCATCACACATACATTCACCTACACGCAGCTCCCATCACACATACATTCACCCACACGCAGCTCCCATCACACATACATTCACCCACACGCAGCTCCCATCACACATACAGTCACCCACACGCAGCTCCCATCACACATACATTCACCTACACGCAGCTCCCATCACACATACATTCACCCACACGCAGCTCCCATCACACATACAGTCACCCACACGCAGCTCCCATCACACATACATTCACCTACACGCAGCTCCCATCACACATACATTCACCCACACGCAGCTCCCATCACACATACAGCCACCCACACGCAGCTCCCATCACACATACATTCACCCACACACAGCTCCCATCACACATACATTCACCCACACGCAGCTCCCATCACACATACAGCCACCCACACGCAGCTCCCATCACACATACATTCACCCACACGCAGCTCCCATCACACATACATTCACCCACACGCAGCTCCCATCACACATACAGCCACCCACACGCAGCTCCCATCACACATACATTCACCTACACGCAGCTCCCATCACACATACATTCACCTACACGCAGCTCCCATCACACATACAGCCACCCACACGCAGCTCCCATCACACATACAGTCACCTACACGCAGCTCCCATCACACATACATTCACCCACACGCAGCTCCCATCACACATACAGTCACCTACACGCAGCTCCCATCACACATACAGTCACCCACACGCAGCTCCCATCACACATAGTCACCTACACGCAGCTCCCATCACACATACAGTCACCTACACGCAGCTCCCATCACATACAGTCACCTACACGCAGCTCCCATCACACATACATACAGCCACCCACACGCAGCTCCCATCACACATACAGCCATCAAAGACGCTGTGTGTCTGTAAGGTTTGTCGGTCGCTGTGTGTCTGTAAGGTTTGTCGGTCGCTGTGTGTCTGTAAGGTTTGCCGGTCGCTGTGTGTCTGTAAGGTTTGTCGGTCGCTGTGTGTCTGTAAGGTTTGTCGGTCACTGTGTGTCTGTAAGGTTTGTCGGTCACTGTGTGTCTGTAAGGTTTGTCGGTCGCTGTGTGTCTGTAAGGTTTGCCGGTCGCTGTGTGTCTGTAAGGTTTGTCGGTCGCTGTGTGTCTGTAAGGTTTGTCGGTCACTGTGTGTCTGTAAGGTTTGTCGGTCGCTGTGTGTCTGTAAGGTTTGCCGGTCGCTGTGTGTCTGTAAGGTTTGCCGGTCGCTGTGTGTCTGTAAGGTTTGTCGGTCACTGTGTGTCTGTAAGGTTTGCCGGTCGCTGTGTGTCTGTAAGGTTTGCCGGTCGCTATGTGTCTTTAAGGTTTGTCGGTCGCTGTGTGTCTGTAAGGTTTGCCGGTCGCTGTGTGTCTGTAAGGTTTGCCGGTCGCTGTGTGTCTGTAAGGTTTGTCGGTCACTGTGTGTCTGTAAGGTTTGTCGGTCGCTGTGTGTCTGTAAGGTTGTCGGTCGCTGTGTGTCTGTAAGGTTTGTCGGTCGCTGTGTGTCTGTAAGGTTTGTCGGTCGCTGTGTGTCTGTAAGGTTTGTCGGTCACTGTGTGTCTGTAAGGTTTGTCGGTCGCTGTGTGTCTGTAAGGTTTGTCGGTCGCTGTGTGTCTGTAAGGTTTGTCGGTCGCTGTGTGTCTGTAAGGTTTGCCGGTCGCTGTGTGTCTGTAAGGTTTGTCGGTCACTGTGTGTCTGTAAGGTTTGTCGGTCACTGTGTGTCTGTAAGGTATGTCGGTCGCTGTGTGTCTGTAAGGTTTGTCGGTCACTGTGTGTCTGTAAGGTTTGTCGGTCGCTGTGTGTCTGTAAGGTTTGTCGGTCGCTGTGTGTCTGTATTGTTTGTCGGTCGCTGTGTGTCTGTAAGGTTTGTCGGTCGCTGTGTGTCTGTAAGGTTTGTCGGTCGCTGTGTGTCTGTAAGGTTTGTCGGTCGCTGTGTGTCTGTAAGGTTTGTCGGTCGCTGTGTGTCTGTAAGGTTTGTCGGTCACTGTGTGTCTGTAAGGTTTGTCGGTCGCTGTGTGTGTCTGTAAGGTTTGTCGGTCGCTGTGTGTCTGTAAGGTTTGTCGGTCGCTGTGTGTCTGTAAGGTTTGTCGGTCGCTGTGTGTCTGTAAGGTTTGTCGGTCACTGTGTGTCTGTAAGGTTTGTCGGTCGCTGTGTGTCTGTAAGGTTTGTCGGTCGCTGTGTGTCTGTAAGGTTTGTCGGTCGCTGTGTGTCTGTAAGGTTTGTCGGTCGCTGTGTGTCTGTAAGGTTGTCGGTCACTGTGTGTCTGTAAGGTTTGTCGGTCGCTGTGTGTCTGTAAGGTTTGTCGGTCGCTGTGTGTCTGTAAGGTTTGTCGGTCGCTGTGTGTCTGTAAGGTTTGTCGGTCGCTGTGTGTCTGTAAGGTTTGTCGGTCGCTGTGTGTCTGTAAGGTTTGTCGGTCGCTGTGTGTCTGTAAGGTTTGTCGGTCGCTGTGTGTCTGTAAGGTTTGTCGGTCGCTGTGTGTCTGTAAGGTTTGTCGGTCGCTGTGTGTCTGTAAGGTTTGTCGGTCGCTGTGTGTCTGTAAGGTTTGTCGGTCGCTGTGTGTCTGTAAGGTTTGTCGGTCGCTGTGTAGGATTTTGGGAAGTGATTTGCTTCCTCGAGGTAAAACGCTGGTTCCTGGGTATCAGCACCAGCCCGGCCTGATTTTTCTGGTGATGGGATGCAGGACATGGAGGCTGATGACCTCTCAGACGCCCACCTGCCTGATCGCTCCCCTGGATCCGCTGGCTCAGTGCCCGCATGTGGCAGATCTCGCAGATTTCCTATTGAGATGTTTGTAATTAACGGAGTTGTCAGAACTGGAGCCAGAATCAAAGGCTCTGCATGATCCGCGCAGCCTCGATCACTCAGCGCTTCCAGCATGGCGGAGCGAGTAATCAGGGAAAGGATGTGCAGGTGCAGCCACCCCGGTGTGGCGCCTTCAATACGCAATCAGGCAAAATTGGCGCCCTGGCACGAGGCTCTCGTCAATCAGCTGGAGAGTCATATCACAAGAAGAGCACTGTATGAGTATGCAATGTATAGTAACCCTATCAGCGCTGAATGGGTATAAATCCCTGAGTGTGCAATGTATAGTAACCCTATCAGCGCTGAATGGGTATAAATCCCTGAGTGTGCAATGTATAGTAACCCTATCAGCGCTGAATGGGTATAAATCCCTGAGTGTGCAATGTATAGTAACCCTATCAGCGCTGAATGGGTATAAATCCCTGAGTATGCAATGTATAGTAACCCTATCAGCGCTGAATGGGTATAAATCCCTGAGTGTGCAATGTATAGTAACCCTATCAGCGCTGAATGGGTATAAATCCAGGACATACTTAAAAACGAGAGAAATCTCAATGTATCCTTCCTGGTAAAATCCTTTCTCAAAAAAAAATCCCAGGGTATGTAATGTATAGTAACCCTATCAGCGCTAGCTGTGTATAAATCCATGGGTATGTAATGTATAGTAAACCTATCAGCGCTGGCTGGGTATAAATCCCTGGGTATGTAATGTATAGTAACCATATCAGTACTGGCAGTGTATAAATCCCTGGGTATGCAATGTATAGTAATCCTATCAGCGCTGGCTGTGTATAAATCCCTGGGTATGTAATGTATAGTAAACCCATCAGTGCTGGCTGTGTATAAATCCCTGGGTATGTAATGTATAGTAACCCTATCAGCGCTGGCTGGGTATAAATCCCTGGGTATTTAATTTATAGTAACCATATCAGCGCTGGCTGTGTATAATTCTGTGGGTATGTAATGTATAGTAACCCTATCAGTACTGGCAGTGTATAAATCTATGGGTATGTAATGTATAGTAACCCTATCAGCGCTGAATGGGTATAAATCCCTGCGTATGCAATGTATAGTAACACTATCAGCGCTGAATGGGTATAAATCCCTGAGTATGTAATGTATAGTAACCCTTTCAGCGCTGAATGGGTATAAATCCCTGAGTATGCCATGTATAGTAACCCTATCAGCGCTGAATGGGTATAAATCCCTGAGTATGTAATGTATAGTAACCCTTTCGGTGCTGAATGGGTATAAATCCCTGAGTATGCCATGTATAGTAATCCTATCAGCGCTGAATGGGTATAAATCCAAGACATACTTGAAAACGAGAGAAATCTCAATGTATCCTTCCTGGTAAAATCCTTTCTCAAAAAAAAATCCCTGGGTGTGTAATGTATAGTAACCCTATCAGCGCTAGCTGTGTATAAATCCCTAGGTATGTAATGTATAGTAACCCTATCAGTACTGGCAGTGTATAAATCTGTGGGTATGTAATGTATAGTAACCCTATCAGCGCTGGCTGTGTATAAATCCCTGGGTATGTAATGTATAGTAACGCTATCAGTGCTGAATGGGTATAAATCCCTGGGTATGTAATGTATAGTAACCCTATCAGCGCTGGCTGGGTATAAATCCCTGGGTATGTAATGTATAGTATCCCTATCAGCGCTAGCTGTGTATAAATCCCTGGGTATGTAATGTATAGTAACCCTATCAGTGCTGAATGGGTATAAATCCAGGACATACTTGAAAACGAGAGAAATCTCAATGTATCCTTCCTGGTAAAATCCTTTCTCAAAAAAATAAATCCCTGGGTATGTAATGTATAGTAATCCTATTAGCGCTAGCTGTGTATAAATCCCTAGGTATGTAATGTATAGTAACCCTATCAGTGCTGGCTGTGTATAAATCCCTGGGTATGTAATGTATAGTAACCCTATCAGCGCTGGCTGTGTATAAATCCCTGGGTATGTAATGTATAGTAACCCTATCAGTGCTGACTGTGTATAATTCCGTGGATATGTAATGTATAGTAACCCTATCAGTACTGACAGTGTATAAATCTGTGGGCATGTAACGTATATTATCCCTATTAGTGCTGGCTGGGTTTAAATCCCTGGGTATGTAATGTATAGTAACCCTATCAGCGCTGACTGTGTATAATTTCGTGGGTATGTAATGTATAGTAACCCTATCAGCGCTGACTGTGTATAATTTCGTGGGTATGTAATGTATAGTAACCCTATCAGCGCTGACTGGGTATAAATCCCTGGGTATGTAATGTATAGTAACCCTATCAGCGCTGGCAGTGTATAAATCCCTGGGTATGTAATGTATAGTAACCCTATCAGCGCTTTCTTTTTCTTCACTTTTTACTGTGTCTGTGCCGGTGTAGCCGCCGGTTTCCTCGCTTTGCTTTACCCCTTTGCTCTATGTGTTTCAGACCATGCTGCGCGATGGGAAGAGGGAAAGTATCAGCAGCACTTTGTTCATCTCATCTTCTGAGATAGAGAACGGTCAGAGCATCACGTGTCGCGCCACCAACAAGGCCGTGCCAAACGGGAAGGACACAACGGTCACCATCAACATCCAACGTGAGTCCCGCGTCTCCTGGGCCGGTCCGGGGTCTTTAATGTGGTTTTGTGAAAAGATTATCAGGGTTATTCAAAGAGATCCGAATGGGTGGAGAAATGTAACGGAACAGTGAAAATCAGCGTTCGGTTACCTTTCCTGGCCATTCGGCTATCCAGAGAGCAGGCAGTTCGCCAAATCCTGTCGAATTGCCTGCACATACGGTGCCTGTTCGGTGCCTGTTCGAGGGCAGTGAAATCCCCATAGAGAAGCAATGCTTCGTCTATTCAGAGAACACAAACCAGCAGTGAAAGGTTCCCCTAATGCCCTGCCATTCGGTGGTTTAATTCGGCAGGTTTATTCAGGAGAATCCCATAGGCTTCAATGTTAAAAATATTCCCGTTTTAATTCAATATCTAATAAACCGTTCATTATAAAATTATGCAATAAAGTGTCTCTCTATTTATAGATTTTTTAGGATATTTTAATCATTTTTGAATAATTTGTTTTTTAAAAAAAAAATCCTTTTTTTTTTTTTAAGTTTACTTCTTTTTTCTGTAACAGCCCTTTTTATTATCATTCATTGGATTTTATATGTAAATTTCAGACATTTTCACTCAGTAGTTTCTTTGCAAACAGTGTTTCACTTTTCAAACATTCAAGCAAACGGTTTTTCTAATTTATTCACTCCATTCGTCTGCGGTCTCGGCTTTCCTTGGCTTTTTCCGGCGGCTTCGCTGTGTGTGATCGGCTCCTGCTCGGCTTTTTCCTGCATTTTTGGCAGGTTAATCCAGATGTTTTTGCGGGTTTTCGGCGTGCATTCACTGCGTTTTGCGGTTAGTTTTCGTCGGGTTTGCGGCAGCTTTTCTCTGCAATTCAGGGACCCTGTGGTGTTTGCTGAATACACCGCAGGGTCACCGAAATGGGATCAGCAAAACAAACCGAATTGAAGAGAACGAAAAGTCACCGAACGTGCGCTGACATTTCGATTCTCTTTGAATTACCCTGTATAAGTAAGCGATTTTCAGGAATGACTGGAAGGAAAGAGGCTTTTTTCAGGATTTTTTCTTCTTCTCCGGGAGTCATGTCCTGTTTTCACCAGGAATATAATGTTTTCTGTTTGCAATCCGTCTCCACCCAGACATTATCAGGGTTATTCAGAGAGCGGTGAAAAGCAGGAGAATGACTGGAGAATGGAAAATTCTAGGTCAAAATAGTCGATTTGGAAAGTGAGATGAATGGGAGAATTTTTCTGGTTTGGATATTTTTGACCTAGAATTTTCCATTCTCCAGTCATTCTCCTTCTTTTCACCTCTCTCTGAATAACCCTGTATGTGACGATCGTCTCCTCCATCGTTAGGGGCACAGTGCATAGTGAGGGGGTTTGGGGGGGCTGTTGTGTCTTGCTCGTTGTCGAGGCTCACCTCGTGCACTGTGTGTGACCACTGTCACTGGGATTCTGCCCAATCAGATACAGACATCGGAGGAAACGTTTTGGAGGAGACATTGTTTCCGTAATCACACATTCCTCTTTCCATGCAGAAGATGCAGCGGACGCGTCCTTCACGTCCTCCGCAGGGTCTGCAAGCTGTGATAGGTTTATATTTTTTACAGATAGGAGAGGGGTCGGTATGGGCGCTCTTGTCTAGGTGGAAGTGTTTATTTTGATTTGCTGCCATCTAGGAGATAGCACAGACTCTCGAATTGGGTGTGCAGATATCAGTAGGAAAAAGGGGGGGGGGTTCCTAGTGGCGCAACAGTCATGCACAACACATTGCAGTGTCGTACTTTTAGACCATCAGATGTATATAAATCCTTACGGTTCGTATGGGTGCAACTTTAGTCGTGCAGGTTCAGGATAAAGTGCTGGTGTCACAGTCTATGCAGTATTAAAGTGCAACAGTGACAGGTTGGGTGCGTAAATAGTGCGAGCTAAAGCAGATATGTGCAACAGTGCCGCAGTGGGGGGTACGTCCCATGCACGACTCTATATAAGATTGACTCTCAAGACAATAAGTGCTAGTGTCACAGAAAATATTGCTATTTACACAATATAAAATATATAACAGTGACAGCAGGTTGATGAGAAATAAATAGGTGCAGATACACGCATCAACGTTGTGATAGCTGATGGCTGGGGTCTGGATACTTAGTGTCTATTTATGGGATACGGATGACCTTACACTGATTTCCCGTGTGTATTGAAGGTCTAGTGTCCTTAGTGTCTTTTTCCAGAAGTCCTAAATGGCAGAATGTGCACCAAACGTGGCTCTGGTTCCTGTAAGTGTGCAATCATAGAACACACGACAGTTCACCGATATAAAACGTTGTTGCACTATTATTATCTTTTCTCTCTCCTCCGTTCTTTATCTCCCATTGGAGTGGAGTTAATCAACGCTATAGGAGGAGACGCTGTATCGAGCAGACGGCAGAGCCACGTTTGGTGCACATTCTGCCATTTAGGACTTCTGGAAAAAGACACTAAGGACACTAGACCTTCAATACACACGGGAAATCAGTGTAAGGTCATCCGTATCCCATAAATAGACACTAAGTATCCAGACCCCAGCCATCAGCTATCACAACGTTGATGCGTGTATCTGCACCTATTTATTTCTCATCAACCTGCTGTCACTGTTATATATTTTATATTGTGTAAATAGCAATATTTTCTGTGACACTAGCACTTATTGTCTTGAGAGTCAATCTTATATAGAGCTGTGCATGGGACGTACCCCCCACTGCGGCACTGTTGCACATATCTGCTTTAGCTCGCACTATTTACGCACCCAACCTGTCACTGTTGCACTTTAATACTGCATAGACTGTGGCACCAGCACTTTATCCTGAACCTGCACGACTAAAGTTGCACCCATACGAACCGTAAAGATTCATGTACATCTTATATTTTTTACAATTTGTCCCTTTTTTCTTACTGGTCCTTTTGACTCATTCGCACAGTACCGAGTGTATCGCCCTGGCAGCCGTAGCGCAGCGTAGGAGGTCTCAGTAAATTGCTGCTGCTTTTTGCTGGATTTTCACTTTTTTCAGGTCACAGTGATTATCGCTCACGAAACGCACGAGGATCCGGGTGGACGAGGAGCAGTTTCATAGCGTGGTGCCCACGTTTTCCTGGCTATGAAGTCACCTGCGGCGGCTGTCAGAGCGTCACATTAAGGCTCTGCCTGCGCACGGCAGGATCACCATACGGCACGGAGACATGGACAGAGCTGAACCTATTAAGCCTGCCCTTGTCACCGCAGGGTGAGATCATAACGTCGCCCGTGAGGGAGCAGAGGACCATTAACTCCGTGCCTCTCGCTGCGGGATGGGGTGGCGGCACATGGCAGCTCAGACCTTTACCCAATTATCTCTGTCACTTTCACCGCGGGGAAACCATTGACCCAATGTCCTACCTGACATATAGACCCCCCCACCCCGCCCTCTGAATCCGCGGTGAGAAGCGGCCGGCGTGGAAAGGGTGGGGAGGAAACAAATAACACTTTCTCCTGCTTTCAGGCCCCGTATTGAACAATGGTATTTATAACGGCGCGTTTGGCTAATAACCGATGGCACAGGAATTGTCGGGCACTAAATAGCATCTTCTTTTCGGGACATGCTAATTGGACGGATGAAAGACACCGCAGCATCGCAAGGCTTTGAAATGAGATTTCGAATGAAGATCTCGCTGGCTCTGAATTGCTTACGCGGAAAAGCAATTAAAAATGCTATTAACGGCTACGAGCTGCATCTGGAAGCGCGGAACGAGCGCCGGAAAATAATTATACTTAACCCACCCACTGCTGAATGTTATTGGGACAACACGGAACTTTCTGTGAGGCCTCATGGAGAGAGCGGGGCTAAATCTCCGCCAGATCCGCAACCGTATCTCCTCTCGTGATGTCATCACTGTGACTGCGTGACACAAGATATTTCACAACAGTCTGGAACTGACCACAACCAGGACCTGCGGCCCGGAGCCAACGGCCAGTCCCGGAAAGGACAGAATGGAGCGTCCTGGCTCTCAGAGAACTTTCCATGGATCATCACAGACAGGACCTGCGGCCTGGAGCCAACGGCCAGTCCCGGAAAGGACAGAATGGAGCGTCCTGGCTCTCAGAGAACTTTCCATGGATCATCAGATCCAGGACCTGCGGCCCGGAGCCAACGGCCAGTCCCGGACAGGACAGAATGGAGCGTCCTGGCTCTCACAGAACTTTCCATGGATCATCAGAGCCAGGACCTGCGGCCCGGAGCCAGCGGCCAGTCCAGGACAGGACAGAATGGAGCGTCCTGGCTCTCACAGAACTTTCCATGGATCATCAGAGCCAGGACCTGCGGCCCGGAGCCAACGGCCAGTCCCGGACAGGACAGAATGGAGCGTCCTGGCTCTCACAGAACTTTCCATGGATCATCACAGACAGGACCTGCGGCCGGAGCCAGCGGCCAGTCCCAGACAGGACAGAATGGAGCGTCCTGGCTCTCACAGAACTTTCCATGGATCATCACAGAGCCAGGACCTGCGGCCGGAGCCAGCGGCCAGTCCCGGACAGGACAGAATGGAGCGTCCTGGCTCTCACAGAACTTTCCATGGATCATCAGAGCCAGGACCTGCGGCCCGGAGCCAACGGCCAGTCCCGGATAGGACAGAATGGAGCGTCCTGGCTCTCACAGAACTTTCCATGGATCATCACAGCCAGGATCTGCGGCCCGGAGCCAACGGCCAGTCCCAGACAGGACAGAATGGAGCGTCCTGGCTCTCAGAGAACTTTCCATGGATCATCAGAGCCAGGACCTGCGGCCGGAGCCAACGTCAGAGAATGAAAGGCGACACAGAGTCTGTAATGTCTGATACTCCTATAAGGAACCGATGCCGCCAGCTTCCTGCGAGTTTCCATAACGCGCCAGACGTCAGTCACATGACGCTGAACCCCACGGAGCACATGGAATGGATCTGCTGATCTCCGGTGATCCGGTCACTAGAGCCGCTGGTTTATTCGTTGCTTCTCAACCTTTTTAAATTGTTTGTTTTTTTGCCATTTTCCTTTTTTTTTGGGGAATATTTTTTTGAAGATGTAAATAAATATTGTTTAGATTCTTCCTCCGATCATTTTATTACACGAAACGACTGAAACGCAGACAAAACGTCACAACGTGCAGCAAATACAATATCCACCAGCTGCTGTCACGTGTGTGTGTGGCCGTGTGTGTGTCAGTCTGTGTGGCCGTGTGTGTCAGTCTGTGTGGCCGTGTGTGTGTCAGCCTGTGTGGCCGTGTGTGTGTGTGTCAGTCTGTGTGGCCGTGTGTGTGTGTCAGCCTGTGTGGCCGTGTGTGTGTGTGTCAGTCTGTGTGGCCGTGTGTGTGTGGTCGTGTGTGTGTCAGTCTGTGTGGCCGTGTGTGTGTGTGTCAGTCTGTGTGGCCCTGTGGTGTGTGTGTGTGTGGCCCTGTGTGTGTGTCAGTCTGTGTGGCCGTGTGTGTGTGTGTCAGTCTGTGTGGCCGTGTGTGTGTGTCAGTCTGTGTGGCCCTGTGTGTGTGTGTGTGTGTCAGCCTGTGTGGCCCTGTGTGTGTGTCAGTCCGTGTGTGTGTGTGTGTGTGTCAGTCTGTGTGGCCCTGTGTGTGTGTGTGGTCAGTCTGTGTGGCCCTGTGTGTGTGTGTGTGTTTGTGTCAGTCTGTGTGGCCCCGTGTGTGTGTGTCAGTCTGTGTGGCCCTGTGTGTGTGTGTCAGTCTGTGTGGCCTGTGTGTGTGTGTGTGTGTGTGTCAGCCTGTGTGGCCCTGTGTGTGTGTCAGTCCGTGTGTGTGTGTGTGTGTCAGTCTGTGTGGCCCTGTGTGTGTGTGTCAGTCTGTGTGGCCCTGTGTGTGTGTGTGTGTGTGTGTGTGTCAGTCTGTGTGTCCCTATGCGTGTGACAGTCTGTGTGTCCCTGTGTGTGTGTGTTTTTGTCAGTCTGTGTGTCCGTGTGTGTTTTTTTGTCAGTCTGTGTGTCCCTGTGTGTGTGTGTTTGTGTTTTTGTCAGTCTGTGTGTCCCTGTGTGTGTGTGTTTGTGTTTATGTCAGTCTGTGTGTCCGTGTGTGTTTTTTTGTCAGTCTGTGTGTCCCTGTGGTGTGTGTTTGTGTTTTTGTCAGTCTGTGTGTCCCTGTGTGTGTGTGTGTTTCTGTCAGTCTGTGTGGCCCTGTGTGTGTGTGTGTGTGTGTGTCAGCCTGTGTGGCCCTGTGTGTGTGTCAGTCCGTGTGTGTGTGTGTGTGTCAGTCTGTGTGGCCCTGTGTGTGTGTGTGTGTTTGTGTCAGTCTGTGTGGCCCCGTGTGGTGTGTCAGTCTGTGTGGCCCTGTGTGTGTGTGTGTCAGTCTGTGTGGCCCTGTGTGTGTGTGTGTGTGTGTGTCAGCCTGTGTGGCCCTGTGTGTGTGTCAGTCCGTGTGTGTGTGTGTGTGTCAGTCTGTGTGGCCCTGTGTGTGTGTGTGTGTCAGTCTGTGTGCCCTGTGTGTGTGTGTGTGTTTGTGTCAGTCTGTGTGGCCCCGTGTGTGTGTGTCAGTCTGTGTGTCCCTGTGTGTGTGTGTTTTTGTCAGTCTGTGTGTCCGTGTGTGTTTTTTTGTCAGTCTGTGTGTCCCTGTGTGTGTGTGTTTGTGTTTATGTCAGTCTGTGTGGCCCTGTGTGTGTGTGTTTGTGTCAGTCTGTGTGGCCCTGTGTGTTTCTGTCAGTCTGTGTGGCCCTGTGTGTTTCTGTCAGTCTGTGTGGCCCTGTGTGTGTGACAATCTGTGTGTCCTTGTGTGTGTGTGTGTGTTTTTGTCAGTCTGTGTGTCCCTGTGTGTGTGACAATCTGTGTGTCCCTGTGTGTGTTTGTGTTTTTGTCAGTCTGTGTGTCCCTGTGTGTGTGTTTGTGTTTCTGTCAGTCTGTGTGGCCCTGTGTGTGTGTGTGTTTGTGTCAGTCTGTGTGTCCCTATGCGTGTGACAATCTGTGTGTCCCTGTGTGTGTGTGTGTTTGTGTCAGTCTGTGTGTCCCTATGTGTGTGACAGTCTGTGTGTCCCTGTGTGTGTGTGTTTTTGTCAGTCTGTGTGTCCCTGTGTGTGTGTGTCAGCCTGTGTGTCCCTGTGTGTGTGTCAGTCGGTGTGTCCCTATGCATGTGACAGTCTGTGTGTCCCTGTGTGTGTGTTTTTGTCAGTCTGTGTGTCCCTGTGTGTGTGTGTCAGCCTGTGTGTCCCTGTGTGTGTGGTGTGTGTGTGTGTGTGTTTTTGTCAGTCTGTGTGTCCCTGTGTGTGTGTGTCAGCCTGTGTGTCCCTGTGTGTGTGTGTGTCAGTCTGTGTGTCCCTGTGTGTGTGTGTGTGTCAGCCTGTGTGTCCCTGTGTGTGTGTGTCAGCCTGTGTGTCCCTGTGTGTGTGTTTAGCGCTGTAGCTTGCTGTAAGTGATCTCGTGTGCGCTGTTGTTTTTCAGACCCGCCGCTCGTTAATCTCACGGTGGAGCCGCAGACGGTCCTGGAGGATAATGTGGTGAAATTCCATTGTGCCGCTAAAGCCAATCCGGCGGTGACTCAGTACCGGTAAGCATAATCACTCGCTGTGTGTTTTTATGTCACACTCCTATGATACACCTTGTTATTCTTCTTGGATGTGGCTCATACACAATGCTGTCACGATTTAATCACAACATTCTGGCCGGCGCCTCCCGGTGATATCCTGGCACCGGAATCCCACTGATCGAGACCCCCGGTACCCCCCAGCCCAGATGTTTCAGAGCTCTATTTTATATAATGTTTAGAGTGTCAGGAGGAGTCTGCAGTATCCGGGAGGTCAGGGTTCATCGTCATCGGTCGCTGGGTGTCTGCAGTATCTGGGAGGTCAGGGTTCATCGTCGCTGGGTGTCTGCAGTATCCGGGAGGTCAGGGTTCATCGTCGCTGGTCGCTGGGTGTCTGCAGTATCGGGGAGGTCAGGGTTCATCGTCGTCGGTTGCTGGGTGTCTGCAGTATCCGGGAGATCAGGGTTCATCGTCGTCGGTTGCTGGGTGTCTGCAGTATCCGGGAGGTCAGGGTTCATCGTCGCTGGGTGTCTGCAGTATCCGGGAGGGCAGGGTTCATCGTCGCTGATCGCTGGGTGTCTGCAGTATCCGGGAGGTCAGGGTTCATCGTCGCTGGGTGTCTGCAGTATCCGGGAGGTCAGGGTTCATCGTCGCTGGGTGTCTGCAGTATCCGGGAGGTCAGGGTTCATCGTCGCTGGTCGCTGGGTGTCTGCAGTATCCGGGAGGTCAGGGTTCATCGTCGCTGATCGCTGGGTGTCTGCAGTATCGGGGAGGTCAGGGTTCATCTTCATCGTCGTCGGTCGCTGGGTGTCTGCAGTATCCGGGAGGTCAGGGTTCATCTTCATCGTCGCTGATCGCTGGGTGTCTGCAGTATCGGGGAGGTCAGGGTTCATCTTCATCGTCATCGGTCGCTGGGTGTCTGCAGTATCCGGGAGGTCTGGGTTCATCGTCATCGGTCGCTGGGTGTCTGCAGTATCCGGGAGGTCTGGGTTCATCGTCGTCGGTCGCTGGGTGTCTGCAGTATCCGGGAGGTCTGGGTTCATCGTCGCTGGTCGCTGGGTGTCTGCAGTATCGGGGAGGTCAGGGTTCATCGTCGTCGGTCGCTGGGTGTCTGCAGTATCCGGGAGGTCAGGGTTCATCGTCGTCGGTCGCTGGGTGTCTGCCGGTTCCGGGAGGTCAGGGTTCATCGTCGCTGGGTGTCATTGTCACCCAATTTCATGCCACTGATTTTGATGACCTGAGAATGAATCGGTTGGAAACAGGAGATCCCCTTCCTTCTTCTGGGTGAGATCGCTGCCATCACTTTCGCAGTAGATTACTTAGTCCAGAGACTTTCACGCGCTGCAGTTGGAGATTTAACCGCTGAGCTATCCCACCTGTACACAGATCCCGGGGCCTGCGAGAGATTTAGACTTTCCGCTTGGATTAAGGAAAAGGGACATTGCGTCGGGTCGTGGGTAAAGGGAAGCTACGAGACGGCGTGGGGGGACAGAACATAAAAATATAAACCACTGGTATCATTCATTGTTCAGACATAAAGAGGAGAATGGGAGGTTTGCGCAATCTGCTGCAATCGCAAAAG
Organism: Leptobrachium leishanense; assembly: GCA_009667805.1. NCBI lineage: Eukaryota > Metazoa > Chordata > Amphibia > Anura > Megophryidae > Leptobrachium > Leptobrachium leishanense. The sequence goes on from CM019073.1 coordinate 16,834,683, forward strand.
CAATCTGTGGCCCATTGTCCGCCATTATCTCCAGACTCAGATCTTCCAGGCTTTTTGGTGAAGTCAAACCTTTAAAGAAAAGATAAAAGCCCCTCACGTTCCTTTCAATCTCTCTCCTCTCACTCCAGTAAATAGCTGGCGGGACCACACTGTGAGGGTCCGGCGCGTAACAATGGCGAGGCGGCACCGAGTCGGCACTTAATGCTGAAGCCAGCGGGTCCCAATAGAAGGCGAGATAATCTGCGTCTCCTCCTCTTGCACGAGGCTATCCCACTCACACGTACCTCGCACACTGAGCCTCGTACACTGACACGGCAATAAATTGGAAGCGGTGAGCCATGTAATTCCTGCGCCGCCGCCGCTGCCTCCGCCGTTATTAAGAGGCACTTTATAATTTAAGATAAACTTAATAGCTTTGCAGATGTCGACCCAAGAGCTTAACTTTTCTGCGCAGAACCGCAAACCCCGGCGCTCCACAACCACGATACATCATTACTGTATGGGGTCCAGCTGAGTGAGGATGTTGTGGTTCACCTCATGATTACAGCATGGGGTCCAGTTAAGTAAAGATGTTGGGGTTCACCTCATGATTACAGTATGTGGTCCTGTTGAGTGAAGATGTTGGAGTTTGCATTGTATGGTTACAGTATGGGGTCCGGTTGAGTGAGGGTTTGGAGTTTGCATTGTATGGTTACAGTATGGGGTCCAGTTGAGTGAGGGTTTGGAGTTTGCATTGTATGGTTACAGTATGGGGTCCGGTTGAGTGAGGGTTTGGAGTTTGCATTGTATGGTTACAGTATGGGGTCTAGTTGAGTGAGGGTTTGGAGTTTGCCTTGTATGGTTACAGTATGGGGTCCAGTTGAGTGAAGATGTTGAGTTTGCATTGTATGGTTACAGTATGGGGTCCAGTTGTGTGAGGGTTTGGAGTTTGCATTGTATGGTTACAGTATGGGGTCCAGTTGAGTGAGGGTTTGGAGTTTGCATTGTATGGTTACAGTATGGGGTCCAGTTGAGTGAGGGTTTGGAGTTTGCATTGTATGGTTACAGTATGGGGTCCAGTTGAGTGAATATGTTGGAGTTTGCTATGTATGGTTACAGTATGGGGTCCAGTTGAGTGAGGGTTTGGAGTTTGCATTGTATGGTTACAGTATGGGGTCTGGTTGAGTGAAGGTTTGGAGTTTGCATTGTATGGTTACAGTATGGGGTCTGGTTGAGTGAGGGTTTAGAGTTTGCATTGTATGGTTACAGTATGGGGTCCAGTTGAGTGAAGGTTTAGAGTTTGCATTGTATGGTTACAGTATGGGGTCCAGTTGAGTGAAGGTTTGGAGTTTGCATTGTATGGTTACAGTATGGGGTCTGGTTGAGTGAAGGTTTGGAGTTTGCATTGTATGGTTACAGTATGGGGTCCAGTTGAGTGAGGGTTTGGAGTTTGCATTGTATGGTTACAGTATGGGGTCCAGTTGAGTGAAGGTTTGAAGTTTGCATTGTATGGTTACAGTATGGGGTCCAGTTGAGTGAGGGTTTGAAGTTTGCATTGTATGGTTACAGTATGGGGTCCGGTTGAGTGAGGGTTTGGAGTTTGCATTGTATGGTTACAGTATGGGGTCCAGTTGAGTGAAGGTTTGGAGTTTGCATTGTATGGTTACAGTATGGGGTCCAGTTGAGTGAGGGTTTGAAGTTTGCATTGTATGGTTACAGTATGGGGTCTGGTTGAGTGAGGGTTTGGAGTTTGCATTGTATGGTTACAGTATGGGGTCCGGTTGAGTGAGGGTTTGGAGTTTGCATTGTATGGTTACAGTATGGGGTCCTGTTGAGTGAGGGTTTGGAGTTTGCATTGTATGGTTACAGTATGGGGTCCAGTTGAGTGAGGGTTTGGAGTTTGCATTGTATGGTTACAGTATGGGGTCCAGTTGAGTGAGGGTTTGGAGTTTGCATTGTATGGTTACAGTATGGGGGTCCAGTTGAGTGAGGGTTTGGAGTTTGCATTGTGTGGTTACAGTATGGGGTCTGGTTGAGTGAAGGTTTGGAGTTTGCATTGTATGGTTACAGTATGGGGTCCAGGTGAGTGAGGGTTTGAAGTTTGCATTGTATGGTTACAGTATGGGGTCCGGTTGAGTGAGGGTTTGGAGTTTGCATTGTATGGTTACAGTATGGGGTCCAGTTGAGTGAAGGTTTGGAGCTTGCATTGTATGGTTACAGTATGGGGACCAGTTGAGTGAGGGTTTGAAGTTTGCATTGTATGGTTACAGTATGGGGTCTGGTTGAGTGAGGGTTTGGAGTTTGCATTGTATGGTTTTACAGTATGGGGTCCGGTTGAGTGAGGGTTTGAAGTTTGCATTGTATGGTTACAGTATGGGGTCCAGTTGAGTGAGGGTTTGGAGTTTGCATTGTATGGTTACAGTATGGGGTCCAGTTGAGTGAGGGTTTGGAGTTTGCATTGTGTGGTTACAGTATGGGGTCTGGTTGAGTGAAGGTTTGGAGTTTGCATTGTATGGTTACAGTATGGGGTCCAGGTGAGTGAGGGTTTGAAGTTTGCATTGTATGGTTACAGTATGGGGTCCGGTTGAGTGAGGGTTTGAGTTTTGCATTGTATGGTTAACAGTATGGGGTCCAGTTGAGTGAAGGTTTGGAGCTTGCATTGTATGGTTACAGTATGGGGACCAGTTGAGTGAGGGTTTGAAGTTTGCATTGTATGGTTACAGTATGGGGTCTGGTTGAGTGAGGGTTTGGAGTTTGCATTGTATGGTTTTACAGTATGGGGTCCGGTTGAGTGAGGGTTTGGAGTTTGCATTGTATGGTTACAGTATGGGGTCTGGTTGAGTGAAGGTTTGGAGTTTGCATTGTATGGTTACAGTATGGGGTCCAGTTGAGTGAGGGTTTGAAGTTTGCATTGTATGGTTACAGTATGGGGTCTGGTTGAGGGAAGGTTTGGTGTTTGCATTGTATGGTTACAGTATGGGGTCCAGTTGAGTGAGGGTTTGAAGTTTGCATTGTATGGTTACAGTATGGGGTCTGGTTGAGTGAGGGTTTGGAGTTTGCATTGTATGGTTTTACAGTATGGGGTCCGGTTGAGTGAGGGTTTGGAGTTTGCATTGTATGGTTACAGTATGGGGTCTGGTTGAGTGAAGGTTTGGAGTTTGCATTGTATGGTTACAGTATGGGGTCCAGTTGAGTGAGGGTTTGAAGTTTGCATTGTATGGTTACAGTATGGGGTCCAGTTGAGTGAGGGTTTGGAGTTTGCATTGTATGGTTACAGTATGGGGTCCAGTTGAGTGAGGGTTTGGAGTTTGCATTGTATGGTTACAGTATGGGGTCCAGTTGAGTGAAGGTTTGGAGTTTGCATTGTATGGTTACAGTATGGGGTCCAGTTGAGTGAGGGTTTGGAGTTTGCATTGTATGGTTACAGTATGGGGTCCAGGTGAGTGAGGGTTTGGAGTTTGCATTGTATGGTTACAGTATGGGGTCTGGTTGAGTGAGGGTTTGGAGTTTGCATTGTATGGTTACAGTATGGGGTCCAGTTGAGTGAGGGTTTGAAGTTTGTATTGTATGGTTACAGTATGGGGTCTGGTTGAGTGAGGGTTTGAAGTTTGCATTGTATGGTTACAGTATGGGGTCCAGTTGAGTGAAGGTTTGGAGTTTGCATTGTATGGTTACAGTATGGGGTCCAGTTGAGTGAAGGTTTGGAGTTTGCATTGTATGGTTACAGTATGGGGTCTGGTTGAGTGAGGGTTTGGAGTTTGCATTGTATGGTTACAGTATGGGGACCAGTTGAGTGAGGGTTTGAAGTTTGCATTGTATGGTTACAGTATGGGGTCTGGTTGAGTGAGGGTTTGGAGTTTGCATTGTATGGTTTACAGTATGGGGTCCGTTGAGTGAGGGTTTGGAGTTTGCATTGTATGGTTACAGTATGGGGTCGGTTGAGTGAAGGTTGGAGTTTGCATTGTATGGTTACAGTATGGGGTCCAGTTGAGTGAGGGTTTGAAGTTTGCATTGTATGGTTACAGTATGGGGTTGGTTGAGTGAAGGTTTGGTGTTTGCATTGTATGGTTACAGTATGGGGTCCAGTTGAGTGAGGGTTTTGGAGTTTGCATTGTATGGTTACAGTATGGGGTCCAGTTGAGTGAGGGTTTGGAGTTTGCATTGTATGGTTACAGTATGGGGTCCAGTTGAGTGAAGGTTTGGAGTTTGCATTGTATGGTTACAGTAATGGGGTCCAGTTGAGTGAGGGTTTGGAGTTTGCATTGTATGGTTAAGTATGGGGGTCCAGGTGAGTGAGGGTTTATAGTTTGCATTGTATAATTACAGTATGGGGTCTGGTTGAGTGAGGGTTTGGAGTTTGCATTGTATGGTTACAGTATGGGGTCCAGGTGAGTGAAGGTTTGGAGTTTGCATTGTATGGTTACAGTATGGGGTCCAGTTGAGTGAGGTTTGGAGTTTGCATTGTATGGTTACAGTATGGGGTCCAGGTGAGTGAGGGTTTGAAGTTTGCATTGTATGGTTACAGTATGGGGTCTGGTTGAGTGAGGGTTTGAAGTTTGCATTGTATGGTTACAGTAATGGGTCAGTTTCAGTGAGGGTTTGGAGTTTGCATTGTATGGTTCCAGTATGGGGTTCCAGTTGATGAGGGTTTGGAGTTTCCATTGTATGGTTGTACTATGGGGTCCAGTTGAGTGAGGGTTTGGAGTTTGCATTGTAATGGTTACAGTATGGGGTCAGTTGATAAAGGTTTAAGTTTAATATTATAATAATTACAGTATGGGGTCCGTTGAGTGAAGGTTTGGAGTTTGCATTGTATGGTTACAGTATGGGGTCCAGGTGAGTGAAGGTTTGGAGTTTGCATTGTATGGTTACAGTATGGGGTCTGGTTGAGTGAGGGTTTGGAGTTTGCATTGAGAACGGAAAGTAAGAAAAAAGGAAAGAGAAAATGAAGAAAAACATAGAGAAAAAAGGGATAATGGGAGGAAGGAAGGGACGAGTGGAAGATGACTGGATGGAGAAAAGGAGTGAGAGGAGGATAAATGGAGGAAGGAAAGGATAAAAACAAGGTGAATGGAAAGATGGATGGAAGAAGTGATAGAAGAAGCAGTAGAGGAAGGGAGTATATTTAAAAGGAAACAAAGTAGCAAAACAAGAGGACATAGTCTTAGATTAGAGGGGCAAAGGTTTAAAAGTAACATCAGGAAGCATTATTTTACTGAGAGGGTGGTGGATACATGGAACAGTCTTCCAGTAGAAGTGGTAGAGGCCAAAACAGTGATTGAATTTAAGCAGGCATGGGATAGGCATAAGGCTATCCTAAACAAAAGATAAATCCAGGTAAAGTATCCATGTAATTGGGAGACTAGATGGGCCGAAAGGTTCTTATCTGCCGACATTTTTCTATGTTTCTATGTTTCTAAGCAGAAAGGGAAGGAATACAGAAAGGAAGGGAAGTGATTGATGTCGTGTGAGGTGAGATGGGGCTGAATAATGGCGTCTCCTGGATGAGAGCACTGCCCCCCCCCCTCTATTACCTTTAAATAACGCCCTGGGAGGGTCTGAGTATTTCTGGGACGCGGCGCCCCTTGCTGGCGGGTTTTCTACATTGGCACTCCTTGGCACTTTTCAAGAAGCTTCTACTTACTCATTGGCGGGGGGGTGTATCCCCCCCCCTTGCACGGGTTGTTATTATGGGACATTTTCTGCGAGTTTCCACATAATTCTTTGAGTCGGCGGCGCGTCCTGTTCTCCGTGCCCGAACCTTCATTCAGCCGCTCAGCGACTCGTCTCAGAGGCTCCTGCCCTCGCTGCAAACCCTGGCCAGCCGTCACGTTATTTAGGCAAAAAACGTTTAATCCGGTCGTCATGGAAACCAGAATAATGAAGCTGGAATCAAAGGACAGGTTTAGACAGAAATGCCGGCCTGATCTTATTGATCTTCGAGCAGGAAAGTGCGTTTTCTGTGCAAACACGTCAAAAACACCCGATGCGGCAAATATCAATAACGGGAAGCGCCGGGTTAAAGGATTTCAATACGAGTTAAAAAATACAGATAAAACACCGGGGGGGGGGGGCGGCTTCCGCAGCACGAGGTTTATTGTTCCAGCAAACTTCCAGGACACTGTGAGATAGTGTGTGTATATATGTATACAGGTATTGGAGAATGTTTAGCGGGATCTGAGCATGTGCAGATTTATTAACCCTTGCGTGACTTACTCCGTTCCTCCCCAGGGTCCCTCGAGGTTCGATCAGCCCTTCGGGCTCAGGCAGCGCCCCGATACCCACAGCAAGCAAGGGGTGACTTAGGTTTGTCGTCCTACACACTTACAGATCCTCAAACCCCAGAAATAAGAATAACATTGAGCGCAGCGCGAAGCCTCCTGGGACTGATAAATTCAGGTTTAACCCTTTGAGAACAGATAACATGCCCGTCAGGTTACATCTTGCCTGTGTCTCAGGAGCCCGTAGGCGCATAGTAATCTGGAGGCCCCCCACGCCCCCCCCCCAAAAAAAGGGTTAGCATTGGGAGGAGATACTTCTATTTATTTACAATTTTTTCTTTTGCAGAAAAACTAAATATATTAAGCATTTTTAAAACAGTATTTATAAATTATATATTTTTATTTTTATTGAAAAAGTTGTCCCCCACAGGAGGGTGAAAGGGTTAATGAAAACCAGTAACAGGATTGGCGAGTCTGTAAACAAAGCTTAGGACAGGAGATACATTCCCAAAAACACCAACAGAGCTCATTAATCACCAGTGCTAACGAGCAAGGGAAACATATGGCAGTCTGTCTGTCTGCGTCTGTCTGGCCATCAATAGCTGCCTGTCTATTCATTTGTATCTGTTGGTGTCTCTAGTCTTCTGTATCTGCCTGTTTGTCTGTCCGTCTCCCTATATCTGTGGGTCAGTTTGTCTACATATATTGCTCTGTATTTGCTTATCTGTCCATCTGTGTCTGCCTGTCTTTCTATCTAGTTATTTATTTTTGTCTGTCTGTGTATCGGTCTATGTGTCAATGTGTCTTTCTATGTGTCTGTCTGTCTATCGGTCCATGTGTCTGTTTATGTGTCTATCGGTCTATGTGTCTGGATATGTTACTGTCTATCGGTCATGCGTCTGTCAAACTTCCTACCTGTCTGTCCATCCATACTATTTCTCTTTTTGTCTGTCTGTCCATCTTTCAGTGTGTCTGTCTTCTTGTCTGTCTGTCCATCTTTCAGTGTGTCTGTCTTTTTGTCTGTCTGTCCATCTTTCAGTGTCTCTGTCTTTTTGTCTGTCTGTCCATCTTTCAGTGTGTCTGTCTTCTTGTCTGTCTGTCCATCTTTCAGTGTCTCTGTCTTTTTGTCTGTCTGTCCATCTTTCCGTCTTTCAGTTTATGAATTTGTGGATTGAGGTAGAGCGTACATGAAGTGTGTCTCATTTCCGCTAGCTGTCCCCTGACTCTCACTACACTCAGCTGCTGTTGACGTCTTAGCCCGTGCATCCTGTGTTGTGTATCTCCCTGTGTGTGTGTGTATCTCCGTGTGTGTGTGTGTGTATCTCCCTGTGTGTGTGTGTATCTCCGTGTGTGTGTGTGTATCTCCGTGTGTGTGTGTATCTCCGTGTGTGTGTGTATCTCCCTGTGTGTGTGTATCTCCGTGTGTGTGTGTGTATCTCCGTGTGTGTGTGTGTGTGTATCTCTGTGTGTGTATCTCCCTGATTGTGTGTATCTCCGTGTGTGTGTGTGTGTATACTGTATATCTCCGTGTGTATCTCCGTGTGTGTGTATCTCCCTGTGTGTGTGTATACTGTATATCTCCGTGTGTATCTCCGTGTGTGTGTGTATCTCCCTGTGTGTGTGTATCTCCCTGTGTGTGTGTATCTCCCTGAGTGTGTGTGTGTATACTGTATATCTCCGTGTGTGTGTGTGTGTATCTCCGTGTGTGTGTGTGTATCTCCCTGATTGTGTGTATCTCCGTGTGTGTGTGTATACTGTATATCTCGTGTGTATCTCCGTGTGTGTGTATCTCCCTGTGTGTGTGTATCTCCGTGTGTATCTCCCTGATTGTGTGTATCTCCGTGTGTGTGTGTGTGTATGTATACTGTATATCTCCGTGTGTATCTCCGTGTGTGTGTGTATACTGTATATCTCTGTGTGTATCTCCGTGTGTGTGTGTATCTCCCTGTGTGTGTGTATCTCCGTGTGTGTGTGTATCTCCCTGTGTGTGTGTATCTCCCTGTGTGTGTGTATCTCCGTGTGTATCTCCCTGATTGTGTGTATCTCCGTGTGTGTGTGTGTGTATGTATACTGTATATCTCCGTGTGTATCTCCGTGTGTGTGTGTGTGTGTGTGTATCTGTGTGTGTGTGTGTATCTCTGTGTGTGTGTGTATCTCTGTGTGTGTGTATCTCGTGTGTGTGTGTGTGTGTGTGTGTGTGTGTATCTCTGTGTGTGTGTATCTCCCTGAGTGTGTGTGTGTGTATACTGTATATCTCCGTGTGTATCTCAGTGTTTGTATGTATCTCCCTGTGTGTGTGTGTGTATCTCCGTGTGTGTGTGTGTATCTCCGTGTGTGTGTGTATCTCGGGCCATCACCTTCTCGTACATCTGATCACGTGGCACTGTGTGCCGATAGTGAGCTCTGGCCGGTGTGGCTCCCATCATCCTTAGCCGGTGTTTGATAGGAATCTCCGAGGCGTCCCCCCTTATAACACGTAGAGTGTGGTCCGCGTCCTCCTCCACGTCCCTCGCACTTGGCTTGAAGACCAGCGTGATCTGTGATTAATGACCTCCCGCTGCGCAAACCTTAAATATGGAATTTGGCAAAGATCAGGTTTCCCTTTCTCACAGCACAATCAGCTTCTGTGAACAAGGTCCAAGCCGTCCAGCTGGCACTGATCCGTCTCCCGGCCACGGCCGGCACTGTCAGCTCTTGTTTTTGGTTGACCTGGTCATCTTCTGGGCACACGCGCCGACAATGACAAACGGCACTTTAGGAAATGGTGCGCGGTCAGTTCCCAATTCTGGCAGCCGCCGGTGTATGTCGGTTATCCCGCGAGGCCGCCGTCACGTTATACTGATACACAAACGTGTCCGGGTTTGGAAATACCATAGAAATGTCTTTACTGAACATTCCGGGAGCAGATACTTGGTGACAAGCGGCCGCCATGATTATCCTTCCAATACAGAGCCTCCATACTGTTATGCGCTCGCTACCTGCACCAGAAACGCAACGTTATGCCGTGCTAAACCAGTAAAGCTGGGACAGGGATCACTGCCAGCAATAAAGGAGAACTGGACGCTCAGATGGCAATGAACTATGGCAGGACTTCCCAGGCCATGGCCATCCACAGGTCCATGAGTTGGCCATCCACAGGTCCATGAGTTGGCCATCCACAGGTCCATGAGTTGGCCATCCACAGGTCCATGAGTTGGCCATCCACAGGTCCATGAGTTGGCCATCCACAGGTCCGTGAGTTGGCCATCCACATGTCCATGAGTTGGCCATCCACAGGTCCATGAGTTGGCCATCCACATGTCCATGAGTTGGCCATCCACATGTCCATGAGTTGGCCATCCACAGGTCCATGAGTTGGCTGTGTCAGAGTCTGCAGCGTGAGTTTGGCTTTCAGAGACCCCGAGGCTTATATTGACATAAATAATCATTAAAGTGTAAATTCCATACATTTCCAGAATCCTACATCAAGAATCACATTTTTGGGGTAATTAAGGCTGGTTTAGCTTTCCTGCTGACATATCAGGTCTTGGGCCTGTCAGCGAGTTGTTGTGTCCCTCGTGCCCTTGGCGCTGACGCACGGGACATACATTTCTTGGTACAGGTCCTCGGGACGCCGGGTCCATTGTATGCAAATCACCGCCGAGCGCAGCTGCTGATGGAGCCACCCGTCCGTAACATTACAGCCTAATCTAAACACGCATTCATTTCCTCGGCTGTATCCTCCGCGCTCCATCCGGTAGCCGTGTGGCTAATGAACGTTATAATGCTGATACATTAAAGACTCAATGTTCTGAGCTAATGTAAAGTAATGCGCGCGCTTAATGGAGACGCTCGATTGCAGCCCATTGTGCTAAATCCACCGGCGAAATGCTCTTTATCTGATTTTGCTTTCTTTTTTCTTTTTTTTTCCGTCCGTTTCATCTGCTGGCGCTTTTCATTATTACCCCTGGCGCAGCTGGCAAGAACCGGCACCTGCGCGGCATCAGACCCCCCACCCCGTTTCTTACGGGTCTCAGGTTCGCTGGCGGCAGGTTTGGGGAAATATAAAGTGTTATTAATGAGGAGTCCCGGACTAATGACTCGGCTCAGAGTTTTATTCAGGCTGTTATTGTTCGTGTGTTCTTTTATTCGGTGATCTATGGTGAGGTTTTAATCTGGTCCCAGAAACTTTGTGATGTCACGTGAGTCGGCGCTTATTATGCATAGTGAGGCCCGAGCGCGCGTCGAGGTGTTTCATTGGGTCTCAGGGATTACGGCGCTGGCAGGTAACAATCACCGGGGTCTCCTCGCCCGCTCCGTCTCCCATTGTCCCCAATATCTGCTCATTGCTTTGCATTTGCTTTTTACAACATGAAATTGCAGTGATTTTCAGGCGAGTCCAGAGGAAATCCAAAACCCAGAGGACAGAATCCACTCACCAACTGGTTATCACCAATCAGATTTTTCTGTGACCCATCTGTGATTTTAGTCCCTTTAGACTTTTGGGTAAATGGGACATGATGCATTTGGAAGGTGCAGACCTGATGTGTTATATTGTTTCCCAGCCCTCTCCTATGTGGAAGTCGCCCTGTACATACAGTTCTAGGTGCAGGGTGTTTGTGTTTTCTGTGCCCTATTCCCTGATGTGTTTTTGTGATATTATTATTCCCTTGTGTATTTATTGCAGAGTGTCATGTGGTATATACTGTGCTGTTTCCCTTTTATGTGTATTTGTAAGTAAATGATTTCTTTGTTCTCCACGCGTCCATCCAACCACCCAGGATCTGGCTTAAACCAATTCTCTCTGCCACTTCCTCAGACTTTGTTACAGCAGGGTGTGTGTGAGGGTAGGGGAGGCTATTCAGTATGGAAACGCTGGGGCGTGATTTACCTTTGTATTTTGTACATCCCCCTGTCTGTGTTTGTAATTGTAAACCCTGAATAAAGTCATTCCCAGTTTGGTTTTCACCCTGCAAGGAGCTCCGGGTATTGAGTGGGTGGGTTTGGGCCAGAAGCAGTATTCCTTCAGGATACTGACGGCGAGGGAAGAATTCTGCACCTTGGTATGGGATCCCACATTACACCATTATTCAGTGAACTGGCTCGATCCAGTGGGTTTGGAGGAAGATGTACTGCTCAACACTCCTTGTTCTTACTCCTGAGCATAAGTCATAGTGAGGAGCTCTACTCCATGTTCTGAGCAGAGAGCCCCGCGACTTCCTTGCTTCATAACTTGAGTACAAGCCCTGGAGAGGGTATTCCTCATTGTCTCGATTACAGGTCCACATGAGGACCCCCTACTTATTTTAATCAAAATCTTAGCACAGGCCTACCTTTTGTTGAGAACTACAGTAAGAACCTGTGCTTCGTTCTTGACCTCAGGCTCCAAGTAGGAACTTTTTCCTTATCTCAATCATTCCTTATCTCCACACAGCCCAATAAAGCACAAACTGGTATTCTGAGCACAGTTTCCTTACCCACAGCTATAAGAACCTGTCCTCCATACTTGACCTCCATCTGCAAGTAGGACCTCATTCCTTATCTCCACACAGCCCAATAAAGCCCAAACTGTCATTCTGAGGCTGAGTTTAGACTTTCCTTGCATTGAGAATAACTATAAGAACCTGACCTCCTGAAAAAAAGGACACAGATTTGGTGGATTGTGGCTCCGAGTGTGTCAACACATTGATACATGATACTTAAGTGTATATTTCTGCCCTGTAGACCCCCCGGGTATCATCTCAAAGCGGGAAAGTGTCAAACGTCAGGTGTGACCTGTGAGACTTCAATAAAATCAAAGCAGGTTCTTTACCGAAAGCTTCTTAGTTTATGAAGGTGACTTTGTATGTTGATTCTTGCGATCAGGTGAGTGCGGAAAGGATAAGAGGACATCTTGCGTCTATTTCATCTTGTCACGTGCTCCTTAGTGCTGGATTCAATGCAGTTACTGCAGAGGTCTTCTGTCTTCTGTGACATCATTTGGATTGGGATATTACTTGTGCATGGTGTGAGGGGATATGATGTTGCGGTACCCAGGGTGGGGTCATGCACTGGTCAGGGTCATGCACTACTCTGGGCTCAAGGTTGCCCGCTGCCCTGAATATACGAGTGATGGCGTTTGTATCATTCAGTGGATGTTTGTTCTTGTCTCTAACATCCTCTTTGTTTCTAGGTGGGCGAAAGGAGGCCACATCCTCAAGGAGGTGACGGAAGAAACCTACGAAACCGTGGTGGATTACTCGTTCTTTACGGAGCCCGTTTCCTGTGAGGTCACCAACGCCCTGGGCAGCACCAACATCAGCAGGACGGTGGATGTCTATTGTAAGACGCTCGTTTTATGAATGTTCTTTGCAGAACAATTAACACAGATTTAATTAACGCAGACCCTGTGAGAGAAACCAGGCTGTGATGACTTCATCTGCACAGGAATGATGTCATAACAAGACAGTTATAATCATGGAAATGCACAGGAGTGATGTCATAACAAGACCGTTATAATCATGGAAATGCACAGGAGTGAGGTCATAAGGTGTCATAACAGGACAGTTATAATCTTATACATTTACAGGAATGATGTCATAGCTAAAGTGCATTAACCTTTACCTTTCCAGTAGTGATGTAATAAACAGATTGTGACAGAGGTAAAGCAGTGATGTCATATGCAGCCCTCAGTAAGAATTATGTAAAACAACAACAATTTGTTAAGGAATATCCGAAATATAAATGTACATAGAAACGTAAAACCAGAATATACATGTACATAGAAACGTAACTTCAAAGTGATCATCCCTTGTGATCACTATCCTACTCCTACTATCTTCATTCGTAGATAAATAATAACAAGAAATGCAGGGGTGTCGCTCTGACCGGTGTCCAGAAATCTGACACAAGCTCTTGGTTCCACAAATCCACAACACAGGCACCTTATGTGTGTAGGAAGAAAAAAAAAATCAGCATTCCAGCCTCAGCAGAGCTTTTTATGGACAATTTGTGTGGCCGCCCGGCAGAGCTCAATCAGCCAATAGCAGCAGCAGAGCTCAATCAGCCAATAGCAGCAGCAGAGCTCAATCAGCCAATAGCAGCAGCAGAGCTCAATCAGCCAATAGCAGCAGCAGAGCTGGTAACCGTGCGGCTGGTGTTTTGAAAAGCTCCTGTACAGCACTTATCATATTTCTGGACACCGGTCAGAGGGACATTTCTTGTTGTTCTCAGTAAGATTTAGCCTGTGCGGTGATGATGTCATAAAAGGACTGTAATTAAATAAATTATAATAGTGCATGAAGTAGCATTAAGAGAGACAGAGCGGCAAAAATCCTGTATAACAAGAGCCGGGCTGCGCTCAGTGTGTCGCCGGGCTGCGCTCAGTGTGTCGCCGGGCTGCGCTCAGTGTGTCGCCGGGCTGCGCTCAGTGTGTCGCCGGGCTGCGCTCAGTGTGTCGCCGGGCTGCGCTCACTGTGTCGCCGGGCTGCGCTCGGTGTGTCACCGCGCCGAAGCACAATAATATCCTTGATCTTTGCCGTTTGATATTGTGTAGATGTTGTTTTAGTTTTAATTTCTAGCTGGAGGGTGCGCGGTTGTGAACCCAGCATTGTACTCAGCAGATACGGCGACTCTTGGTTTCTGAGTGCTTTAGCTCGGGTTTCATTGTTTATGTTTTATTGTTATCTTTGTGATACATCGCGGTGTTACTTATTTTATCCGTCGCTTGTAACCCGTGCGGCAGCAACTGAAAACGCGGAGTTATATTCCCTAAAATCTGCTGATTGGCTCGTTTACCCGTACAATACATCATCAGCTTATGTACCGGAGCTGTGCTGTGTGACTATGGCGTGCGTCTGTGCCGTGTGGCTGTACCATGCGTCTATGCCATGTGTCCGTGCCTTGCAAGTGTGCCGCGTACCTGTGCCATGTGTCCGTGCCTTGCAAGTGTGCCGCGTACCTGTGCCATGTGTCCGTGCCTTGTGGGTGTGCCGTGTACCTGTGCCATGTGTCCGTGCCTTGCGGGTGTGCCGTGTACCTGTGCCATGTGTCCGTGCCTTGCGGGTGTGCCGTGTACCTGTGCCATGTGTCCGTGCCTTGTGGGTGTGCCGTGTACCTGTGCCATGTGTCCGTGCCTTGCGGGTGTGCCGTGTACCTGTGCCATGTGTCCGTGCCTTGTGGGTGTGCCGTGTACCTGTGCCATGTGTCCGTGCCTTGTGGGTGTGCCGTGTACCTGTGCCATGTGTCCGTGCCTTGCGGGTGTGCCGTGTACCTGTGCCATGTGTCCGTGCCTTGCGGGTGTGCCGTGTACCTGTGCCATGTGTCCGTGCCTTGCGGGTGTGCCAGGTACCCGTGTCATGTGTCTGTGCAGCTACTCCGTGCAGATCTGAGCTTCTAACAGGAAGACAGAGCCAGGAAAGTGTCTGAATGGTATGTCGGCATGCTCAGTGCGACGTGTCTGCGCGCATGTAATGCATGTCCTGTGTTCAGAGGCAGCCGTTGTCTGTGAGGCCTAAGGTAAAGCTCAGGTGTGAGGCCCATGTTGTTAGTGACGGCTCCTCGTACTCTCCTGGGAGCTGGCAGTGTGTGTGCGAGCTGTGATTAGCACTGACATGTAACACACATTCCATCACATTCCTCCCCTGTGTGAGTGAGGCCTTAGGCTCCTGCCTCTATTGCCTAATTACACAGCCGCCTCTGCCTGTGTCTTTGTGCAGTTGGACCTCGCATGGCCTCAGAACCCGAATCCATTCTGGTGGACCTTGGATCAGAGGCCACATTTCATTGTGCATGGACCGGAAACCCCTCACTCACCATCGTCTGGATGAAGCGCGGGTCCGGGGTGGTAAGTTCACCAAATCGTATTGATGCACGTAAAATTACCGATAAATCAAGTATAAAACAACACCCGATACTTACTAACACCCCCAGCTCCGTGTACCACCTTCATACAACACCCTGATACTTACTAACACCCCCAGCTCCGTGTACCACCTTCATACAACACCCTGATACTTACTAACACCCCCAGCTCCGTGTACCACCTTCATACAACACCCTGATACTTACTAACACCCCCAGCTCCGTGTACCACCTTCATACAACACCCTGATACTTACTAACACCCCCAGCTCCGTGTACCACCTTCATACAACACCCTGATACTTACTAACACCCCCAGCTCCGTGTACCACCTTCATACAACACCCGATACTTACTAACACCCCCAGCTCCGTGTACCACCTTCATACAACACCCTGATACTTACTAACACCCCCAGCTCCGTGTACCACCTTCATACAACACCCGATACTTACTAACACCCCCAGCTCCGTGTACCACCTTCATACAACACCCTGATACTTACTAACACCCCCAGCTCCGTGTACCACCTTCATACAACACCCGATACTTACTAACACCCCCAGCTCCGTGTACCACCTTCATACAACACCCTGATACTTACTAACACCCCCAGCTCCATGTACCACCTTCATACAACACCCCGATACTTACTAACACCCCCAGGACCGGCTGGGTGGAGTAGAGGTAACATCACCGCTCTGCATGGAGAGAGCCTGTGGAGACATGGGTTTGATCCCGGCAAGAGCACCTCTCCAGTAAGTGTCCTTGGGCAAGACACCTAACGGTACAGACTCGCCACCCGGGACATACTGAAAACCAGAGAAATCTCAATGTATCCTTCCCGGGAAACCAGAGAAATCTCAATGTATCCTTCCAGGGAAACCAGAGAAATCTCAATGTATCCTTCCCGGGAAACCAGAGAAATCTCAATGTATCCTTCCTGGGAAACCAGAGAAATCTCAATGTATCCTTCCTGGTAAAATCCTTTCTCAATTTTTTTTTTACGTGTCGTCTTATTTCTGGGGACGCTAACAGGCTCTTTAAGGGCTGGAGAAAGGCACAAAAGCGTGCTGGGGAGAGCACAGGGGGCCGGCACGGTAGCGGCATTAACAGATGTGACTCAGTCGGGGTATTGAGACCTGTTACAGTCCTTTCCCCTGTTAAATTACAATACATCCCCCCCCTGTGTTTATGTGTCAGCATTAACCCTTTGTTACTCCTGTCGATATGTCTGTATACTTTACTTCTTTCCTCTGTTTAAGGTCCTGAGTAACGAAAACACGTTAACATTAAAAAACGTTCGCCAGGAGGATGCTGGGAAGTACGTGTGCCGCGCGGTGGTGCCCCGCGTGGGGGCGGGTGAGCGGGAGATCACTCTCACAGTGAATGGTAAGGACATGCTCATTGAGTATCGAGGAGCAGTGAAATACGTTTGGCGGCAGTGAAATACGGTGCCTGTTCGGCGGCAGTGAAATATGGTGCCTGTTCGGCGGCAGTGAAATACGGTGCCTGTTCGGAGGCAGTGAAATACGGTGCCTGTTCGGAGGCAGTGAAATACGGTGCTGTTCGGCAGCAGTGAAATACGGTGCTGTTCGGCGGCAGTGAAATCCCCCATAGAGAAGCAATGGTTAATCTATTCACATTGAACAGCAGAGAAATGTCAGTGAAATGTCCTGATGTTCAGTGGTTTCATTCGACAGGTTTAATCAGGCGAATCCCATAGGTTTCAATGTTAAAAATATTCCCGTTTTAATCCAATATCTAATAAACCGTTTATTATTTTATTCTGTGGGAAAAAGTTTCTTTATTTATTTCTCTTTAGGATCTTTTAGGCAATTTTTCCTGTTTTTTTATTTTTTTATAAAAATAGCGGGTTTTTTTCTATAACAGATCTATTTATTTTTATTCATGGGATTTTATATGTTAATTGCAGACATTTTCATCCAATAGTTTTTTTGCAAACAGCGATTCAAATTTGACACTTTCAATCGTTTTTGTTTTTTTCTACCCCGTTCGTCGGCTTGTTGGCTTTTTCTGGCGGCTTGTCGGTGCTCTGTTTGGGTTTTTTTCGGCTGTCTTGCGGTGGATCATCGTTTTTTTTCTGCAGTTGTTGAGTTTGAAACAGCGGTTGGCGGCTTTTCCCAGCACATACGGTGCCTGTTCGGTACCTGTTCGAGGGCAGTGAAATCCCCATAGAGAAGCAATGCTTCATCTATTCAGAGAACACAAACCAGCAGTGAAAGGTTCCTCTAATGTCCTGCCATTCGGTGGTTTAATTCGGCAGGTTTATTCAGGAGAATCCCATAGACTTCAATGTTAAAAATATTCCCGTTTTAATTCAATATCTAATAAACTGTTCATTATAAAATTCTGCAGCAAAAAGTCTCTTTATTTATAGATTTTATTAGGATATTTTAAGCATTTTTCTGAAAATTTTCTTTTGTTTAAAAAAAGTCTTGTTTTTTTTAAGTTTTCTTCTTTTTTCTGTAACAGCCTCTTTATTATCATTCATTGGATTTTATATGTAAATTTCAGACATTTTCACTCAGTGGTTTCTTTGCAAACAGCGTTTCACTTTTCACACATTCAAGCAAATTGTTTTCCTAATTTATTCACTGCCTCTTCTGCTGTGTCGAGGGCTGCAATCGGCTCCTGTTGGGTTTTCCGTGGTTTTCTCAGGTTAATCCAGATGTTTTTGGGGTTTTCGGCGTGCATTCGCAGGGTATTGCGGTTAGTTTTCGTCGGGTTTGCGGCAGCTTTCCCCTGCAATATGGGGACCCTGTGCTCTTTGCTGAATACACCGCAGGGTCACCGAAATGGGATCGACAAAACGAACCGAAATGAAGAGAACGAAAAGTCACTGAACGTGCGGTGACTTTTCGAATCTCTTTGAATAACCCTGATAGAGATACACACAGACACACAGATACACACATACAGATATAGAGAGATACACACAGACAGAGAGATACAGATACAGACATACACAGACAGATATACAGAGATACACACAGACACACAGACAGAGAGATACAGATACAGACAGATATATACAGATATAGAGAGATCCACAGACAGCCAGATATAGAGCTACACAGACAGATACACAGACAGATACACAGACAGACAGATATAGAGCTACACAGACAGATACACAGACAGATACACAGACAGACAGATATAGAGCTACACAGACAGATACACAGACAGATACACAGACAGATACACAGACAGACAGATATAGAGCTACACAGACAGATACACAGACAGATACACAGACAGACAGATATAGAGCTACACAGACAGATACACAGACAGATACACAGACAGACAGATATAGAGCTACACAAACAGATACACAGACAGACAGACAGATATAGAGCTACACAGACAGATACACAGACAGATACACAGACAGATACACAGACAGACAGATATAGAGCTACACAGACAGATACACAGACAGACAGATATAGAGCTACACAGACAGATACACAGACAGATACACAGACAGATACACAGACAGACAGATATAGAGCTACACAGACAGATACACAGACAGACACACAGACAGATGCACAGACAGATACACAGACAGATATAGATACACAGACAGACATACAGATATAGAGAGATACACAGACAGACAGATATAGAGCTACACAGACAGATACACAGACAGATACACAGACAGATACACAGACAGATACACAGACAGACACACAGACAGATACACAGACAGATACACTTACCTCCTGGATATAACGATATGGTAATTCCAGGCTTAATTAATTTTTAATCTTTAGACTGTTTTAAACTCAGGTTATTGGTCCCCCTTTATACTCTGCTGGTCTGGGGGTGCAGGGGTCTCCCTATCCATGTGTGAGCTGCAGGGTCCCCCCCCCCGAGACGTCCTGTCGTTATACAAACCGCTGTAATAATGTATCTTCTGTCCACGAGACGGTATGTTCTGGAAACCCATCCCTGGCGCGACGTCGGGTAATTCATCACTCGGAACCTTCTCCAAGGACAAGAAATTGAGCTTTTTTTGTTTGTTTTACAATATCGTGACGCGCAGGTTGTAAGCGTTACCTCTGCCAGCGCGCTGGCTATTATTCCAGGTCTGTACGTGTGACAGGAATCACATCCCGAGTCCCATTCATTACCCGCCGTAACCATCCCCCATACGGAGGGGATCATTCACTAAACACAAGCTAGGGATGGAGCAGAGAATGGGGGGCGGCCTGTGCGAGCCAAAATACACAGCTATTATATAATATCTCACAATTCTGGCTTCACACAGGGGAAAAAAAGCAATTTATGTCGTAAAACAACAGGACGCCAAAACCGCGCAGGCTGCACAGACCCCTAAATGGAAATACGCACAGAATGTTCCAGTAAATGAGCCTGAGGATAAAACCGTTTCACCCAGCCTTTCTGTGCGTCCTGCACGCCGTGTGATGGAGAGGGTTAAATTGTTTCTGGAGGCCGCCATTTTATTTATTTTTGGGGTCATTTAAGATGTTAGAATCTGTGGAATGTTTAAAATGTATCACTGTTTAGTAAATATACCACATATTTGGGGACTGGGTTTCTGAATCCAGATTATAGAGCTGTTCTGATTGGAGGAGGCACTGTCTAATAGGAAAGACAAATTACGTACATTGTGCCACTTGTATCAGTCTGTGCAGCCAGGGCTGGCCTGACCATGAGTCCCAATGGGGCCATGACTGCCCTCGTTAGAGGTCACAGGGTTTCCCTCTCCAATAAATTGTTTTGTTTCTTCTGATTCTGGGGTTTTATGGAGTAACGTGTAAAGTGTGGTGAGGGGGGGGTGAGGGGGTATCGTGCGTCCCGGGGAGGCCGAGTTTACATGAATTTACCAAATTAGCTCGCTTTTAATTAGACGCCGGGCATTCTACACGTGTCAATAAAACACCATCTTAAATCAGATTAGCCTCATCCCAGAACACGAGATTAAAACCAAACCAACCGCCTGTCGCAGAACAATTGAAAGGTTAACCCCTTCTGTGCTGTGCTCTGGGCCGCTGAGAGGAGCGCTGCGTCTTCACCCCACCCCCCCCCCCTGTGGGGTTTTTTCGGCAGTCAAAGAGTTGAAGTGAGATTTTTTGATATGAGCCCAGCTGCCCGTATCTGGTAATTTCCCCTCGCGCAGCTGGCGCGCTCTCCCCGAATAACACACACACACTGAGATAATGCAATGAGAAGTGTGCAGCAGCCGTGAGGAGATACGCCGGTGGCATCGCTCCGCGCCGGGTGAAGGATGCCTCTCTCGGACTTATCTCACCATGCCTTGCAAAGTGATATTGTTTTGCTTCCACTCACGTTGCCTTATCGACAGCAGGAGTTTAATTACAATTAAGTAGCGAGCGGAAAACAAAGGCAGCGGCAAGAAAAGCAGCTCTCAGGCGGAGAGAGAGGATGCGCCGCGGAACACACGCTGGATGCAGGCGTAGTGGTACCCGAGCTGTACTGTCTGCGCCCTGATATCCGGCAAGATTACCGACACATTGTGTTAATTAATAGCTTTGGCACAATCAGGTCTGAATAAATAATGAGCCTGGTGTGGGGTGAGCGCGCACAGGGATGGGCCAACACCTCGCCAGAAACAGAACTAATCGGGATTTTGGAGTGTTCACTACGGGGCATATCAACTAAACAGTGCGAATAAACATCAAAAGTAACAAAAAGAAGCTGCTCGTCGCACCGCGAGTGACTGGGGATCATAGGACTAGCCACACCATCGCAGCTGCAGACATTGAAAAATGCTGCCTTATTTTAGAGGTGCATCTACGCCGACCCCCGGCAATCCAGAGAACCGCCGCCTGCCGGCGAAGCTGCAGCAAACAACGGTGAACAACATTATCCTCATTATTCTCCTGTGAAATGAGTAACCTGTGGCTTTTCTCCAGAGTTCTTTCACCATTGTATTTAATGACGGCGAATTTACTGGGGTAATTTTAACCCCTTCACTACCATAATCACGTACACTCCATCTTCAAAGGGGCCTGCAGGTGCTGAGAGGTCAGAGGTCACAGAAACTCGGTCTGGTCTGGTCTGGTTGTGGAGAAATGCAAAGGAATTTCATTCATTGCAAACCAAATTATTTTTTAAATGGGTCCAGAAAGTATCAGTTAAAGTTTCAGCACCTCGGACATGTCAGCCAGTGCTTGGACAGCTTTGAGATCCGGATTTCCTTCACAGAAACACAAAACCCAAGCTGTGATGTAAACGTAGTTACATGCTTTGGCCAGCAGAGGGAGCCCAAAGGGCTTGGCTGGAGTGAGCATACACCGTGAGACGCCTTTATAAATCTCTACTGTGAGGGTAATGGAGCAACACTTTCCATAAAACCACTGGGTTCTGACAGTGGTTTTATGGAAAATGTCTTGGTAGTGAAGGGTTAATGTCCACTGACCTCAAATAGAGTTAAAGACCGAACAGCTTCAGCAGAAACTACAGTGAAAAGCACGGTGAAAAGTGCAGAGGATTCCAACGATAGCACCTAAATAATGAATTCACCGTCATTTCAATGCACCGGATTCACCAAATCTCACCGACGTTACTCATCCTGACCACTGATCTGGAGATATCGCTGGGTGAAGCAGAGGAGTTTCCTCCACCCCACCCAGCATCACCAGATCGGTCACTAGTGATGTCACACACAGAGAGCTTTTGACATCACCCGGTGAGACCAATCACTGCAGCGAGCGTTCTCAGAGAGGCAGCGATGGATCAGACCTGTGCATGTGCGTGCAGCTCCGATCCATCGCGCTGCGTAGGCGCTACCGAACTTGTGTACGTAAAGTGTGTGAGTCCCGTAGCGCCGCGCAATGTGTGTGGTTCCTACACTACACAAGATGTTGTATACAAGCACAAATTGCTCAGAAAAGCTTCAGGGACTTCCAGGTTTGGGAGTCCCTGAGCCGAAGAGGAGGAGCAGCGCAATGCGGGGGCGGGGGGGGAGTAAATGAACCTAAAATAAGATAAAGGAATTGTGCAGAGGCCGTCAGCAGGACCTAACCAATTATTTAAGGGTAATAAAAGTGTCCTCTGTTTCTTAATAGCGTGTTTAATCCAGCGTCATTTTAATGATCGGGCGATGCGCTGTGAATAAACACTTCAGAAAGCACTGCATGAGCTGGTTATTCCTGCGTGTCATGTGACTGGCCAGTGTTGCAGCGAGTGATACAAAGATTGCAATATTTATAAACAACATTCAAAATAAAGAAAACACCAAAAACATTGTAACAAGGATCCCGAGGCTCAGGCTGCAGGGCAGCACAGAGGTTTTATGTCCCTGCTTTTCCTCTTCCCTGTCCGCAAGCCCAGTGTCTTAATGAATTAACCCCTGCAAGGCCGGATCCGTAACTTCGGCCGGCGCGCTCGCTGCCCTCCCCACCCTCCCCTCTCATTTCACCTCTTTTCATTTCCTCCGAACAAACTGGAATTAAAAAAAAAAACATGAAAAGCCAAGAAAAATGAGTGTAATATCGAGAGCCGGAGAAGCGCACAAGGCCGAGGTCTCGGTGTCTGGATCGGCGCGTTACCTTCTGGCCATAAATACACCTTGTGAGAGGGCAGAGCTTGATAATTCGGCATTCAGGGGAGCAGTTTATCAGCCGAGATTACACGCAGTAAGAGTGAGGGCTTTGGAAACGTCCCCCAGATGAAGGCCCCATCAGATGAACAGATTTTCCTGATAAAAAGGGGCTTATTGACTAAACCGTGAACTGTGAAGAATTTACAGACCAGTCAGATTATAAACCTCCTCTGATCCGCCGATAATCCCGGGTCAGATAGAAACATAGAAAAATGTCGGCAGATAAGAACCTTTCGGCCCATCTAGTCGCCCAATTACATGGATACTTTACCTGGATTTATCTTTTGTTTAGGATAGCCTTATGCCTATCCCAGGGGTCAGCAACCTTGGCTCCCTGATGTTTTGGGAACTACATCTCCCATGATGCTCAGTCACCCATTAGGCTGACTGAGCCACATGGGAAATGTAGTTCACAGAACATCAGGGAGCCAAGGTTGCTGACCCCTGGCCTATCCCATGCCTGCTTAAATTCAATTACTGTTTTGGCCTCTACCACTTCAACTGGAAGACTGTTCCATGTATCCACCACCCTCTCAGTAAAATAATGCTTCCTGATGTTACTTTTAAACCATTGCCCCTCTAATCTAAGACTATCAGGGATATCCAAAGAGATTCGAATTGCTTGAGAAAGGTAACCGAACGCTGAAAATCATCGTTCGGTTACCTTTCCTGGCCATTCGGCTATCCAGAGAGCAGGCAATTCGCCAAATCCTGGCGAATTGCCTGCACATACGGTGCCTGTTCGGTGCCTATTCGAGGGCAGTGAAATCCCCATGAAAAAGCAATGCTTCGGCTATTCAGAGAACACAAACCAGCAGTGAAAGGTTCCCAAAATGCCCTGCCATTCGGTGGTTTAATTCGGCAGGTTTATTCAGGAGAATCCCATAGGCTTCAATGTTAAAAATATTCCCGTTTTAATTCAATATCTAATAAACCGTTCATTATAAAATTCTGCAGCAAAAAGTCTCTTTATTTATAGATTTTTTAGGATACTTTAAGCATTTTTCTGAATTTTTAAAAAAAAATTAAAAGTCCGATTTTTTTTTTTTTTTTCAGTTTACTTATTTTTTTTTGTAACAGCCCTCTTTATTATCATTCCCTGGACCTCCTGTGAAAATTTCAGACATTTTCGCTCAGTAGTTTCTTTGCAAACAGCGTTTCATTTTCCCAGATTCATACAAATGGTTTTTCTAATTTATTCACTGCCTCCTCTACGTCACAGCTGCTTCGGCTCTGTGTGATTCGGCTCCTTTTCGGCTCCTGTTCGGGTTTTTCGAAGGTTAATCCAGATGTTTTTGCTTGTTTTCAGCGTGCATTCGGTGAGTTTCCGTCAGGTTTGCGGCAGCTTTTCCCTGCAATTCGGGGACCCTGTGCTGTTTGCTGAATACACCGCAGGGTCACCGAAATGCAATCGGCAAAAGGAACCGAATTGAAGAGAACGAAAAGTCACCGAACGTGCGGTGACTTTTCGAATCTCTTTGGATAACCCTGTATGTCCTCTTGTTTTGCTACTTTGTTTCCTTTTAAATATACTCCCTTCCTCTACCTTGTGGATTCCCTTTACGTATTTAAATGTTTCTATCATATCTCCTCTGTCTCGTCTTTTTTCCAAGCTGTACATGTTAAGATCATTAAGCCTTTCCTGGTAACTTTTCTCCTTCAAGCCGTACACCATTTTAGTAGCCCTTCTCTGAACTCTCTCTAAGATGTCTATATCCTTCTGGAGATACGGTCTCCAGTACTGCACACAGTACTCCAAGTGAGGTCTCACCAGTGCTCTGTACAGTGGCATGAGCACTTCCCTTTTCCTACTGCTAATACCTCTCCCTACACAACCAAGCATTCTGCCAGCATTTCCAAGCATTCTGCCAGCATTTCCTGCTGCTCTATTACATTGACTACTTACCCTTAGATCCTCTGAAATAATAACCCCTAAATCCCAACCCTCAGATGTATCAAATATTCTATATTCAGCCCTTGGGTTTTTACGTCCCAGGTGCATTATCTTGCACTTATCCACATTAAAACTCAATTGCCACAACTCCGACCATTTTTTTAGTTTACCTAAATCATTTGTCATTTGGCTGATCCCTCCAGGAACGTCAACCCTGTTGCAAATCTTTGTGTCATCAGCAAAAATACATACTTTACCATTAATACCTTCTGCAATATCACTAATAAAAATATTAAAGAGAATGGGTCCAAGTACTGACCCCTGAGGTACCCCACTGGTAACAAGACCTTGCGCCGAATAAACTCCATTTACCACAACCCTCTGTTGCCTGTCACTCAGCCACTGCCTAATCCATTCAACAATATTGGAATCCAAGCTCAAAGATTGCAATTTATTGATAGGCCTTCTATGCGGAACAGTATCAAAAGCCTTACTGAAATCTAAATAAGCAATGTCTACTGCACCACCTGTGTCTATTATTTTTGTTACCCAATCAAAAAAAATCAATAAAATTAGTTTGGCATGATCTCCCTGAGGTAAACCCATGTTGTTTCTGATCCTGTAATCTATGTGTTTTTAGATGTTCAACAATCCTTTCCTTTAACATGGTTTCCATTAATTTCCCCACTACTGACGTAAGACTAACTGGCCTATAGTTCCCCGATTCCTCCCTACTACCCTTCTTGTGAATGGGCACAACATTTGCTAATTTCCAGTCTTCTGGGACGACTCCCGTTAACAAGGATTGGTTAAATAAATCTGTTAACGGTTTTGCTATTACATCACTGAGCTCTTTTAATAATTTAGGGTGGATCCCATCAGGCCCCATTGACTTATTTGTCTTTACTTTAGACAGCTGCTGTAGAACCTCCTCCTCTGTAAACTGATATGTAATTGTCTCGTTAGTGTTTCCTCCTAACTGAGGTCCCTTTTCTTCCTTTTCTTCTGCAAAGACTGAACAAAAATATTCATTGAGGCAGTCAGCGAGACTTTTATCCTCTTCTACATACCTTCCTTCCTTTGTTTTTAATCTAACTAATCCTTGTTTTACTTTTCTTTTCTCGTTTATGTATCTAAAAAATGTTTTGTCCCCCTTTTTTACTGACTGAGCTATTTTCTCTTCTGCGTGTGCTTTGGAAGCCCTTATAAATTGCTTTGCCTCTTTCTGCCTAATCTTATAGGTTTGCCTATCTTCTTCACTCTGAGTTGTTTTATAATTATTGAATGCTGTCTTTTTGTTCTTCACTATTTTGGCCACTTCTGCAGAGACTACAGTGGTTTCTTCCCTTTTTTGTTTTTGCTAACAAGCCGAATGCAATTTCCTGTGGCCTTCAATAATGCCTCCTTTAAATAATCCCATTTCTCTTGGACTCCCTTTAAACTCCTCCAGACTGATAATGAATCCTTCACACAAAATCTCATTTTAGAAAAATCTGCTTTTTTAAAGTCTAAAACTTTCGTTCTTGTGTGGTGCGGCTCCATCCCTGTTCTTATATTAAACCACACTGACTGGTGATCACTAGATCCCAAAATTTCACCTACAACAACGTCCGATACCAAACCTCCATTTGTGAGTATTAAATCCAATATGGCCTCTTTACGGGTCGGCTCCTCAACTACTTGTGTTAGAGATAATCCCAGTAGGGAGTTTAGAATATTTGTACTCCTGGTGCACCCAGCTGTTTTGGTTTTCCAGTTCACATCAGGAAGATTAAAGTCCCCCATGATAATAACTTCCCCCTTCATTGCCATTTTGGCTATTTCCTCAAACAGCAGATTATCTAGCTCTTCTACTGGTCCAGGGGGTCTATAGATCACACCTACACGAGCTACTGTATGATTGCCAAATGTTAGCGTAACCCAAACTGACTCCATGTTCACTTCGCTCACTATAGAGATAATGTGACTCTAATCTGTTCTCCTCAATCCCCTGATTAGTAAATAAACCCCGGAATCTGTATATATTCATGTAGTGTGGAATAAAGGGGTCCTGGGGGGGGGCATCGCATAGCACTTTTATCCGCATAGTGCCTGGTGCCCCTAAACGAAGCCCCCACCCCAATGCATGCAGGCCTGAGATAACAGGGTGTAGACACAGAGCTGCAGGTGTGCTACGACCATCTCAGCCCCCCCCCTATATAAATCTGTGGGGTTCAGGGATTCCCGGTTCTGTCACCCATGCTATTACAGATCTGGGAAGCAGAGCTGCGCCATATGTTCCTGCTCCTCCTCGGTAAATGGCCTCGAGTCGCATGGCTGCCAGACTGTCACTTCCACAGCTGCGCTGTTAAAAATGCATGGGCTCTCTGCACAGGAGTGCCCCCCTCCCACAACCCAACCTGGGGGTCAGACCAGTGAACCCTCCCTGACTTGGACAAGGGGAGTATACTGCCAGGTCCCACCAGGGTTTATTCACTAGCCATACGGCACACTCTCTAGCCATGTTAAACACGCACAGACATATAACACACTCACTATTCAGGCTGCATACTCAAACTGTGCTACACACTTACTAGCCATTCTACACATTCATTAGCCATGCTACACACTCACTAGCCATGCTACACACTCACTAGCCATTCTACACATTCATTAGCCATGCTACACACTCACTAGCCATTCTACACATTCATTAGCCATGCTACACACTCACTAGCCATTCTACACACTCACTAGTCATTGTACTCACAAGTCATACTTCACACTCTCTAGCCATGATACCCATCAATAGTCATTCTATACTCTCACTGGCCATGTAAAATAGTTACTATCCATCCTTAAACTTTTTAGACTTCATCCTGCACATATCTGTGCCTTAGATTAGATTGTAAGCTCTTGGGAACAGGGCCCTTCACTCCTCGTTTATGTCTTATTTGTAGTGTTTTTTTCTGTGTTCCTGCCCGGTCAGTGTGAGTGAGCACTGAGCAGCCACATCCTCAGCCTCGCATACCATCTCAAAGCATCACCTCCTGCTCCCTGATTGGTTGGTTACGCATCGGGTGGATTGGGAAACGTGCCTGGTCCATTCAGTTGCTGGCGTAGTTACAGTTACAAGTACTTATATAGCGCCAACAGATTCCGTAGCGCTTTACAAAGGGGTAAGCACAAACATGAGACATAATAAATAAAGATACATTAGGAGCAGACGGACCTGCCTGTAGGATAATTGTCCAGCGGCTAAAACAGCACTTGAAACCCGTGAGCTTACAATCTAAGCGACATAGGTATGTGAAACAAGAGGGAGCAGGGGGAGTGAGGACTGGAGCTGCTGGCCTGATATAAGATAGCTGGGATTGCATGGACGGACATAAAACTTGGATTTGTGATTGGAATTAATTAAGTGGAAGCAGCTGGAAGGGAAGCTACATGTTTTTAGAGCGGGACGGGGTGGGGGAGGGGCAGCAGAGTAAAGTTGCAGGTTCTGGGAGTGAAGGTGATTGGATGCTGTGTGTTAGAGGAATTTACGACATGGGGAGGGGGACGGGAAGAAACTTCAGAGGAAGAGTTTAACATAAAAATAATCAGACAAAACATTAATAAATAAAAGCAAAATCCGTACAGGAGGAATAAAGCCGAGGTTATGGAGCGGCGGTGACATGGTGAATACCTTAGGGGAAGCAGTGCAGGGGTTAATGTGCCGCTTCGGTTACAGCTTCATTGCTGTTGTCTTGTTTGTTTGTTTTTGCTGTTGTATTGATGAATGTAACGTTATCGCTCGGTGACAGATCGGCTGTAAATGTATATATCAAAGACAAAGGCTGAGTCCTGCGAGACGCTCCCCCGGCGCGCGGTGACATATGGAATTAAATATATTAAGATGTATTACACCGATATAATAAGAATGCTCTGTATCCGCGCGCGAGCACACCATGCTAAGGAGATACCCTTGAGATGCGAACGCTGCCAACCCCAGAACAATGCGAACAATGGAACAGTTTAGCATCAGTAACTCTGCGTTTCAGGCCACGTCTCGCAGCTCCTCGATAAGACAGCGCCCCCTGCTGCCTGCGGGTGGGGGCCCTCGCTCCTCGCATATTCTTCCATCTTTCTTTCTCTCCATTTGTAGCAAATCGTGGAGGTTTCCTGGGATTTTATGACTGTAATATCCAGGCTCTCTTTAGCGCGCTCTGCGGAGGGGAGACGGCGGCGCGCTCTGCGGAGGGGAGTAATTGGGGTGTTTATATTTTATTTCGGTTTCCCGGCCTGTGACGCCTCGGGGATTTGGACGCGCAATGTGTTGCCGTTTAGATGCTGATAATATTTTTGCTGGAGTAAAAACACACGATCAGTCAGAGTCCGGGGAGAAGCTGGAGGCTTTTAAATGGCAGCAAGATCAGCCTGTCCCCCTCATTCCAGCTGAACCCCAAAATCAAGCATCAGATATCAGGGCCAGGGACTCCTTTAACCATTTATTCACTGCTTTGCTCGGCCCAGAGGGAGCGGGATGGGATCTCATGCTGATGGAGCCTGATGGATACAGAGTGAAGCAGTGTCACAATGTAACAATATCCTCCCTGGGGCATCATGGAGCGCAGGGGCATCACAGAGCGCAGGGGGCATCATGAGCACGAGGGGGGCATCATGAGCACGGGGGGACATCATGAGCACAGGGGGCATCATGAGCACGAGGGGGGCATCATGAGCACGGGGGGGACATCATGAGCACAGGGGGCATCATGAGCACGAGGGGGGCATCATGGAGTGCGGGGGGCATCAGGAGCACAGGGGGGCAGCGGGCTTGGCACATATCAGAGGGTCTTTAGGTCTTTATTTTTTGGGAGGGAAGAGGCTGACGCTCGCGGTGTCCCCTGGGATTCACATCCAGCACCAGACCAGCTTCTTGGGCAGAATTTATCTGCCATCTCTGAAGATCTGGCCTTTCCACGCCGCCGAAAACTTTCCTTTGACTCCTGGCATTTGGAGACTAATCCGCCTTCACCTCGTGTGAGATCTTTAGTGATAGACAGGAAGCAGCCAATTCAGCCGTTACCGGCATGCTGACAGGCTCTGTATCTGCGCATCGGTGCGTAACGATGGAGGACAGCGCATCACGGCATAACGATGGAGGACATGCGTCACGGCGTTACGAGGAAGGACATGCGTCACGGCGTTCTGATGGAGGACATGCGTCACGGCGTTCTGATGGAGGACATGCGTCACGGCGTTCTGAAGGAGGACATGCGTCACGGCGTTCTGATGGAGGACATACGTCACGGCGTTCTGATGGAGGACATGCGTCACGGCGTTCTGAAGGAGGACATGCGTCACGGCGTAACGATGGAGGACATGCGTCATGGCGTTACGATGGAGGACATGCGTCACGGCGTTCTGAAGGAGGACATACGTCACGGCGTTCTGAAGGAGGACATGCGTCACGGCGTAACGATGGAGGACATGCGTCATGGCGTTACGATGGAGGACATGCGTCACGGCGTTCTGAAGGAGGACATACGTCACGGCGTTCTGAAGGAGGACATGCGTCACGGCGTAACGATGGACAGACAATTATTTTACGGTGACAGATCATTGAGGTGTAATTCATAATCGCAAAGCGACACTTTGTAACGAGAAACCCGGAAACATAAATGTCGCCCCAAAATAATCTGTAGGTCTCAGTATCTCTATATAACAGGCCGCGACGCGCTCTCTGTATAACCCGGCCCTCGCGGTCATTAAGGCGCGGCTCACTCGCTTATTATCCTCGTACAGACCATAATAACATTTTACCTTCTGACTGCTGATCCGGGTGACATTACGTTGCCACGGGAGGGGGGGGCGTGTCTGGCGGGGGTGGGGCATGTCTTTCGGGGGCGTGTCTGGCGGGGGTGACGCGTCTGGCGGGTTTATTAATACAAAGTGACGCAGTTGATCTGAGCCGATTTCTTGACCTGACGCAGAGTTAACGTGTTTTTTTTGTGTTCTAGGTCCCCCCATCATCTCCAGCACACAGACCCAGCACGCCCTGCACGGCGAAAAGGGGCAGATCAAATGCTTCATCCGCAGCACACCCCCCCCTGACAGAATAGTAAGTAGCCGGCAGCGCAGCCCAGTGTGACGATACAGGGGGGGGGGTCAGATTATAACAGGTCATACCATCACGGGGGTCAGATTATCACAAGGGGTCATTATCACAGGGGGTCGTCATTCACAGGGGGGGGGTCAGAATATCACAGTGGTCATATCACCACGGCGGGGGGGGGGGTCAGAGTATCACAGGGTCATTATTACGGGGGGGGTCAGAGTATCACAGGGTCATTATTACGGGGGGGGTCAGAGTATCACAGGGTCATTATTACAGGGGGGTCAGAGTATCACAGGGTCATTATTACGGGGGGGTCAGAGTATCACAGAGTCATTATTACGGGGGGGGGGTCAGAGTATCACAGGGTCATTATTACGGGGGGGGGTCAGAGTATCACAGGGTCATTATTACGGGGGGGGGCAGAGTATCACAGGGTCATTATTACGGGGGGGGGTCAGAGTATCACAGGGTCATTATTACAGGGGGTCAGAGTATCACAGGGTCATTATTACGGGGGGGTCAGAGTATCACAGAGTCATTATTACGGGGGGGGGTCAGAGTATCACAGGGTCATTATTACGGGGGGGGTCAGAGTATCACAGAGTCATTATTACGGGGGGGGTCAGAGTATCACAGGGTCATTATTACGGGGGGGGTCAGAGTATCACAGGGTCATTATTACGGGGGGGGTCAGAGTATCACAGGGTCATTATTACAGGGGGGTCAGAGTATCACAGGGTCATTATTACGGGGGGGTCAGAGTATCACAGAGTCATTATTACGGGGGGGGTCAGAGTATCACAGGGTCATTATTACGGGGGGGTCAGAGTATCACAGGGTCATTATTACGGGGGGGTCAGAGTATCACAGGGTCATTATTACGGGGGGGGTCAGAGTATCACAGGGTCATTATTACGGGGGTCAGAGTATCACAGGGTCATTATTACAGGGGGGTCAGAGTATCAGGGTCATTATTACGGGGGGTCAGAGTATCACAGGGTCATTATTACGGGGGAGGTCAGAGTATCACAGGGTCATTATTAGGGGGGGGGTCAGAGTATCACAGGGTCATTATTACAGGGGGTCAGAGTATCACAGGGTCATTATTACGGGGGGGGGGTCAGAGTATCACAGGGTCATTATTATGGGGGGTCAGAGTATCACAGGGTCATTATTATTATGGGGGGTCTGAGTATCACAGGGTCATTATTACGGGGGGTCAGAGTATCACAGAGTCATTATTACGGGGGGGGTCAGAGTATCACAGGGTCATTATTACGGGGGGTCAGAGTATCACAGGGTCATTATTACGGGGGGTCAGAGTATCACAGGGTCATTATTACGGGGGGGTCAGAGTATCACAGGGTCATTATTACGGGGGTCAGAGTATCACAGGGTCATTATTACAGGGGGTCAGAGTATCACAGGGTCATTATTACGGGGGGGTCAGAGTATCACAGGGTCATTATTACGGGGGAGGTCAGAGTATCACAGGGTCATTATTACGGGGGGGTCAGAGTATCACAGGGTCATTATTACAGGGGGTCAGAGTATCACAGGGTCATTATTACGGGGGGGGGGGTCAGAGTATCACAGGGTCATTATTATGGGGGGTCAGAGTATCACAGGGTCATTATTATGGGGGCTGAGTATCACAGGGTCATTATTACGGGGGGGTCAGAGTATCACAGGGTCATTATTACGGGGGTCAGAGTATCACAGGGTCATTATTACGGGGGGTCAGAGTATCACAGGGTCATTATTACGGGGGGTCAGAGTATCACAGGGTCATTATTACGGGGGGGTCAGAGTATCACAGGGTCATTATTACGGGGGTCAGAGTATCACAGGGTCATTATTACGGGGGTCAGAGTATCACAGGGTCATTATTACGGGGGGTCAGAGTATCACAGGGTCATTATTACGGGGGTCAGAGTATCACAGGTCATTATTACGGGGGGGGTCAAAGTATCACAGGGTCATTATTACGGGGGTCAGAGTATCACAGGGTCATTATATTACGGGGGGGGTCAGAGTATCACAGGGTCATTATTACGGGGGGTCAGAGTATCACAGGGTCATTATTACGGGGGGGTCAGAGTATCACAGGGGTCATTATTACGGGGGGTCAGAGTATCACAGGGTCATTATTACGGGGGGGTCAGAGTATCACAGGGTCATTATTACGGGGGTCAGAGTATCACAGGGTCATTATTACGGGGGGGGGTCAGAGTATCACAGGGTCATTATTACGGGGGGGTCAGAGTATCACAGGGTCATTATTACGGGGGGTCAGAGTATCACAGGGTCATTATTACGGGGGGGGTCAGAGTATCACAGGGTCATTATTACGGGGGGGGGTCAGAGTATCACAGGGTCATTATTACGGGGGGGTCAGAGTATCACAGGGTCATTATTACGGGGGGTCAGAGTATCACAGGGTCATTATACGGGGGGTCAGAGTATCACAGGGTCATTATTACGGGGGGGGTCAGAGTATCACAGGGTCATTATTACGGGGGGTCAGAGTATCACAGGGTCATTATTACGGGGGGGGTCAGAGTATCACAGGGTCATTATTACGGGGGGGTCAGAGTATCACAAGGGTCATTATTACGGGGGGGTCAGAGTATCACAGGGTCATTATTACGGGGGGGCAGAGTATCACAGGGTCATTATTACGAGGGGTCAGAGTATCACAGGGTCATTATTACGGGGGGGGGGTCAGAGTATCACAGGGTCATTATTACGGGGGGGGGTCAGAGTATCACAGGGTCATTATTACGGGGGGGGGGTCAGAGTATCACAGGGTCATTATTACGGGGGGTCAGAGTATCACAGGGTCATTATTATTACGGGGGTCAGAGTATCACAGGGTCATTATTACGGGGGGGGGGTCAGAGTATCACAGGGGCATTATTACGGGGGGGGTCAGAGTATCACAGGGTCATTATTACGGGGGGGTCAGAGTATCACAGGGTTCATTATTACGGGGGGTCAGAGTATCACGGGTCATTATTACGGGGGGGTCAGGTATCACAGGGTCATTATTACGGGGGGTCAGAGTATCACAGGGTCATTATTACGGGGGGGTCAGAGTATCACAGGGTCATTATTACGGGGGGGTCAGAGTATATAATGTAAAGGTTATCTGCTCTATATGGTTTATATATATAAAGGTATATAATGTAAAGGTTTATTATATGTAAAGGATTGGACGTTAGCAGATATAATATATAGACGGGGGGATAGAGGTACAGACAGGTGATGAACACAGGGCACTTTCTCCGCCTCGGTATAGGAGGCGCCCTCCCTGCTGGGCTCATTGAGATTCCGCTCAGGACTCGAGCGCCAGGGGGGGAAGAAAAATAATAGAATGACAAAATTTTCCGTTTGCATATTAAAAGCGCAGGAGCCGAGGCTGGAGCGAGTGAGGGGTGACCCACCGCCGCAGACAGCGTGGAGAGAGCGCCCCCTGCTGGTGCTCAGCGTGTGTGTCATATCATAAAACTCAAGAACAAATCCTCAAGGTCAGGTCAAGGTTATCAGTGGTCCAGACTGATGCCAAAGACTACTAACAGAAGGACAGACTTTATGTGAGACAGTAACACGAGCGACGTCATCATCCACCTGGTCACAGGGAGGTTACCCGGCATCTGGTACCTCCAGGTACATCATGTACATCCTGTGCAGGGAGGAGAGGATGGAAGGGGTCAAACCTTCACGTGGTCCAGGATAGAGGCAGGAGAGCCGCGTTATCACTCCGAGGCTCCACACTATGAAAACTAAAGTCACCACTGATTATTGCCGGTGAAATCGCCGCGCTGACACTCCACGAGACGACACACTATGTGCATAACAGACGGCTACGAAGCAATCCGACGTGAACTCACCCAACTCCCATCACTCCATCCACCTGCAGGAGAGAACCTGCGGAAAGGGGAATCACCCGGCTGATAAAGGGGCTTCATTCTGTGCATCTAATCCTATTGCTGGTTAATACTGCCCCCTGCTGGCGATGCTGGAAACTGCCAAACCTCAATAAAAGGCGGCTTATTGATCAGTGAAATACATGCGACTCGAGTCCAATGACTGGTGTTAATGCAGCGTCTCCATATGTAATCGCTGGGATAAGTGAGTTTAACGCATGGCATCAATATTCCAATCCTGACGCTACACTGGGGTCAAAATGTTTTGCGTGACCTTACTGTACAATGCGCATCCTAGACCTAACACGGGGAATATATTTAATATTTATTTTAGCATCTGAAAAGTGAGGTATTACAAAGTGCTGCCAATAATTCCCATTGGACGCGCGAGGTAAGAGATTATATAGTGCTATGATACCCATACAATATATAGTGATATAACCTCCATACAGTATATAGTGATATAATCTCCATACAGTATATAGTGATATAATCTCCATACAATATATAGTGATATAACCTCCATACAGTATATAGTGATATAATGCCCATACACTATACTATACATACAATAGTGATAGAACGTCCATATAGTGATATGATCTCCATACAATATATAGTGATATAACCTCCATACAGTATATAGTAATATAATCTCCATACAATCTATAGTGATATAATCTCCATACAATACATAGCGATATAATGCCCATACACTATACTATACATACAATAGTGATATGATCTCCATACAATGTATAGTGATATAATCTCCATACAGTATATAGTAATATAATCTCCATACAATCTATAGTGATATAATCTCCATACAATACATAGCGATATAATGCCCATACACTATACTATACATACAATAGTGATAGAACGTCTATATAGTGATATGATCTCCATACAATATATAGCGATACACTCACCATACAGTATATAGCAACATAATGTCCATACAGTATATAGTGATACCATCTCCATACAATATATAGTGATATAATGTCCACACACTATATAGTGATATAATGCCCATACCGTATATATTGATATATTGTCCATACAGTATATAGTGATATAACATCCATACAGTATATAGTGATATAGTCTCCATACGATATATAGCGATATAATGTCCATACAGTATATAGTGATACAATCTCCATACAGTATATAGCGATATATAATGCACATACAGTAT
This sequence comes from Leptobrachium leishanense, assembly GCA_009667805.1. Taxonomy (NCBI): domain Eukaryota; kingdom Metazoa; phylum Chordata; class Amphibia; order Anura; family Megophryidae; genus Leptobrachium; species Leptobrachium leishanense. Next base: position 16,870,442 of record CM019073.1, read on the forward strand.
ATAGTGATATGGTCTCCATACACTATAGAGTGATATAATGCCCATACACTATATAGTGATATAATCTCCATATATAGCGATATAATGCCCATACAGTATACAGTGATAGAACGTCCATACAATAGTGATTTAAAGTCCATACATTATATAGTGATATTTTATTTTATTTATTTATTTATAAAAGGATTTTACCAGGAAGGATACATTGAGATTTCTCTCGTTTTCAAGTATGTCCTGGGTTCAAGAACATTGAAGTGTTACAGTTACAGAAATACAAAGTAATACAATGCAAGATATTAAAAAAACAAGACAAATATATACAGATTAACAGAAAAATATGTAGGAAATATAGTCACTAGGTTACATGTTTACAGGTGCATTCTGTATTGAGGTATGTTAGTAAGGAGCTTTTGAGTGACTTTAGGCTAGGGACAGATGAGCGCATTTTCTGCGGCCACCGTCAAAATGTACGTCGATGCGTGCGCACGCATTTTTTCACGGAGTACGCTTAAGTGGTCAGACGACCACAGTCGCACAGTCGCAGGTACTCACCAACGCAATTCTAGGGAAATCCGGCTGTTTGAACGTTATGTAGGCCGCACACTAGCAGCGTCTGACGTCTCCTAATCACGCACACACGCTGCCATGCGGCCGCAGCGCACTCTGTACGTCTGTAGCAGCGGTTTCACGTTCTGAGAAAAATGCGTTCATTTGCCGGTTGCGTGGTGTCGGCGCACTTTTGTACGCACGTACTGCGTATATTGGCCGTCATTGGCCGTTATGTGCTGCTACTGCCGCCGTGATTTAGTGCGCCTGCACGCGCGTTCCGACTGCCCCACTCTGACCCTAGCCTAAGACTGGGGGAAGATTTGATGGTGTCTGGGAGGTTATTCCATAATTGCGGTGCTCTGTAGGAAAATGAGGACCGAGCCACTGTCTTTTTGTATTGTGGTATTGCAAGTAAGGTGCTGGTCCTGGATCGGAGGTTATAGGATGAGGGAGCTGCTGGGGAAGCAGTCTATTCATGTAGGGTAGCAGCGTAGCTTCCCAGAGAGAGCTCTTAACCACCAGGCTCTAAACAAGGTGAAAGGTGGAAGGGTGCGTCTGGATTCCAGCGATGGCCAGTTTAGCTCTTTTAACATGTCACAATGGTGGGTCATGTAGTTACATTGTAGCGCAAAGCGGCACAATGAGTTATACAATGTAGTAAGTTTATGAAGGTGTGTTTGCGGGGCGGGCTGCATACACTACATCTCCGTAATCAATAGCCGGCATAAGCATTTGCTGTACAATCTGCTTTCTTACCGCGGGACTCAGGCAGGATTTGTTTCTGTACAGGGCACCTAGTTTGGGGTAAAGTTTAGATGAGAGTTTTTCGATGTGGGGGCCAAAGGATAGATTAGGATCCAACCACATACCTAGATATTTGAGAGAAGTGACTGTGGTCAGTGTGCCATTTGATATTGTCCCAACACATAGATGGGGATTTTGCAATTTGTGTAGTTTAGGTTTTGTTCCAAAGAGCATCGTTACAGTTTTGTCATTATTTAAAAAAAGTTTGTTGTTTTTGATCCACTTTTCTACCTCTGTGAATTGTTTTTGCAGCACGGCCTCCAGCTGCGGGAGATTTGGTTTGCTGGTATAGATTACGGTGTCGTCTGCGTACATATGTACAGTTGAGGCTTTGCAGACGTTGGGCAGATCATTTATGAATATTGTGAACAGCAGAGGGCCTAGTATTGAGCCTTGGGGTACACTGCAAGTGACTGGGAGCAGGAGGGGAGAGCTGCCAGAAATTGACACATATTGTGATCGGTCGGATACATATGATTGAAACCAGGTTAGCGTGCGATCACCAATGCCAGAGTTTTTAAGTTTTTCTAACAAGATGCCATGGTCTACCGTGTCAAAGGCCTTGGCAAATCAAGGAAGATGGCTCCAGTTAGGTTTCCTTGTTCCATCCCAGCCTGGATATCATTGCAGACTTTTAAAAGGGCGGTTGTAGTTGAGTGATTTGGACGAAAGCCTGATTGATCCGGGGTTAAGTAGTTCCAATATTGATAATAATCACGTAATTGTGTGTAGACACATTTTTCCAAGACTTTTGACATTACAGGGAGCAACGATATCGGACGGTAGTTGGATACCAAAGTACTGTCACCACTTTTATGGATAGGTACCACTCTCGCAGTCTTCCAGAGTTTGGGTATGTATCCAGTCGCCAGTGACTCATTTATTAGGGTTGCAACAGGATTTGCAATTGCAGGCGCACTGATTTTCAGCAGCATTGCTGGTATTTGATCAGGTCCAGACTGGTATTTCATTTTTTGCTTACGGAGAAGTTTAGTAACGACACTGACAGGCACTGGTCTAAAACTGAATTCCTGTCTGATACAGGGACTTTGCACAGTTGGGGGGCCTGACCTGCATGAGGCCTCTCTGATTGCATGTCATTTCCTAGCTTGGCAATCAAAGTGGTGGCACATCCAACAAAAAAAATCATTAAAGGCATTTGCTACATCTAGGGGGTGTATATAATCCCCATACAGTATATATTGATATAATACCCATACAATATGTAGTTATATAATCCACATACAGTATATAGTGATATAATGTTCATACAATATATAGTGATATGATCTCCATACAATATATATATTGATATAACGTCCATACAGTATATAGTGATATAAGGTCCATACAATATATAGTGATAGAATGCCCATACAATATATAGGGATATAATGTCCATACAATTCCTTAGTGATATGCTGTCAATACAGTAGACATGTGCATTCGTTTTAGTACTAAAACGATTTAGTCAGAATTTTGGGATAATTTAGTTTTAGTATGACTCAAGAGAAACGAAACTGCTCAGTACAAAAAACGAAAGAAACTAAAATAAAATGCACTACATTTTAGTTTCAGTCCTTTTTGTGATATTACATTGAGTGAAGGAGACCAGCAATGAAGAGCACAACATCTGAAGTTCTGCACCCTCCACATGTCAATGCAGTAGGATGTTCTATACAGAGAGGGGCATTAATTAATGCAGTAGGATGTTCTATACATTATACAGAGAGGGGTATTAATGCAGGAGGATGTTATATACATTATACAGAGAAAGGTATAAATTGAGGAGGATGTTCTATACAGAGAGGGACATTAATTAATTAATTCAGGAGGATGTTCTATATATTATACAGAGAGGGGTATGAATTAATGCAGGAGAAGGTTCTAAACATTATACAGAGAGGATCCTTTTTTTTCAGCCCTTTAAATCCAGTGGCTGTGAGCACTGAGATCGGCTGCTTGTTACATTATCTCTCAGTAGAATATATAAGGCTCAGTTGTTACAGTAACTGACTGTAACAGCGCTCAGAGTTTCAATAAAACAAGGAAATAATATTGTTCTAACCTCTTATATATAAAAATATTATTTACTAGTTTTACTGAAACTCTGAGCGCTGTGATGAGCAGCAGTCAGTTACTGTAACAGCTTTGCCTGACACGGGGCAGTATTACAATGTTGGTGCTAACTTAACCAGAGCTGTTGTAAACTGAAAACTTCCATAGGCTATAATGGCTCAGGGAAGTTTACAACAGCTCTGGTTAAGTTAGCACCAACTATGTAATATGGCCCATAGTGTGCGGAGAGTGAGAGATACTGTAACAAGCAGCGATCTCAGCCCTCTGAGGAGCCACTACAATAGTAATTGTAACCATTGGTTTTCAGATGAATGAAATTAGTTTTCATACTAAAGAACTGAAAACGAAATTCTTTAGTAACTAAATAAATTGCATTTTAGGACTAATCCATTAGTTCAAAACGAAATTTTGTGCTGTGCACATGTCTACAATACAGTATATAGTGATATATATACACTTGAAAACGAGAGAAATCTCAATGTATCCTTCCTGGCAAAATACTTTTGCAAATAAATAAATATAATGCACATACAGTATATATTGAGTTAATCTCCATACAGTATATAGTGATACAGGAGGCAGGCGTTCTCGCTAACAGTTTTAGTGATCATTGCCTAGTGTACTGTGTGCGCAAAATAAAGGCCACAAAATGTCCACCAAAAGTAATAATCACCAGGTATTTCAAGAAATGTAATCTTGAATCCTTCCTAAATGATCTCAAACAGCTCCCATGGTACAGACTAAACCTAATCCCAGACCTGGACTCTGCAATTGAATACTTTCAGTCCGAGCTCCTGCAAGTATGGAATTCCCATGCCCCGCTACATAAAGTGCGAGTAAAGGGGGCCCATCTCCCCTGGGTTACAGCTGACCTTACGTAAATGTTCCAGTTTAGAGACTCACTGTGGTCAAACTTCAAGAGTACTGGTTCCATTGTGAATACCGAAAATGGCGAAATGCATGCACAAAATAAACAAAAATGGCTAAAGCCCAATACTTCAATGAAAATTTAAACAATAACATATCAAACCCTAGAAATTTTTGGAAAATCATAAGTAACATACAATCACCCCTTGTCCTCTCCCAACCGGCTGCTGTCAAAGTAAACAACCAAACCGTACAACACCCCCTAGATGTAGCAAATGCCTTTAATAATTATTTTGTTGGATGGGCCACCACCCTGATTGCTAAGCTAGGAAATGACACACAATCAGAAAGGCTGCTCACAGGGCAGGCCCCACCAACTGTGCAAAGACCCTGTAACGCAGAGAAATTCAGTTTTAGACCAGTGCCTGTCAGTGTCATTACTAAACTTCTCCTCAACCTAAACATTAAATACCAGTCTGGACCTGATCAAATCCCAGCAATGCTGCTGAAAATCAGTGCGCCGGCAATTGCAAAACCTCTCGCAACCCTAATCAATGAATCACTGGCGACTGGATACATACCCAAACTCTGGAAGACTGCGAGGGTGGTACCTATCCATAAAAGTGGAGACAATACTTAGGTATCCAACTACCGCCCAATATCACTGCTACCTGTAATGTCAAAAATTCGGGAAAAATGTGTTTACACTCAATTACGTGATTATTATCAGTATCGGAACTACTTAACCCCAGATCAATCAGGCTTTCGTCCAAATCATTCAACTACAACCGCCCTTTTAAAAGTCTGCAATGATATCCAAGTGGGCATGGAACAAGGAAACCTAACTGGAGCCATCTTCCTTGATTTTGCCAATGCCTTTGACACAGTAGACCATGGCATCCTATTACAAAAACTTAAAAACTCCGGTATTGGTGATCGCACGCTAACCTGGTTTCAATCGTATGTATCTGATCGATCACAATATGTGTCAATTTCTGGCAGCTCCTCCCTTCCGCTCCCAGTCACTTGCGGTGTACCCCAAGGCTCGATACTCGGCCCCGGCTATTCACAATATTCATAAATGATCTGCCCAACGTCTGCAAAGCCTCAACTGTACACATGTACGCAGACGACCTTGTAATCTATACCAGCCAACCAGATCTCCCACAGCTGGAGGCCGCGCTGCAAGAACAATTCACAGAGGGAGAAAAGTGGATCAAACACGACAAACTTTTTGTAAATAATGACAAAACTGTAACGATGCTCTTTGGAACAAAACCTAAACTACACAAATTGCAAACAAGCCATCTATGGGCCACTACCTTGTCTTCCATCAAAACGTACGTCTGTTGTGCGCAGTCTGCACAAAAATGACGGACTCGCGTCAAAAAAATGACGGACTTGCATCAAAAAATGACGGACTCGCATCAAAAATGACGGACTCGCATCAAAAATTACATCGCGGTCACTGATTTCTGCACGCAACAGTACTTACGGTTTTACGGATGTTATTTTTTGACGGATGACAAAATGCGCGAGGATTGTAATACCACCGTTCATTTTCGCGCGATAACACTTAATGCTGTGCGCAAAAAAAAAATGCGGTGTGCGAGCGTTTTTGCGTGAAGAATGTAATATAGCCCTATGTGTCAGGACAAGAACAAAATACACGCTGACCGCAGTCACTTCTCTCAAATATCTAGGTATGTGGTTAGACCCAAATCTATCATCTAAACTTTACCCCAAACTAGGTGCCATGTACAGAAACAAATCCTGCCTGAGCCCCGCGGTAACAAAGCAGATTGTACAACAAATGCTTATGCCGGCTATTGAATACGGAGATGTAGTGTATGCAGCCGCCCCGCAAACACACCTCCAGAAACTTACTACATTGTATAACTCATTCTGCCACTTTGTGCTACAATGTAACTACATGACCCACCATTGTGACATGTTAAAAGAGCTAAACTGGCCGTCGCTGGAATCTAGACGCACCCTTCACCTTTCTAACCTGGTGTTTAAGAGCTTTTCTGGGAAGCTGCCACCCTACCTGAATAGGCTGATTGCCCCAGCAGTTCCCTCATCCTATAACCTCCGATCCAGGACCAGCACCTTACTTGCAATACCACAATACAAAAAGAAAGTGGCTCGATCCTCATTTTCCTACAGAGCACCGCAATTATGGAATAACCTCCCAGACGCCATCAAATCTTCCCCGAGTCTAAAGTCACTTAAGAGCTCCCTATTAACATACCTCAATACGCACCTGTAAACATGTAACATAGTGACTATATACAGATGCGCCTGTAAACATGTAACACAGTGACTATATACAGAATGCACCTGTAAACATGTAACACAGTGACTATATACAGAATGCACCTGTAAACATGTAACATAGTGACTATATACAGAATGCACCTATAAACATGTAACACAGTGACTATATGCAGAATGCACAGAAAAAAAAGAGGTTACAGTGGCGCTCAATAGGTTAATGGCAGGTGGGGCGGATCGCTAATACACTATAGTGTATATCCCCAATGATGCTGTATAACATGAAATTAGAAACAATATCAGTGTAGCGCTCCCATACCCCACAGATGGTATATGCACAATTCTCAAATATCTCACAAATAGTCTTAAGGAATTTTTTTCGGAAGGATTTTTTTTCTTTCCTTCCAAATCTTTATATGTGGAGTGCAGCACGCCAAAATATCATCTGAAGTTCCTCTGTTTTTCAGACGTTGAGGATCTTCACCTTCCCATCAAATGTTCAAATCGACTCCATACTTAAAGACATTAAAAAATAGGATGGTGCAGACTGTTTTTTAAAACGTGATAAAATACATACAGTTGTGTTCAAAATGATTCAACCCCCAATGCTGTAAAGGGTTTTAGGGAATTTAGTGACATTTGTAATTGTATTCAGAATGAAATCCTACAAGGACTTTTTAAAGAACCATATGCAACTAAAATGACATCAATTGGTTTTGTAATACAGTAGTAAATGTTTCTTTTGTGAATTCTTCATTGACACAATTATTCAACCCCTTAAAGACTACCACTCTGAAGAACAGAGGTTCATTCAAGTGTTTTCAATCAGGTATTGAAAACACCTGTGGATGTCACGGAGCAGCAATAAAGCATAATAAGCACCAATTAGGCAGCTTTAAAATGACTGTGATACTCAGCTCCTTCTAGACATTTACTGGTGTGGTTACAAACATGGTGAAGTCAAGAGAATGGTCCAGGAAGACAAGACAAGAGGTGATTACTCTTCACAGGAAGGGCAATGGCTATAAGAAGATTGCAAATATGTTAAACATACCAAGAGAGACCATAGGAAGCATCATTCGCAAATTCAAGGCAAAGGGCACTGTTGAAACGCTACCTGGTCGTGGCAGAAAGAAGATGCTGACTTCGACTGCTGTGCGCTACCTGAGTGGAGAAAAGTCCCCGTGTGACTGCTGAGGAACTGAGAAAAGATTTGTCAGATGTGGGTACTGAAGTTGCAGCTCAGACAATACGGCGCACACTGCGTAATGAAGGCCTCCATGCCAGAACTCCCAGGCGCACCCCCTTGCTGTCTCCAAAGAATAAGAAGAGTCGACTGCAGTATGCCAAAAGTCATGTGGACAAACCACAGAAGTTTTGGGATAGTGTTCTGTGGACTGATGCAACAAAATTAGAACTGTTTGGGCTCATGGATCAACGCTATGTTTGGAGGAGGAAGAACAAGGCCTATGAAGAAAAGAACACCTTGCCTACTGTGAAGCATGGCGGGGGGTCAATCATGCTTTGGGGCTGTTTTGCTTCTGCAGGTACAGGGAAGCTTCAGCGTGTGCAAGGTACCATGAATTCTCTTCAGTACCAGGAGATATTGGATGACAATCTGATGCAGTCCATCACAAACCTGAGGCTTGGGAGACGTTGGACCTTTCAACAGGACAATGATCCCAAGCATACCTCCAAGTCCACTAGAGCATGGTTGCAGATTAAAGGCTGGAACATTTTGGAGTGGCCATCGCAGTCACCTGACTTAAATCCGATTGAGAACCTCTGGTGGGACTTAAAGAAAGCAGTTGCAGTGTGCAAGCCTAAGAATGTGACTGAACTGGAGGCTTTTGCCCATGACGAATGGGCGAAGATACCCGTAGATCGCTGCAAGACACTTGTGTCAAGCTATGCTTCACGTTTAAAAGCTGTTATAACTGTAAAAGGATGTTGTACTAAGTACTAAGATTGAATGTCACTTGGGGGTTGAATAAAACTGATAATGATGTGAGCACAGAAAAGACATTTGTGGTTATTTCATTATAAATGTTATGTTATATTTGTCTGACCTACACGTGCCTCTTTGATTTAATTGTAAGCAAGATGACTGAATGATCAAAATCAATGTCAAACTGGCCAAAATACTCTAATTTTGAACACAACTGTAGCTCCAAAATAGGAATAAAATATACCACAGGTGGTCAACTCACATTTTTTTGAGCCAAACACCTGGCTCTAGGATGGAAGGTTTTATGGGTCTTTTCAGGATCTTCAGGTGCCCATCTAACCCCTTTAAGAATCCAATTGATGATAAACAGGATGCCCCTGCAGTAAAGCAAAATATATCGGGGATACCCCTTGGGACGGATCCCGCTACTCGGGGTGAGTAGATCCGCCGTCAGCGCCGAGTACACCTGGAGGTCGGTAGTGTGGTAGCGAGGTGCCGCTGGTGCTCGTAGGATACCCCGAGGTTGCAGCGCTGTAGAGAGGTCCTTGAAGCATCCCAGTTCCCAAAGCCCTGTTATCCCCAATTACTAGCCGAGGCAGGAGTAAAGGTTCAAACAAGAGTGATTTATTTTTCATGGAGAACACAGGCTTATTTATGGGGAAAAAATGATGTGAGCACAGAAAAGACATTTGTGGTTATTTCATTATAAATGTTATATTATATTTGTCTGACCTACACGTGCCTCTTTGATTTAATTGTAAGCAAGATGACTGAATGATCAAAATCAATGTCAAACTGGCCAAAACACTCAATTTCAGTGGGGGTTGAATCATTTTGAACACAACTGTATATAGATTGCACTCACCCAGTTGGAGCCTTCGACCAGGGTCTAGGTAATCAAGCTCTAAGGTTTTATTCATCAGCCAAACCTTTTCAAAAAAGCTCAAGGATTCCAATAAAGTAAGGAATAAAATTTATTTAAAATAAAATTGTTAAAACACGCAGACGAGTTTCGCCCTATAGAATGACGGGCTTCATCAGTAGAAAATAACATTCATTATACAAAAACAACCCCCACTTATATAGGGGAGGAAACTAAACTATTTCCCTATTGATTGGAAACAAATGAGTTTCTGGTGTGTAGAACGCCGAATTTATCAGCTGTTAAAAAAAAGCAACAAAAATAAATAAATAAAATTGTCCCAATACATCGACTTAGTACAAAAAACACCATCTTATCTAAAAGATGGTATTCATCTTTTGCATGATTTGGAAAACATAAAATGGGATCCCTGTTTTTTGTTGGTCACCTGCGATGTTCGATCGCTTTATACAATTATTCCCCATAGTAGAGGATGTATGGCAGTTAAAAAATTACTGAGGGAAGCAGATCTATACGATCCGGCTCAGGTGAATTTTGCAATACAGGGTATATAATTTATCCTCGCACATAATTTTTTTCAATTTGAGAACCAGTTCTATCTACAAAAGACAGGTACTTCCATGGGCACCAGGTTCGCGCCCAGTTATGCGAACCTTTTTATGGTGGATTGGGAATCCCGGTTGGTGTTGGGTTTGTCTGACTGGGTCGCGAATCTGGTGCTCTATCGGCGGTATATAGACGATTTATTTTTCATTTGGAGAGGTACAAGTACAAGTTGAGAAATTTCATCAATATCTAAACAACAACGATTGGGGTATACAATTAGATCTAAATTATAGTCCGCTGGAGATTAATTATTTGGACCTCACCCTCTATATTGAGGATGGGAACATCAAATCAAAAACATACTTTAAACCCGTGGATACCAATAACTATATTGAATACACAAGCTGTCGCTCTAAAGTTTGGTTAAAAAGTGTACCTAAGAGTCAGTTTACGAGGTTAGAACGTAATTGCACTGATGAAAACGTTTTCATCACCCAAGCTAATAAGATGAAGGAAGATTGCGCTGAGAAGGGATATAACACCTACCATCTAGATAAGGTTTTGGAAGAAGTGAACAGTAAAGAGAGAAAAGATATGTTAATTTCCAAAAAGAAAAATGGAGGTCTCACAAATACTGTTCCATTTATTGTAAATTTTAATGTCCAAACAGGATTGATAAAGAAAGCGATCAAAAAATACTGGGCAGTTTTAAAGAGAGATAAAACATTGGAAACGATTATAGCAGAACAGCCCATTATTATTAACAGAGGGGCAAAGAATTTAAAACAGACATTAGTTTGCGCCAGTAAGAAACGTACACAAAATAATATGTTTAGGGAAAAATAAGGTTTTTATGGTTGTGGAGCATGCAAAAATATGAGATTACCTAAAAGACATATAGAGGAATATCCATTGGATAAATCATTTAAGATTAGAGGGGTACTTACCTGTTATTCTAAAAATATTGTGTCTGCAATTATCTGTCCATGTAATTGAGTTTCCATAGGGAGAACCAGCAGACCATTGCATATTAGGATAGCGGAGCATATAAGGAACATTAAAAGAGGATATGAACAGCATTCCCTATCATCCCACTTTTTGGCCCTTAAACATATTAAAAGAAACTGGAGAATTTTATTCAAAAGGTAAACCAGGAGGAAATGAAACTCATTTTTATGCCGGGTACTTTAATCCCCAAAGGGTTAAACAAAGATTTTGAATTGTGTCATTTTCTTTAGGAGGTTTCTATGTATATACGGTCTGAAGAAATCATATGGGAGAACGGCATTTGATCCAGCTTGTATTTGATATAAGTATTTTATGACATTTCCCTCTCCTTATAATAGGTATAAAGCCTATTTTTTTTCTCGCCGTTTTTCTGGTCCGGCCGTGGAGGTAGATATTGGTATTCTGTTGCGCGAGGTCGCCGCTTCCGTTTTAGGTAGAGGCCGGATGGAGGTGGGAATATGGAGGTGGTAACATTGAGTTTATATATATATATTTTTTTCGTTGCTTTTCTTAACAGCTGATAAATTCGGCGTTCTTAACAGCTGATAAATTCGGCGTTCTTAACCATTTCACTGCTGAGGACGTGTGGGGAACGTCCTCATTGACTCCTAAGGAAAGATAGGGGTGGAGATAAGGGTTCCTTTGAACCCAGATATCGCCTGATTGTTTTCAGCTAGCAGGGTCATGTTTGGTATCATTAGAAAGGCCAGAGCATGGCCTTTCTAATGATACCAAACATGATCATGTTTAAATTAAACAAAAAAATAATAACAATAATAATACAGAAAAGAAAAATGTGTTTTTTTTTAAAGACCTGAAATGGCTCAGCAGTGAAGGGGTTAACAGCTGATAAATTCGGCGTTCTTAACAGCTGATAAATTCGGCGTTCTGCACACCAGAAACTCATTTGTGTCCAATCAATAGGGAAATAGTTTAGTTTCCTCCCCTATATAAGTGGGGGTTGTTTTTGTATAATGAATGTTCTACTGATGAAGCCTGTCATTCTATAGGGCGAAACGCGTCTAGCTGCTTGTTTTAACAATTTTATTTTAGATAAATTTTATTCCTTACTTTATTGGAATCCTTGAGCTTTTTTGAAAAGGTTTGGCTGACGAATAAAACCTTAGAGCTTGATTACCTAGACCCTGGTCGAAGGCTCCAACTGGGTGAGTGCAATCTATATATGTGTTTTATCACGTTTTAATACAGTATTGTCACGGCTCACTGCAGGGGTTAAGGATTCGAGCCCAATATGCGGTTACTCAGATGAAGAGGCAGAAAGGGAAGGTTGTAAATAAACAAAAGTAAACCAAGAAGGGGAATCTGAATAACTAATAACGATAGATAGGAGCTGGATGGGCAGGATAATATATACAGAGGACAGGGTACACTTAGCAGAAGGGGTAGACAGGACAGGACACTGAATAGCACAATAGGGCCAACAGAACAGGTACTGGACGCTGAATAAAGAATAGAACACAAATCAGAGCTGACTGAACATAAAATGGAAAACAGATACAAAAGAACACACTTACTGGTACAGAGGGTAGAGGATCAAAAGATACAGAAGGCAAAAAGACAACAGAAGATCAGGCGCGGTATCAGAAGGGTTATGACTCGAGAGTGGTTAAATCAGGCTTAGGTCGGTGGCAGGCGGCTGGCATAGAAATAGTCAGAGTCCAGAATCCAATGTCATACACGGATTGATCAATAAGGAGTAGGATAATAGAGTCCTTGAGGAATGCAGTAATGGTGAGGGGTTCTCAGGATACCAGATGGAAGGGTTCTCAGGATACCAGATGGAGGGGTTCTCAGGATACCAGATGGAGGGGTTCTCAGGATACCAGATGGAGGGGTTCTCAGGATACCAGATGGAGGGGTTCTCAGGATACCAGATGGAGGGGTTCTCAGGATACCAGGCGGAGGGGTTCTCAGGATACCAGATGGAGGGGTTCTCAGGATACCAGATGGAGGGGGTCTCAGGATACCAGATGGAGGGGTTCTCAGGATACCAGATGGAGGGGTTCTCAGGATACCAGATGGAGGGGTTCTCAGGATACCAGATGGAGGAGGGTTCTCAGGATACCAGATGGAGGGGTTCTCAGATACCAGGCGGAGGGGTCTCAGGATACCAGATGGAGGGGTTCTCAGGATACCAGATGGAGGGGTTCTCAGGATACCAGATGGAGGGGTTCTCAGGATACCAGATGGAGGGGTTCTCAGGATACCAGATGGAGGGGTTCTCAGGATACCAGATGGAGGGGTTCTCAGGATACCAGATGGAGGGGTTCTCAGGATACCAGGCGGAGGGGTTCTCAGGATACCAGGCGGAGGGGTGCTCAGAAAGCCAGACAAAAGGGGTTCTCAGGGTGCCAGCTGAGCATCAGGCAGGGCAGTGCATAGCACACAGGTCAGGCTTGCAATGAGTCGTTCTATGGTAGAATAAACGATGCAGAAGCCCTGATTCAGAGGTGAGGCTGGATTAAATTGGCAATGCAGGCCCAGCCCACACCTGAGGCTGGAGAGGTGAAGGAAAATCAGGAACAGATCCCAGTGTAGTTAGACACCAGTCCAGGTAAAGGCAAAATCAGGACTGGAACTGCACTTCATTTGCCTTTTTTACCGCGTCTGCGGCGCGAATCGTGACAAGTATATAGTGATATAACGTCCATACAGTATATTGTGATCTAATCTCCATACAGTATATAGTGATCTATCACTATATACTGTATGGGTATTATTATTTCACTATATACTGTATGGAGGTTGTATCACTATATACTGTATAGGTATTATATCACTATATACTGTATGGAGGTTATATCACTATATACTGTATAGGCATTATATCACTATATACTGTATGGGTATTATTATATCACTATATACTATATGGATGTTATATCATTATATACTGTATGGGTATTATAATCTCCATACAGTATATAGTGATATAATAATATTCAAGGGCTGAATATAGAATATTTGATACATCTGAGGGTTGGGATTTAGGGGTTATTATTTCAGAGGATCTAAGGGTAAGTAGTCAATGTAATAGAGCAGCAGGAAATGCTGGCAGAATGCTTGGAAATGCTGGCAGAATGCTTGGTTGTGTAGGGAGAGGTATTAGCAGTAGGAAAAGGGAAGTGCTCATGCCACTGTACAGAGCACTGGTGAGACCTCACTTGGAGTACTGTGTGCAGTACTGGAGACCGTATCTCCAGAAGGATATAGACATCTTAGAGAGAGTTCAGAGAAGGGCTACTAAAATGGTGTACGGCTTGAAGGAGAAAAGTTACCAGGAAAGGCTTAATGATCTTAACATGTACAGCTTGGAAAAAAGACGAGACAGAGGAGATATGATAGAAACATTTAAATACGTAAAGGAATCCACAAGGTAGAGGAAGGGAGTATATTTAAAAGGAAACAAAGTAGCAAAACAAGAGGACATAGTCTTAGATTAGAGGGGCAAAGGTTTAAAAGTAACATCAGGAAGCATTATTTTACTGAGAGGGTGGTGGATACATGGAACAGTCTTCCAGTAGAAGTGGTTGAGGCCAAAACAGTAATTGAATTTAAGCAGGCATGGGATAGGCATAAGGCTATCCTAAACAAAAGATAAATCCAGGTAAAGTATCCATGTAATTGGGCGACTAGATGGGCCGAAAGGTTCTTATCTGCCGACATTTTTCTATGTTTCTATGTTTCTATGTTTCTATCATACAGTATATAATGATATAACGTCCATACAGCATATCGTGATCTATTCTCCATAGAGTATATAGTGATATAATACCCATAGAGTATATAGTGATATAATACCCATACAGTATATAGTGATATAACACTATATACTGTATGGAGAATAGATCACGATATGCTGTATGAATGTTATATCACTATATACTGTATGGAGATTATAATACCCATACAGTATATAGCGATATAACCTCTATACAGTATATACACACACACAGTATATATTTATGCATCCTTTATATACAGTATCTCTCTGCAGAAAGTAACTCCGGGTCCCCCAGGTGCAGAGGCTTATTTACCCGGTCAGGGTATACATTGTTACAGTGAAACACCAAGAGCAGCTGCAGCAGCTCCGCTTCCAGAAATAAAACCAGGACATCTTTGATCTTGTTTCTATCAAACCAAACCCCGCAGCTCGCAGCCGGCTCAGGGGAAGAGGGCTCCCCGTGTGTCGCTATTTTTACCTCCCCTCCTACATACAAACACAAATAATCAGTGTGAGCCGCCGAAAGAAGAATTTATTCCGAGCGCCGAGAAATGAACAAATGCCAGAGCTCTGATTATGAGACATAATGACAGCAGAACATTACTGGAACAAACACCAATCCAGCCGCGCGCCAAGCGTCATCACACCCTGATAACTGGTTCATTCAAGGTGATCAACCTCCACAACCTCCGAGGAGAGACCTGTGCTTATACAGGGTCTGATTCTCAGCGGGGTCACTGCGCACTCGCAGCTCTTATACAGGGTCTGACTCACAGCGGGGTCACTGTGCAGCTCTTATACAGGGTCTGCTTCTCAGCGGGGTCACTGCGCAGCTTTTATACAAGGTCTGACTGTCAGCGGGGTCACTGTGCAGCTCTTATACAGGGTCTGACTCTCAGCGGGGTCACTGTGCAGCTCTTATACAGGGTCTGACTCTCAGTGGGGTCACTGTGCAGCTCTTATACAGGGTCTGACTCTCAGCGGGGTCACTGCGCAGCTCTTATACAGGGTCTGACTCTCAGCGGGGTCACTGCGCAGCTCTTATACAGGGTCTGACTCTCAGCGGGGTCACTGTGCAGCTCTTATACAGGGTCTGACTCTCAGCGGGGTCACTGCTCAGCTCTTATACAGGGTCTGACTCTCAGCGGGGTCACTGTGCAGCTCTTATACAGGGTCTGACTCTCAGCGGGGTCACTGTGCAGCTCTTATACAGGGTCTGACTCTCAGTGGGGTCACTGTGCAGCTCTTATACAGGGTCTGACTCTCAGCGGTCACTGCTCAGCTCTTATACAGGGTCTGACTCTCAGCGGGGTCACTGTGCAGCTCTTATACAGGGTCTGACTGTCAGCGGGGTCACTGTGCAGCTCTTATACAGGGTCTGACTCTCAGCGGGGTCACTGTGTAGCTCTTATACAGGGTCTGACTCTCAGTGGGGTCACTGCGCAGCTCTTATACAGGGTCTGACTCTCAGCGGGGTCACTGCGCAGCTCTTATACAGGGTCTGACTCACAGCGGGGTCACTGCGCAGCTTTTATACAGGGTCTGACTCTCAGCGGGGTCACTGCGCAGCTCTTATACAGGGTCTGACTCACAGCGGGGTCACTGTGCAGCTCTTATACAGGGTCTGACTCACAGCGGAGTCACTGCGCAGCTCTTATACAGGGTCTGACTCACAGCGGGGTCACTGCGCAGCTCTTATACAGGGTCTGCTTCTCAGCGGGGTCACTGTGCAGCTCTTATACAGGGTCTGACTCACAGCGGGGTCACTGTGCAGCTCTTATACAGGGTCTGATTCTCAGCGGGGTCACTGCGCAGCTCTTATACAGGGTCTGACTCTCAGCGGGGTCACTGCGCAGCTCTTATACAGGGTCTGACTCACAGCGGGGTCACTGTGCAGCTCTTATACAGGGTCTGACTCACAGCGGGGTCACTGCGCAGCTCTTATACAGGGTCTGACTCACAGCGGGGTCACTGTGCAGCTCTTATACAGGGTCTGACTCACAGCTGGGTCACTGTGCAGCTCTTATACAGGGTCTGATTCTCAGCGGGGTCACTGCGCAGCTCTTATACAGGGTCTGATTCTCAGCGGGGTCACTGCGCTGCTCTTATACAGGGTCTGACTCTCAGCGGGGTCACTGTGCAGCTCTTATACAGGGTCTGACTCACAGCGGGGTCACTGCGCTGCTCTTATACAGGGTCTGACTCACAGCGGGGTCACTGCGCTGCTCTTATACAGGGTCTGACTCTCAGCGGGGTCACTGCGCAGCTCTTATACAGGGTCTGATTCTCAGCGGGGTCACTGCGCTGCTCTTATACAGGGTCTGACTCTCAGCGGGGTCACTGTGCAGCTCTTATACAGGGTCTGACTCACAGTGGGGTCACTGCGCAGCTCTTATACAGGGTCTGACTCACAGCGGGGTCACTGTGTAGCTCTTATACAGGGTCTGACTCACAGCGGGGTCACTGCGCAGCTCTTATACAGGGTCTGACTCACAGCGGGTCACTGCGCAGCTCTTATACAGGGTCTGACTCACAGCGGGGTCACTGCGCAGCTCTTATACAGGGTCTGACTCACAGCGGGGTCACTGCACAGCTCTTATACAGGGTCTGACTCAGTGGGGTCACTGCGCAGCTCTTATACAGGGTCTGATTCTCAGCGGGGTCACTGCACAGCTCTTATACAGGGTCTGACTCACAGCGGGGTCACTGTGCAGCTCTTATACAGGGTCTGACTCACAGCGGGGTCACTGCGCAGCTCTTATACAGGGTCTGACTCACAGCGGGGTCACTGCGCAGCTCTTATACAGGGTCTGATTCTCAGCGGGGTCACTGTGCAGCTCTTATACAGGGTCTGACTCTCAGCGGGGTCACTGCGCAGCTCTTATACAGGGTCTGACTCACAGCGGGGTCACTGCGCAGCTCTTATACAGGGTCTGACTCACAGCGGGGTCACTGCGCAGCTCTTATACAGGGTCTGACTCACAGCGGGGTCACTGCGCAGCTCTTATACAGGGTCTGACTCACAGCGGGGTCAATGCGCAGCTCTTATACAGGGTCTGACTCACAGCGGGGTCACTGCGCAGCTCTTATACAGGGTCTGACTCACAGCGGGGTCACTGCGCAGCTCTTATACAGGGTCTGACTCACAGCGGGGTCAATGCGCAGCTCTTATACATACTTCTCAGGAGCCAGTGACAGGAGGTGGGGAGGGCCCTGGACACAGGAGCTTGCAATCTATAGCTCTGGATGTGCAGGTTAAAGCCCGTCTTGACCCGGGGACATTTTAACGCATTTGCATTCCGCAGCTTTAACCCCCGGGGGCTTCTTATTATTTGGTTTCGCTGCCGCTCAGGGAGGAGGGGGCGCTCGGTGCAGACGGTACATACATTTCTCGGGGATTTTCCCGGCGGGACTGAATTAAAAGGCGCTGCGAGAGACACTCTCCACCTTAAGTAACTTTCCAAACTTAATAGAAAGGTTAAAACCAACGTGATTGAAGTTTTTCAATGATTCTGTATTCTCCGGTGATTGCCGTAATGTGAAATGATCAGGCAATTTTGCCTCTGCCGGAGCCGCCATTTGACAATATTAAATTGCTTTCTGATTGGCACGAGCGACGCGCGGGAGGCGCAGGACGCGCGGGAGGCGCAGGACGCCCGGGAGGCGCAGGACAGAGCGTCTAATGAAATTTATAAAGGGCTTATATTTTTATACAGTGTAAATCTGACTAACATATTTATGACGCCGGCGCCCGAGTAAGATCCGGCAATATGTCCGGGTTTAGTAACTTGGCGACGTGGCCATATTGCTTCTTTACGGGAATCGGGCGCTCGGCGCGGCCAGATCCAGGGGATTAACGGCACCAGATGGAAATATTTATTCTGGGATTATTCCAGGTGATTGGTGCCAAATAATAAACCGAGTGGGATCGCTCGGCATATGTCCCCCCCCTCGCAGCCCGATGCCAAGATTAACCCAGAAACAGGCTGCCATACAGCAAAGTCACCCCCTCGCTCTCTGTCTCCAACAGGCCTGGTCCTGGAAGGAGAACGTCCTGGAGTCGGGGACCTCTGGGCGATACACGGTGGAGACGGTCAGCACGGACGAGGGCGTCATCTCAACCTTAACCATCAGCAACATCGTCAGGGCAGATTTCCAAACCATTTATAACTGCACGGCCTGGAACAGCTTCGGCTCCGACACGGAGATCATTCGACTCAAAGAGCAAGGTGAGAGGAGGGAAGAGCCAGGGGGTGAGCGGGGGGGGGGGGCGTCGTGTGCTCCCGGAAAATGCACGGAAACGCATGAGTTAAAAAGCATGGCTTCCCACCTATCATCACTGTGATCGCCAAAACCTTAGTCAGGCCCTCACCAAGACAGCACCGTGTCAATACAGCCCCATACCAAAACAGCCAGGCCCTCACCAAATCAGCACCGTGTCAATACAGCCCCATACCAAAACAGCCAGGCCCTCACCAAATCAGCACCGTGTCAATACAGCCCCATACCAAAACAGCCAGGCCCTCACCAAGACAGCACCGTGTCAATACAGCCCCATTCCAAAACAGCCAGGCCCTCACCAAGACAGCACCGTGTCAATACAGCCCCATACCAAAACAGCCAGGCCAATTCCATGACAGCACCGTGTCAATACAGCCCCATACCAAAACAGCCAGGCCAATTCCAAGACAGCGCCGTGTCAATACAGCCCCATACCAAAACAGCCAGGCAATTCCATGACAGCACCGTGTCAATACAGCCCCATACCAAAACAGCCAGGCCAATTCCATGACAGCACCGTGTCAATACAGCCCCATACCAAAACAGCCAGGCCAATTCCAAGACAGCGCCGTGTCAATACAGCCCCATACCAAAACAGCCAGGCCAATTCCATGACAGCACCGTGTCAATACAGCCCCATACCAAAACAGCCAGGCCCTCACCAAAACAGCACCGTGTCAATACAGCCCCATACCAAAACAGCCAGGCCAATTCCATGACAGCACCGTGTCAATACAGCCCCATACCAAAACAGCCAGGCCTCACCAAATCAGCACCGTGTCAATACAGCCCCATACCAAAACAGCCAGGCCCTCACCAAATCAGCACCGTGTCAATACAGCCCCATACCAAAACAGCCAGGCCCTCACCAAATCAGCACCGTGTCAATACAGCCCCATACCAAAACAGCCAGGCCCTCACCAAAACAGCACCGTGTCAATACAGCCCCATACCAAAACAGCCAGGCCATTCCATGACAGCACCGTGTCAATACAGCCCCATACCAAAACAGCCAGGCCAATTCCAAGACAGCGCCGTGTCAATACAGCCCC
Source organism: Leptobrachium leishanense (assembly GCA_009667805.1). Classification (NCBI taxonomy): domain Eukaryota; kingdom Metazoa; phylum Chordata; class Amphibia; order Anura; family Megophryidae; genus Leptobrachium; species Leptobrachium leishanense. The sequence continues at coordinate 16,890,481 of CM019073.1, forward strand.
ATACCAAAACAGCCAGGCCAATTCCATGACAGCACCGTGTCAATACAGCCCCATACCAAAACAGCCAGGCAATTCCATGACAGCACCGTGTCAATACAGCCCCATACCAAAACAGCCAGGCCAATTCCAAGACAGCGCCGTGTCAATACAGCCCCATACCAAAACAGCCAGGCCAATTCCATGACAGCACCGTGTCAATACAGCCCCATACCAAAACAGCCAGGCCCTCACCAAAACAGCACCGTGTCAATACAGCCCCATACCAAAACAGCCAGGCCAATTCCATGACAGCACCGTGTCAATACAGCCCCATACCAAAACAGCCAGGCCCTCACAAAACAGCACCGTGTCAATACAGCCCCATACCAAAACAGCCAGGCCAATTCCATGACAGCACCGTGTCAATACAGCCCCATACCAACATAATGTCAACAACACAATACCAAGTCAATACAGCCAACCTCATGCCAATATAGCCTGCCCAATGCCAACACGAAAGCATGCCAACACAGTCAGCCCTAAACTAAAACACTGTGTCTATACAGCGAGCCCCATATGAAACCAGCCAGCCCAATGCCAAAAGAAAATTAAGGCTAGGGTCAGACGAGCGCGTTTTGTATGGACTGTGTGCCCGTGCAGTACGGACGCACTTTTTGACAGAAGACGCAGTAGTGGCCACACAGTCCGTTTTTGTGACATATTTTTTGAAGGATGAAGGAGGGAAAATAAATGAAAAAACATTTTGTCCGTCAAAAATGCTGGGCGTGTAAATGCTGGACGTGTAAATGCTGGGCGTGTAAATGCTGGACGTGTAAATGCTGGACGTGTAAACGCTGGATGTGTAAACGCTGGACGTGTAAATGCTGGGCGTATAAATGCTGGACGTGTAAATGCTGGACGTGTAAATGCTGGACGTATAAATGCTGGACGTGTAAATGCTGGACGTGTAAATGCTGGACGTATAAATGCTGGACGTGTAAATGCTGGACGTGTAAATGCTGGACGTGTAAATGCTGTACGTGTAAATGCTGGGCGTGTAAATGCTGGACGTGTAAATTCTGTACGTGTAAATGCTGGGCGTGTAAATGCTGGACGTATAAATGCTGGACGTGTAAATGCTGGACGTATAAATGCTGGACGTGTAAATGCTGGGCGTGTAAATGCTGGACGTATAAATGCTGGGCGTGTAAATGCTGGGCGTATAAATGCTGGACGTGTAAATGCTGGGCGTGTAAACGCTGGACGTATAAACGCTGGACGTGTAAACGCTGGACGTGTAAATGCTGGGCGTATAAATGCTGGACGTGTAAACGCTGGGCGTGTAAACGCTGGACGTTTAAACACTGGACGTGTAAATTCTGTACGTGTAAATGCTGGGCGTGTAAATGCTGGACGTATAAATGCTGGACGTGTAAATGCTGGACATGTAAACGCTGGACGTGTAAACGCTGGACGTGTAAACGCTGGACGTTAAACACTGGACGTGTAAATTCTGTACGTGTAAATGCTGGGCGTGTAAATGCTGGACGTATAAATGCTGGACGTGTAAATGCTGGACATGTAAACGCTGGACGTGTAAACGCTGGACGTGTAAATGCTGGGCGTATAAATGCTGGACGTGTAAATGCTGGGCGTGTAAATGCTGGACGTATAAACGCTGGACGTGTAAACGCTGGACGTGTAAACGCTGGACGTGTAAATGCTGGACGTTTAAATTCTGGGCGTATAAATACTGGACGTGTAAATGCTGAGCGTATAAATGCCGGACGTATAAACGCTGGACGTATAAATGCTGGACGTGTAAATGCTGGGCGTGTAAATGCTGGAGGTATAAATGCTGGACGTGTAAATTCTGGGCGTATAAATGCTGGACGTGTAAATGCTGAGCGTATAAATGCTGGACGTATAAACGCTGGACGTATAAATGCTGGACGTGTAAATGCTGGGCGTGTAAATGCTGGACGTATAAACGCTGGACGTGTAAACGCTGGACGTGTAAATGCTGGAGGTATAAATGATGGACGTATAAATGCTGGACGTGTAAATGCTGGACGTGTAAATGCTGGGCGTATAAATGCTGGGCGTATAAATGCAGTCCGTCTGACCACGTTCCATCACTCACACACAAAGCTATGCGGACGTTGGGGACGCAGCGCACTCCGCGCGTCCGTTCTAGCGGATTTACGTTCTTGCTTAACCTGCGTCCATTTGTCGCGTCTGTCATGTGTCTGCACTTTTGTGCGGACGTACTTCATGTGTGTGGGCCTCCATTTAACACAATTGTATGCTATCACGGACGTACTTATGTGCGGTAACACAGACATGAACACTGCGTTTGTCCGACCCCAGCCTAAAACCGTGTGAGGCTGCCACGAGCACCGTGTGAGGCTGCCACGAGCACCGTGTGAGGCTGCCACGAGCACCATGTGAGGCTGCCACGAGCACCATGTGAGGCTGCCACGAGCACCATGTGAGGCAGCCACGAGCACCATGTGAGGCAGCCACGAGCACCATGTGAGGCAGCCACGAGCCCTGAACCATGTATGGATTATCTCCGGTATCAGACAGTATCACACAGGATAAAACTCAGGAATGTTACAGTTCTATGAAACAGAGAAAACATGACATGACGTGATCAGCGTCACTTAGAAGACGTGGGGATATATCTGTGATTCCGTGATGCTTCCGGTTCATTCTGCCTCCTGCTCTGATAGTGAGGTTCAGGGCGTCACAGACACATCCTCCCTAATGGCAGAGTGGGGTCTGGTGACATCATCCCGGGGCAATTTATTCAGGAACGTTTTGTGTTTAATGTATGTGACATATAAAGCGCCTGTATCCTATATTACCTGGAAGTGACTGATTAACCCCCTAAAAGCTGCATCACTGCGAGTCAACTCCTACAATATTTACAAACAAATACAATGTAACACGTGATCTATACATACGTACAGACAGCTGTACATACAGGAGGTTATTCGTTATAAAGGAAGTTGATCTCAGTGAGCTGTGACCCCCCCCGGTATACCGGAATGCCCCCCCTCTCCTGTCTGCCATACAGATAAGTAGCAGGTAGAGCGCTGGGGGGGGGGCGTAGAGCACCTTTCGTATTCAGCCCCTGCATTACACCGATTACATATTTATATTGCACTTTTTTCTGTTTCCTGGGACCTGTAAGTGCATGAATTATTCCCTGGACGCACTGATAATTCACGCACCTGATCCAGGTTTCACGTTTATTCACAATCTTTTTCTTGAAATATAATGGCGTTTCTTAATGACATCACAAAATGATGGTGGGGCACTGGCCGAGCATCGAGAGGCAACGCAAACCAAGGACAGACAGGCTGTGCCGCCGAATTCTTCTGCTTCTTCCACATTATTTCTGTAAATCATCCCATTTTCGCAAACTTTTTGCCCCCTTCACCTAATGGAGGGAAGGTAAAATCATTTCATTTTAGGGGCAAAACACACACACACACACAAACACACACACACACACACAAACACACACACACACACACACACACACACTGCGATATATCAGGGTAATTAAAAGAGATCCAAATTGCTTGAGAAAGGTAACCGAAGGCTGAAAATCAGCGTACGGTTACCTTTCTTGGCCATTCGACTATTCAGAGAGCAGGCAATTCGCCAAATCCTGGCGAATTGCCTGCACATACGGTGCCTGTTCGGTGCCTGTTCGAGGGAAGTGAAATCCCCATAGAGAAGCAATGCTTCGTCTATTCAGAGAACACAAACCAGCAGTGAAAGGTTCCCCTAATGTCCTGTCATTCGGTGGTTTAATTCGGCAGGTTTATTCAGGAGAATCCCATAGGCTTCAATGTTAAAAATATTCCCGTTTTAATTCAATATCTAATAAACCGTTTATTATAAAATTCTGCAGTAAAGAATTATTTATAGATTTTTTAGGATATTTTAAGCATTTTTCTGGATTTTTTTAAAGTTTTCTTCTTTTTTCTGTAACTTCCCTTTTTATTATCATTCATTGGATTTTATATGTAAATTTCAGCCATTTTCGCTCAGTAGTTTCTTTGCAAACAGCGTTTCACTTTTCAATCATTCATGCAAACGGTTTTCCTAATTTATTCACTTCACTCGTCTGCGGTGTCGGCTTTTTCCGGCGTCTTCGCTGCGTGTGATCGGCTCCTGCTCGGGTTTTTCTGTGGTTTTCGGCAGGTTATTCCAGATGTTTTTGCGGGTTTTCGGCGTGCATTCGCCGGGTTTTGCGGTTAGTTCTCGGCGGGTTTGCGGTGACCTTTCCCTGCAATTCGGGGACCCTGTGGTGTTTGCTGAATACACCGCAGGGTCGCCGAAATGGGATCGGCAAAACGAACCGAATTGAAGAGAACGAAAAGTCACCGAACGTGCGATGACTTTTCGATTCTCTTTGAATTACCCTGATAGTCATTGGACACAGATATCAGGGCTTCTGCTTCTCTTTATTGTGCAGCTGTTGCAGGGTACACGATGAACAGAAAAATAAACAAGCACCTGTTCCTTTATGTGGAGGCTAAATAAACATTTCAGAATTGCTGTCTGACATATTGGGCGGCTAAGCCGCTTACCAATCTGTAAAAACAAAATATAATGTACCTTCTTTCTGGGCTCAGGATTTAGCTTCCTCCCCTGCTGCTCCCAGCACCAAGACTGCCCTCTCAGAGGGGACCACCTCTCCTGTAAAGGCAGGGCAGTCCTAATCATTCATCAGCAGTTATTTAACCCTATAGGGGAAAAGGGGGAGTCCTCCATCCACCTGCTGATAAATCTGTGGTCCACCACCCTTTCACAATACATTACATACACCTGCACACATACACACACTCATACAACATATACACATTCATTCACATACACACAGTTATTTACCTCTGTAAGTGAAATACATGTTTTGGGGTTGTGAGGGCGGGTCGGAGCCTCTTGTCCCGCTTTCTCAGGTTTCTTGGAGCCGCAGCAGCTCGTCGCAGGAAGAGGTTAAAGATTTCAGGTTGTTGGAGGGAATCCAGCCGAGCTGAGTTTTTATTAAATGTCGGCGGGCAGGTGGAGAGCTCTCATTAAACCCTGATTTATAGACGCCGCTGTCATGTAGATTGAATGGGAACTAAATGAACTGCTCAGAATTAGCCTTGGGCTGCGTCCAAGCCAAGCTCAGAGAGCGGCCGCGTCGGTCACATCTTATCACGCTGATTAGGGGGGATTTCATTCTGAGGGTGCAGCCCCCGGCGCGGGGGACCAAAACGACTGCTCAGAAACACTCACTTACTATCGACCTAAAAACTCAAATTATAAAACGTGACTCCGCGGAATCTCATGACTGAGCGCGGGGGGGGGGGTTAACACTAAAATAAGCCAAAACACTGAAATGCACCCAAAAAGAATACTCCACGCTCTGACCTACTGCGCGAATTCCATGTCGACCAACGCAGACATCAAAACCGAGAATAAAACGGGAACACAGAGAGGATTAACCCGGAGAACATAAATAATTACTAAATACTGCAACTGGAGCGAATGTAAACATACACGTGTGACTCCACCCCCTGCGCCGACTCCTAATACAGCTCTATGGGAATACCCAGAGGGAGGTTACCACTAGACGTGTGACCCCGCCCCCTGCGCCGACTCCTAATGCAGCTCTATGGGAATACCCAGAGGGAGGTTACTGCTAGACATGTGACTCCGCCCCCTGCGCTGACTCCTAATGCAGCTCTATGGGAATACCCAGAGGGAGGTTACTGCTAGACATGTGACTCCGCCCCCTGCGCTGACTCCTAATGCAGCTCTATGGGAATACCCAGAGGGAGGTTACCACTAGACGTGTGACCCCGCCCCCTGCGCTGACTCCTAATGCAGCTCTATGGGAATACCCAGAGGGAGGTTACTGCTAGACGTGTGACCCCGCCCCCTGCGCTGACTCCTAATACAGCTCTATGGGAATACCCAGAGGGAGGTTACTGCTAGACATGTGACTCCGCCCCCTGCGCTGACTCCTAATGCAGCTCTATGGGAATACCCAGAGGGAGGTTACTGCTAGACATGTGACCCCGCCCCCTGCGCTGACTCCTAATGCAGCTCTATGGGAATACCCAGAGGGAGGTTACCGCTAGATGTGTGACCCCGCCCCCTGCGCTGACTCCTAATGCAGGTCTATGGGAATACCCAGAGGGAGGTTACCACTAGACGTGTGACCCCGCCCCCTGCGCTGACTCCTAATGCAGGTCTATGGGAATACCCAGAGGGAGGTTACTGCTAGACGTGTGACCCCGCCCCCTGCGCTGACTCCTAATGCAGGTCTATGGGAATACACAGAGGGAGGTTACCGCTAGACGTGACTCCGCCCCCTGCGCTTTTCCTTGAATCTGAAGCCAGTTGGTGAGGCTTGGCATGGAATCCAGTACAGGTAATGGGAATTGAGCTACATGCAGGTTGTCTTGGCTCTTGTTCGGGAACCACATCTTCTCCCGAATTCAGGCTCCTGGCGTTCCGGTCATGCTTAGATCCCATCGTGTCGCTGAATGACGTGATGGCGGGAGGTAGATGTTGACACGATATGGAGAAACACAAACAGGGATAATTTTATCCGCCGAATCTGGCCGTTGCAGGGAAACTCATCAGATGTTTATAGAGCGGGCCGGCTGCCCAGCGCCCGCTCCAAATGGATTCTCTCCCGGCACAATCAGGCGGAATCCATTAAAACGTCACGTTCCGTCCAGAAACCCTAAATCTCTCGCTCACTTGGACCAATAAACCGGAATGCTTATGATTTACGATCATTTTTCAGTGAAGTATATCGGTGTTTTTTGTCCCGTAAAAATTGAATGTAGAGTTTCGGATCGGCGCGGCCACCTTGAAACCATTTCTGCCTGAAATAATGGACATTTCTGGAATATGGAGAACTTTAAAAGAGATGAATGGATTTGACTAATTAACCTTTCAGAGACAGATTGTTCTGTCCTCGCTCGGCCGCGGAGATCAGGAATAAATCTCACCCTGTGCAGCCAAATAAATAAATAAGAATTTATTCGTAAAATATTTAATAATCATAATACTAATAAATTCCCAAAACCCAACCGTCGCCTCCCTGAGAGCCTCCCGACCAAACACCCCCAGCTCTCCCGTCCTCCATGTCCGGACCCGCACCGTGGCAGAGGGAGGACGCATAAAGTCCAGCGCCAAGATCCTGCCAGGCTATAGAAACTGGCCGTGGGCCATTGGAGAAGCCCGGTTACAAGCCCAGGACTAATGATTTGTTTCGGGTAAAGCGACCCAGCAGAAGCCTTCCTCCCATTGTACTAAAGGCAGGAGTTATGAAACAGCGCCGCACCAACAAGTCCGAAGCCCCAAAACCGGGCCGGCTCTTTCCACTAAGTGCAAACTGCAAGCGTTTACTCTCCCTCTTATCTTGGAATACTCTACTATACCCAATGGAGAACTCCACTACCGGAGCGCAGAGCACACATACATCAGGGTGTATGGGATTGTCTGGCAGCAGCCGGTGCGCGGCTTCAAGGGACGATTTTTGCAGTTACAAATGGCCGCCGCAGAGCTCGGAGACATAAGCCTAAGAGTAAAAGCACAAGTATCACCGACATGTCTCCAAAGGCTTCACTGCAACATGTGTCATTCATGTGATCCTGATCCATGCACCTCACTCGTCACGTGATACATGATGATTATTGTTCACAATCCGTGTTATCATTCCAAGCGCCCTGGTACTTCAAATTATGCAATATGATATCCAGGCACTGCTTATAGTTATTACATACGTTATAATATCCAGCCACAGGTTACAGTTATTACATGGCATTATATATACACAATATGATATCCAGGCGCTGCTTATTGTTATTGCATGGCATTATATATATACACATAATATTCGGGCACTGAATAGAGTTATTACATGGCTTTATAAATACAATGTGATATCCAGGCATTGCTTATAATTCTAACATGGCATTATACATACATTATAATATCCAGCCACAGGTTACAGTTATTACATGGCATTATACATATATTGTAATATCCAGCCATAGGTTATAGTTACTACATGGTATTATATATACACAATATGATATCCAGGCACTGCTTATAGTTATTGCATGTCATTCTATATACAGTATGCTATACGGGCACTGAATGGAGTTATTACATGGTATTATATACACACAATAGGATATACAGGCACTGTATAGAGTTATTGCATGCGTTTATATATACAATGTGATATCCAGGCACTTTGAGTTATTAAATGGAGATATATATATATATATATAATATCATGAGTATAGCAGCACGTAGTGATACCTTTTTTATTGGACTAATTTAATAGAGTTAGTACATGGCATTATCTATACAATATGATATCTGGGCACTGCTAGAGTTATCACATGTTGTATTCTATACCTTATGATGGCTTGCCCTATAATTAGTGTTGTTATTACATACAGTTGTGTTCAAAATGATTCAACCCCCAATGCTGTAAAGGGTTTTAGGGAATTTAGTGACATTTGTAATTGTATTCAGAATGAAATCCTACAAGGACTTTTTAAAGAACCATATGCAACTAAAATGACATCAATTGGTTTTGTAATACAGTAGTAAATGTTTCTTTTGTGAATTCTTCATTGACACAATTATTCAACCCCTTAAAGACTACCACTCTGAAGAACAGAGGTTCATTCAAGTGTTTTCAATCAGGTATTGAAAACACCTGTGGATGTCACGGAGCAGCAATAAAGCATAATAAGCACCAATTAGGCAGCTTTAAAATGACTGTGATACTCAGCTCCTTCTAGACATTTACTGGTGTGGTTACAAACATGGTGAAGTCAAGAGAATGGTCCAGGAAGACAAGAGAAGAGGTGATTACTCTTCACAGGAAGGGCAATGGCTATAAGAAGATTGCAAAGATGTTAAACATACCAAGAGAGACCATAGGAAGCATCATTCGCAAATTCAAGGCAAAGGGCACTGTTGAAACGCTACCTGGTCGTGGCAGAAAGAAGATGCTGACTTCGACTGCTGTGCGCTACCTGAAGCGTAGGGTGGAGAAAAGTCCCTGTGTGACTGCTGAGGAACTGAGAAAAGATTTGTCAGATGTGGGTGTAACAGATCTCTGTACCCGGACGGGGTCACATCTGCCAAATGCTGCTTCCTCGCTGGACACCCAGTTTCTCCTTGTGACTCTCACACCTTTCTCTTGTACCTTAGCCTCAGCTCAAGGCCCGGTGCCTATAGAGAGCCTGACTAGCACCCCCAGAAATAAGCCAAAACTGTAGACCTGGAGCCTTTCCTTGGCACAGCGGGCAGAAGATTCCTGGTACTCCAAAACATGAGTCGTGACTTCAAGCTTGGTCAGAATAGAACTGACCGTTTATTACACAACACAGAGATACACTCAACCACCAACCTCATTTACATACAATCAAGCAGATAACTGCACAAATCAGATTAACTACCCAGGACCATCAACAATGGAGAATGGGGGAAGAGAAAGCACGTAAACAAAAGGAATCTCTTACTGAGAGAATTTACACAATAGCAGGTACTAATACAGAGATCTACACTATACAGGGAATAACACACAGACATCAGAAATCTTTAGTTAACTGGCAGATATATAAAACGGGGAAAATCACATTGGGTACTTATAAAAATAAGGGCTAATGAACTTTGGCTTTAATTACCACCTCTACGCTGATGACACTCAGATCTACCTCTCTACCCCTGATCTCTCTCCCCCTGTCCTTTCCAAAGTCAGTGACTGTTTATCTGGCATCTCCTCCTGGATGGCCTCCCACCACCTAAAGATCAACATGTCAAAGACTGAGCTCCTACTTATTCCTCCCTCTAATGCCGCCCCACCTCCTGACTTCTCGATCACGGTGGAGGGTATCACCATCTCCCCATCAAACCAAGTTCACTGTCTTGGAGTTACACTTGACTCTGCTCTTTCCTTCATCCCCCACATCAAGTCTCTTTCCTCCTCCTGCCGATACCAACTGCGTAATATTTACAGAATTCGGCCTTGCCTGCCTACTGTGAAGCATGGCGGGGGGTCAATCATGCTTTGGGGCTGTTTTGCTTCTTCAGGTACAGGGAAGCTTCAGCGTGTGCAAGGTACCATGAATTCTCTTCAGTACCAGGAGATATTGGATGACAATGTGATGCAGTCCGTCACAAACCTGAGGCTTGGGAGACGTTGGACCTTTCAACAGGACAATGATCCCAAGCATACCTCCAAGTCCACTAGAGCATGGTTGCAGATTAAAGGCTGGAACATTTTGGAGTGGCCATCGCAGTCACCTGACTTAAATCCGATTGAGAACCTCTGGTGGGACTTAAAGAAAGCAGTTGCAGTGCGCAAGCCTAAGAATGTGACTGAACTGGAGGCTTTTGCCCATGACGAATGGGCGAAGATACCCGTAGATGGCTGCAAGACACTTGTGTCAAGCTATGCTTCACGTTTAAAAGCTGTTATAACTGTAAAAGGATGTTGTACTAAGTACTAAGATTGAATGTCACTTGGGGGTTGAATAAAACTGATAATGATGTGAGCACAGAAAAGACATTTGTGGTTATTTCATTATAAATGTTATGTTATATTTGTCTGACCTACACGTGCCTCTTTGATTTAATTGTAAGCAAGATGACTGAATGATCAAAATCAATGTCAAACTGGCCAAAACACTCAATTTCAGTGGGGGTTGAATCATTTTGAACACAACTGTACCTGTAGTATGAGCTGCACATTATTATCATAGTTGTTAAGTGGCCTTATTAATACTTTATGATATCATTGACGCTGATTACTTATTCGTTGGTATATTCCATACATTATCTTATGCGGCTGCTGAGGAGAGTTATTACATGGTGTTGTTAATATTATATAGTCTATTAGCCAGTCCACTGATTAGAGTTGTTAAGTGGCATGCCAATCGTTTCACCCTGCACGGCCACAGACACCTGTTTTATTTTTAAACAGGTCCCACCATGCAGTCAGGAACCAGCTTGGAGCCAGGTATGGATGCATGACGCCCAGGTGACTACTCAGTATCCCTTGTCCATTGTGTGTCCGTTGCCGAGCGAGGACGCCTCCTTCACCGGTTTACACCACCCGGGGCAGAAGACTGCACAGTGACGATAAACCGTCTAAAAAGTCAATCCTTCTGCAGTGCAATAAAACATGACAAGTGATAAGAGCTAACATATCCGTGAGGATTCTGCATAACGAGCAGTCCCGGGGCAAAGTACCAAGTGGGGTGCAGTCACCATGGAAACCAGTGGGCTGATTGCTAGATTTTCAGCACGTTTCCTCAACATGTAACCCAGCTTTATGAACGCAATCTATAAATAGAGCAACATGTGCTCATAATAGAGGGTTTGAAACATATATTCCCATCAGACTCAATGTATTCAACAAGTCTGATTCACCCCTCTGATGTCATCAAGATACTCCTGTAGTTTGAGGACCATTGTCCAATCAGACGCTTTTAATTGTGGAAAGTTTATGAGACATTAGAGAAGATCATAACAAATATATATACAACAACAAACTTCCATACACATATTCCCCAAGTTTACTCATTTCCTGCTCACACATACAAAGTTCTCATTTTGACTCATTACACCATTTCGGTAACATTCCCCACACACCATGCACATTTATTAAAAAAATGTTAAATTTAAACACCTTAATTAAATAAACTCTCAGAATTATAAAAATATAATTATAACCCTTCAATATAAGATGCATTGCTCTCTTGACTATTATAGTGCTTTTATAACACCCTGCATCTTATCCCTGTACTGACACCATATATCTGTACTATACAGGGATTTACAGCTTTTATAACACACTGCATCTTATCCCTGTACTGACACCATATATCTGTACTATAAAGGGATTTACAGCTTTTATAACACACTGCATCTTATCCCTGTACTGACACCATATATCTGTACTATAAAGGGATTTACAGCTTTTATAACACACTGCATCTTATCCCTGTACTGACACCATATATCTGTACTATACAGGGATTTACAGCTTCTATAACACCCTGCATCTTATCCCTGTACTGACACCATATATCTGTACTATACAGGGATTTACAGCTTCTATAACACCCTGCATCTTATTCTGTACTGACACATATATCTGTACTATACAGGGATTTACAGCTTCTATAACACCCTGTATCTTATCCCTGTACTGACACAAATATCTGTACTATACAGGGATTTACAGCTTCTATAACACCCTGCATCTTATCCCTGTACTGACTGACATCATATATCTGTACTTTACAGGGATTTACAGCTTCTATAACACCCTGCATCTTATCCCTGTACTGACACCATATATCTGTACTATACAGGGATTTACAGCTTCTATAACACCCTGCATCTTATTCCTGTACTGACACCATATATCTGTACTATACAGGGATTTACAGCTTCTATAACACCCTGTATCTTATCCCTGTACTGACACAATATATCTGTACTATACAGGGATTTACAGCTTCTATAACACCCTGCATCTTATCCCTGTACTGACTGACATCATATATCTGTACTTTACAGGGATTTACAGCTTCTATAACACCCTGCATCTTATCCTGTACTGACACATATATCTGTACTATACAGGGATTTACAGCTTCTATAACACCCTGCATCTTATCCCTGTACTGACATCATATATCTGTACTATACAGGGATTTACAGCTTCTATAACACCCTGCATCTTATCCCTCTACTGACTGACATCATATATCTGTACTATACAGGGATTTACAGCTTCTATAACACCCTGCATCTTATCGCTGTACTGACACCATATATCTGTACTATACAGGGATTTACAGCTTCTATAACACACTGCATTTTATCCCTGTACTGGCTGACACCATATATCTGTACTATACAGGGATTTACAGCTTCTATAACACCCTGCATCTTATCTCTGTACTGACACCATATATCTGTACTATACAGGGATTTACAGATTCTATAACACCCTGCAGCTTATCCCTGTACTGACTGACATCATATATCTGTACTATACAGGGATTTACAGCTTCTATAACACCCTGCATCTTATCCCTGTACTGACTGACATCATATATCTGTACTTTACAGGGATTTACAGCTTCTATAACACCCTGCATCTTATCCCTGTACTGACACAATATATCTGTACTATACAGGGATTTACAACTTCTATAACACACTGCATCTTAACCCTGTACTGACATCATATATCTGTACTATATAGGGATTTACAGCTTCTATAACACCCTGCATCTTATCCCTGTACTGACTGACATCATATATCTGTAATATACAGGGATTTACAGCTTCTATAACACCCTGCATCTTATCGCTTTTGTCTGACACCATATATCTGTACTATACAGGGATTTACAGCTTCTATAACACACTGCATCTATAACCCTGTACTGACATCATATATCTGTACTATATAGGGATTTACAGCTTCTATAACACCCTGCATCTTATCCCTGTACTGACTGACATCATATATCTGTAATATACAGGGATTTACAGCTTCTATAACACCCTGCATCTTATCGCTGTACTGACACCATATATCTGTACTATACAGGGATTTACAGCTTCTATAACACACTGCATCTTAACCCTGTACTGACATCATATATATGTACTATATAGGGATTTACAGCTTCTATAACATCCTGCATCTTATCCCTGTACTGACACCATATACAGTGGCAAGAAAAAGTATGTGAACCCTTTGGGATTACGTGGAGTTTTGCATGAATTGGTCATAAAATGTCTCTGATCTTCATCTAAGTCACAACAATTTGAAAAACACAGTCTGCTTAAAATAATACAACACAAACCATTATATGTTTTCATGGTTTTATTGAACAGAACATGTAAACATTCACAGTGCAGGGTGGAAAAAGTATGTGAACCTTTGGATTTAATAACTGGTTGACCCTCCTTTGGCAGCAATAACCTCGACCAAACGTTTCCTGTAGTTGCAGATCAGACCTGCACAACGATCTGGAGTAATTTTGGACCACTCCTCTTCACAAAACTGTTTCAGTGTAGCAATATTCTTGGGATGTCTGGTGTGAATCGCTCTCTTAAGGTCATGCCACAGCATTTCAATCGGGTTGAGGTCAGGACTCTGGGCCACTCCAGAAGGCGTATTTTGTTTTGTTGAATTACTTGTATGCTTTGGGTCATTGTCCTGTTGCATCACCCATCCTCTGCGGAGCTTCAGTTGGTGGACAGATGGTCTTACATTTTCCTGCAAAATGTCTTGATAAACTCTGGAATTCATTTTTCCATCAATGACAACAATCCGTCCAGGCCCTGAGGCAGCAAAGCAGCACGAAACCATGATGCTTCCTCCGCCATGTTTTACAGTGGGGATGAGGTTTTGATGTTGGTGTGCTGTGCCTTTTTTTCTCCACACATAGGGTTGTGTGTTTTTTCCAAACAACTCAATTTTGGTTTCATCTGTCCGCAGAATATTTTGCCAGTAGTGCTGTGGAACATCCAGGTGCTCTTTTGCAAACTTCAAACGTGCTGCAATATTCTTTTTGGACAGCAATGGCTTCCTCCGTGGTGTCTTCCTCCGTGGTGTCTTCCTCCGTGGTGTCCTCCCATGTACTCCATTCTTGTTTAATGTTTTCCTTATTGTAGATGTGTCAACAAAAATGTTAGCATGTGCCAGAGATTTCTGTAAGTCTTTAGCTGACACTCTAGGATTCTTCTTTACCTCATTAAGCATTCTGCGCTGTGCTCTTGCAGTCATCTTTACAGGATGACCACGCCTAGGGAGAGTAGCAACAGTGCTGAACTTTCTCCATTTGTAGATAGTCTGTCTTACCGTGGACACATGAACATCAAGGCTTTTGGAGATACTTTTGTAACCCTTTCCAGCTTCATGCATGTCAACAATTCTTGATCGTAGGTCTTCTGAGAGCTCTTTTCTGCGAGGCAGGGTTCACATCAGGCAGTGCTTCTTGAAACCAGTAAACCCAAAACTGTTGTGTGTTTTTAAAGGGCAGGACAGCTTTCAGCAACACATCCAATAATATCACACTGATTGGACTCAAGGTTGGCTCACTCCTGGCTCCAATTAGCTCTTGGAGAAGTCATTAGGCTAGGGGTTCACATACTTTTTCCCACCCTGCACTGTGAATGTTTACATGTTATGTTCAATAAACACATGAAAACATATAAAGTTTGTGTTGTATTATTTTAAGCAGACTGTGTTTTTCAAATTGTTGTGACTTAGATGAAGATCAGAGACATTTTATAACCAATTCATGCAAAACTCCACGTAATCCCAAAGGGTTCACATACTATTTCTTGCCACTATATCTGTACTATACAGGGATTTACAGCTTCTATAACACCCTGCATCTTATCCCTGTACTGACACCATATATCTGTACTATACAGGGATTTACAGCTTCTATAACACTCTGCATCTTATCCCTGTACTGACACCATATATCTGTACTATACAGGGATTTACAGCTTCTATAACACTCTGCATCTTATCCCTGTACTGACACCATATATCTGTACTATACAGGGATTTACAGCTTCTATAACATACTGCATCCTATCCCTGTACTGTACTGACACCATATAGCTGTACTATACAGGGATTTACAGCTTCTAGAACACCCTGCATCTTATCCCTGTACTGTAACTGCACCATTCATAAAGTAAACCCTGGCTGAAGGTAATGGGTGTGTAGGGGATCAGTCTCAATATAGAGGCAAACTCGCAGTTGCTTCAACAAAAATGCCAGTTTTAATTTTCAGACAGCCATCATTAAAGAAAGAGAAACAAAAAGGTTGCAGGCGTCCAGCCAAAATCAATTGATAGGAACAAATAAAAGTCCGCTCCACTGAGCCTTACTGGTTAGTAAGTGACAGTCCTCCAAGCTGAGTTGGTTTCCTCCAAGGGAACAGCTTATAGTTCATCCATAGAACCCTGTCTCACAGTCACAGACAGGTTTTCTTATTCTCCTAACACAGGAGTTGCTGCATTCAGCACACCATCTCTCCATGCACTGAGACACACACACTGCTAGGTGCAGCTGCACATTAAATTAATCCCTGTCCCATCCAGAGCTAATTAAACGCCTGGTAACACCAGCTCCAGAATCTGTTTTACCCATACAAGTTAAAGAGCTATTGGATGATGCTATTAGATGATGAATCTAAGCATTCGTGGAGGAATGTATCTGCCATCTATCACTTTTCCTGCCACCCTGGCAGGTTCTACTGGCACTCTGTTACAGGTGTTACAAGTGAACATCTTCTTGCAGGGAGGCGCTAGTAAACGTAACATGCCTAAGATCGAGTTGATCCTAAGTAACCTTCTGGCCCATCGCAGACACTGTTGATGAGCTGCTACATTTGTTGCAAATTTTCCAAATGCTCATTATTTAGACAGATGTTTGTTACATTGCGGTTAAGTGAACACAACTCACAGTTTGGGGGCTGACTCTTTACAAGCTGTGGCCCCCCAGGTTTGTTAAACTGTACATTACACTGTGGCCCCTCGGTAATGTTAAAACGCCGTCCTCCCGTAATATTTAAATAATAGACAACAGATGGGGGCACATTTGGTCCCCCCAGTATAGAGATGACAGTGACAGCAATGTGACCTACCTCACCGGATAACCGGTCCCGGCTCGGTTGGCTGGAAATGGGACCTTCAGGTATGGCTAAGTCATATAAAACATGGACTATGAGGAGGTTTATGGGGATAGATCAAGCTCAGACGCAAAGCAAATTCTTCCTGCACAGCACGGAGTTAAATCCTCGTATTTATCCGGCTTTGAAGCTGTTTGGATTTATAAAAATCCCACAATTACATATGAATGATCTTCCTCGGGTACGCGGGGATGTCAGTATACATCGGCGGATAGAGAGAGGAATAATCCAAAGTTAATTCTTTATAGGGTTTATTGTGCGTTTTCTGTTTCACATTCCTGGATGTTGTTTGTTGTTCTGTGATTGACATCAGGTTCTAGGATTAAATTTCAGGAAATTATTATTTCTGTCAGTGTAACGTGTGATACACAAAAACCACAACATGTAGCGTGACAGTCTGTCCTGTGTGTGTGTAAAAACCCCTCTGAAATGACAAACGCCTCATCACACTGTGTGTACAGCCTGCCCGGCTACCTGCAAGCACACCACTACAGCCCCCTGCTACCTGCTAGCACACCACTACAGCCCCCTGCTACCTGCAAGCACACCACTACAGCCCCCTGCTACCTGCAAGCACACCACTACAGCCCCTGCTACCTGCAAGCACACCACTACAGCCCCTGCTACCGCAAGCACACCACTACAGCCCCCTGCTACCTGCAAGCACACCACTACAGCCCCCTGCTACCTGCAAGCACACCACTACAGCCCCCTGCTACCTGCAAGCACACCACTACAGCCCCCGCTACCTGCAAGCACACCACTACAGCCCCCGCTACCTGCAAGCACACCACTACAGCCCCCTGCTACCTGCAAGCACACACTACAGCCCCCTGCTACCTGCAAGCACACCACTACAGCCCCCTGCTACCTGCAAGCACACCACTACAGCCCCCTGCCCTGCAAGCACATCACTACAGCCTCCTCTACCTGCAAGCACACCACTAAGCCCCAGCTACCTGCAAGCACACCACTACAGCCCCCTGCTACCTGCAAGCACACCACTACAGCCTCCGCTACCTGCAAGCACACCACTACAGCCCCCGCTACCTGCAAGCACACCACTACAGTCCCCGCTACCTGCAAGCACACCACTTTCAGCCCCCTGCTACCTGCTAGCACATCACTACAGCCCCCTGCTACCTGCAAGCATACCACTACAGCCCCCTGCAAGCACACCACTACAGCCTCCTCTACCTGCAAGCACACCACTACAGCTACCTGCAAGCACACCACTACAGTCCCCGCTACCTGCAAGCACACCACTACAGCGCCCTGCTACCTGCAAGCACACCACTACAGACCCCTGCTACCTGCAAGCACACCACTACAGCCCCGCTACCTGCAAGCACACCACTACAGCCCCCTGCTACCTGCAAGCACACCACTACAGCCCCTGCTACCTGCAAGCACACCACTACAGTCCCCACTACCTGCAAGCACACCACTACAGCCCCCTGCTACCCGCAAGCACACCACTACAGCCTCCTCTACCTGCAAGCACACCACTGCAGCCTCCTCTACCTGCAAGCACACCACTACAGCCCCATGCTACCTGCAAGCACACCACTACAGCCCGCTACCTGCAAGCACACCACTACAGCCCCCTGCTACTTGCAAGCACACCACTACAGGCCCCTGCTACTTGCAAGCACACCACTACAGTCCCCGCACTGCAAGACCACTCAGCCCCTACCTGCAAGCACACCACTACAGCCCCCGCTACCTGCAAGAACACCACTACAGCCCCCTGCTACCTGCAAGCACACCACTACAGTCCCTGCTACCTGCAAGCACATCACTACAGCCCCCTGCTAACTGCAAGCACACCACTACAGCCCCCTGCTACCTGCAAGCACACCACTACAGCCCCCTAGTTGATTTAAAAAAAAATTACCAGCTGAGGAAGCTGTTTTACAACAGCGAAACGCATCCTGGTAACCATGACCTATGGTTTGTCTTATATTTTATTCTATTAAATCTTTTAAAAGACCACGTCCTGTATCCCGAATTGTTTTTTTCTTTGGATTTTTTTCCCTTAAAAAAATCCATGGACGGTCCTTCTCGAGCTTGGAAAGCTCCACCAAATGTAAGTCTTGAATTAGCAGAAAAACTTGCACCTTTAAATTAGAAGGATTTACACTAGGAAAGCCTATATTTTTTTCTTGCCTCCATTTATGCACTGCACTCGAGGAAAAATTCCAGCTTAAGGTGGGGGTCACCTGCAAACAGGGAGGGAGGAAGGGACAATTACCCAGAGGCGATATCCCACTCAGAGCTGGTGCTGGGGCTCCATATTTGTGAGTGGATCTACCATATAATTCATCGCCCTATTATATATATCCTGCTCTATTTCACTATGAAATGTTTTTTTCTATTTGCTTCTCATATATAACCATATGATGTGCCGCGTGCTTTTTTGAGACATCCGGACTCCAGAACATTCATTCTGCACTCACCAGATACGTTTTACTCAATGTATTTGTTTGTTTCCCGTATCAATGTATTTGTTTATTTCCCATATAAATGTATTTATTTATCTCCCGTATCAATGTATTTTTCTCCCGTATCAATGTATTTGTTTGTTTCCCGTATCAATGTATTTATTAATCTCCCGTATCAATGTATTTGTTTGTTTCTTGTATCAATGTATTTGTTTGTTTCCCGTATCAATGTATTTATTAATCTCCCGTATCAATGTATTTGTTTGTTTCTTGTATCAATGTATTTGTTTATCTCCCGTATCAATGTATTTGTTTGATTCCTGTATTAATGTATTTGTTTATCTCCCGTATCAATGTATTTGTTTTATTCCTGTATTAATGTATTTGTTTGTTTCCTGTATCAATGTATTTATTTATCTCCCGTATCAATGTATTTATTTGTTTCCCGTATCAATGTATTTGTTTGTTTCCCGTATCAATGTATTTGTTTGTTTCTTGTATCAATGTATTTGTTTGTTTCTTGTATCAATGTATTTGTTTGTTTCCCGTATCAATGTATTTGTTTGTTTCTTGTATCAATGTATTTGTTTATCTCCCGTATCAATGTATTTGTTTCCCATATCAATGTATTTGTTTGTTTCCCGTATCAATGTATATGTTTGTTTTCTTGTATCAATGTATTTGTTTATCTCCCGTATCAATGTATTTGTTTGATTATTGTATTAATGTATTTGTTTATCTCCCGTATCAATGTATTTGTTTATCTCCCGTATCAATGTATTTGTTTGATTCCTGTATTAATGTATTTGTTTGTTTCCTGTATTAATGTATTTATTTATCTCCCGTATCAATGTATTTGTTTCCCGTATCAATGTATTTGTTTGTTTCCTGTATCAATGTATTTGTTTATCTCCCGTATCAATGTATTTGTTTGATTCCTGTATTAATGTATTTGTTTGTTTCCTGTATCAATGTATTTGTTTATCTCCCGTATCAATGTATTTGTTTATCTCCTGTGTCAATGTATTTATTTATCTATCTCCCGTATCAATGTATTTGTTTGTTTCCCGTATCAATGTATTTGTTTGTTTCCTGTATCAATGTATTTGTTTATCTCCCGTATCAATGTATTTGTTTCCCGTATCAATGTATTTGTTTGTTTCCTGTATCAATGTATTTGTTTATCTCCCGTATCAATGTATTTGTTTGATTCCTGTATTAATGTATTTGTGTGTTTCCCGTATCAATGTATTTGTTTGTTTCCTGTATCAATGTATTTGTTTATCTCCCGTATCAATGTATTTGTTTGATTCCTGTATTAATGTATTTGTTTGTTTCCTGTATAAATGTATTTGTTTATCTCCCGTGTCAATGTATTTATTTATCTCCCGTATCAATGTATTTGTTTGTTTCCCGTATCAATGTATTTGTTTGTTTCCTGTATCAATGTATTTGTTTATCTCCCGTATCAATGTATTTGTTTGATTCCTGTATTAATGTATTTGTTTGTTTCCTGTATCAATGTATTTATTTGTTTCCTGTATCAATGTATTTATTTATCTCCCGTATCAATGTATTTATTTGTTTCCTGTATCAATGTATTTATTTATCTCCCGTATCAATGTATTTGTTTGATTCCTGTATTTGTTTGTTTGTTTCCTGTATCAATGTATTTGTTTATCCACCTTATCAATATATTTGTTTGATTCCTGTATTTGTTTGTTTGTTTCCTGTATTAATGTATTTATTTATCTCCCGTATCAATGTATTTGTTTGATTCCTGTATCAATGTATTTGTTTGTTTCCTGTATCAATGTATTTGTTTATCTCCCATATCAATGTATTTGTTTGTTTCCTGTATTAATGTATTTATTTATCTCCCGTATCAATGTATTTATCGCACAGTTACAGATATTATAATTTGCACAATAATAAATAGCATAAAGCTAAATGTCATGTTATTTTACAGTAATTAGGATTAATTAAAAACCAATAAAGCGGCCGCTGCGTCTTATAATTACATGTCGCCTTGGCGTGCTCTCAACGGGAGAAACAATCTATTGGAAAGCGCTCACATTTGGTTGGTCTCGTAAGAGGAACCCTTCAGTTTTCATCAATAGGTGACGAGGTGACGCTGCAAGGAGGAACAAACACTTTAAACCGAGGAAGCAAGTTGGAGAGGGAGGATTAGTTACACAGAGACGTCGCTGCTGATATCTGGTGATACATGGGATGGAAAAGGCTTAATGGGGGAAGGAAATATTCAGCGTTTAATGGAAAGGACCGCCACATTGTGTATTAGATACTCATACACACAGACACAGACTTATACACACAGACTCATACACACAGACTCATAAAATCATATGCTCATCCCTCTCACCTTGCAGTCCATCACTCTCACCTTGCAGTCCATCACTATCACCTTGCAGTCCGTCACTCCCACCTTACAGTCCGTCACTTCCACCTTGCAGTCCTTCACTATCACCTTGCAGTCCGTCACTCCCACCTTGCAGTCCGTCACTCCCACCTTGCAGTCTGTCACTATCACCTTGCAGTCCGTCACTCCCACCTTGCACTCCGTCACTATCACCTTGCAGTCCTTCACTATCACCTTGCAGTCCGTCACTCCCACCTTGCAGTCCGTCACTCCCACCTTGCAGTCCGTCACTATCACCTTGCAGTCCGTCACTCCCACCTTGCAGTCCTTCACTATCACCTTGCAGTCCGTCACTATCACCTTGCAGTCCGTCACTCCCACCTTGCAGTCCGTCACTCCCACCTTGCAGTCTGTCACTATCACCTTGCAGTCCGTCACTCCCACCTTGCAGTCCGTCACTATCACCTTGCAGTCCGTCACTCCCACCTTGCAGTCCGTCACTATCACCTTGCAGTCCGTCACTATCACCTTGCAGTCCGTCACTATCACCTTGCAGTCCGTCACTATCACCTTGCAGTCCGTCACTCCCACCTTGCAGTCCATCACTCCCACCTTGCAGTCCATCACTCCCACCTTGCAGTCCTCTCCTCCTGTTTCCAACCGCAACCCTTCTAGATTCATATTCACATGCACAAACAAGCTCACATTTATAGATGCCAATAACGCACCCTAACGTCTGCGTATGTGTTTTATTAGAATTAGAGTTTCTTTAGTGCAGTGTTAATGTGTAACAGATTTTGAAACCTGCTCTGTGCTTTCACTGACTTCTTAACCGAGTTCACTGGATAATTATATACATTGTATTTGTGAAATATTCATTTTTTCCAGAAAGATCCAACTTGAAATGATCAACTTCATCATATGTCTCTTTACCCTCGGGATCATGTTATAAACCTCCTCAATACCAAGCACTTATTTACAAAAAAATATTACTATATCATTTACGTAAAATATGAGATGCGCAGCTAGCACTTTAATGTAGGAAAAAAAGCAGTTTTGCATATAGAGAGATAAACAATTTATAAATAGTAAATGTATGATTGTTTTAAACAATTAGTTTATCCTTTGCAGAAATCTCACTGGGATGAAAGGTTGTAAACTCACAATGGCACATGGGGTCTGCATTATCAGCATACAAGCAGAAATGGCCTTTGTGTCAGTAA
This sequence comes from Leptobrachium leishanense, assembly GCA_009667805.1. Lineage (NCBI taxonomy): Eukaryota > Metazoa > Chordata > Amphibia > Anura > Megophryidae > Leptobrachium > Leptobrachium leishanense. The sequence continues at coordinate 16,913,297 of CM019073.1, forward strand.
ATGTGCTGCAGACAGATAATAAAATGGTGAGATCTCCTGCTTACATGGGGTCTGCATTATCAGCATACAGGCAGATGCAGTAAATGTGCTGCAGACAGATAATAAAATGGTGAGATCTCCTGCTTACGCGGGGTCTGCATTATCAGCATACAGGCAGATGCAGTAAATGTGCTGCAGACAGATAATAAAATGGTGAGATCTCCTGCTTATGGGGGTTTGTAGTGATCAGAATGAGATTATTAGCAATGCAATATCTGTATGTGCTGCATAATGCCTGTGTATGGCAATTACAGCAACACCTTGTATCTGTATGTGCTGCATAATGCCTGTGTATGGCAATTACAGCAACACCTTGTATCTGTATGTGCTGCATAATGCCTGTGTATGGTGGCAATTACAGCAACACCTTGTATCTGTATGTGCTGCATAATGCCTGTGTATGGCAATTACAGTAACACCTTGTATCTGTATGTGCTGCATAATGCCTGTGTATGGCAATTACAGCAACACCTTGTATCTGTATGTGCTGCATAATGCCTGTGTATGGCAATTACAGCAACACCTTGTATCTGTATGTGCTGCATAATGCCTGTGTATGGCAATTACAGCAACACATTGTATCTGTATGTGCCGCATAATGCCTGTGTATGCAAATTACAGCAACACCTTGTATCTGTACTGTACAGGGATTTACACTCATTATAACCCCCTGAATCTTATCCCTGTACAGCAGCGACTGACCCCACAGCTCTCCCTGTATTCTGACACATCCCTGGCTGCTGGAATGCGGCAGTAAAGTTTGCTGAGCTTTTTGTTAGCTTGTAGCTGCTATATAGTAATAAATGGTGACAGGAGTGAGGTTTCAAAGAGAAGTTAATTTGTCCTCATGGAGAAAACAAACCTTGCATTACAAAGGCATGGAAGTGGGATTTAATAGGTTAATTTTATTTTCGTTCCTTTTTTTCAATGTAAAAAATATGTACATTTTGGGATGTGAAAGGGTTAATAATGCACAGGTGTAGCCTGAGCGAGTGATTGTGAGGACTTGGACAGGGTAAGTAATACCTGGGTTTTACTTTCAGGAACCTTTAAGTACTATAAACCTAAAATAAAATGTAAGTATTTTGTCCTAAAAGCAGAAGTTTCTTGGTCCCCCTCGTGTCGCTAGCAGTGGGAAGGTTGTAATGCTTGTAAAAAGCTGTAATTTTCCTGTAATGTTATTGGTGCTCATTAAACCTGTTCCTTCTGTATGAAAGAGACTAAAATCGGTGATTTTGTTTCCCGCAGAGTCTGTTCCGGTGACCGTGATTATCGGCGTTGCGGTGGGAGCTGGTGTGGCGTTCCTTGTTCTCATGGCAACCATTGTGGCGTTTTGTTGCGCTCGAAACCAGAGGAGTAAGTGTAACCATAATGACATCCTGGCGGGGCTCGTGCGAGTCCCAGGCCCCTATTTTATATAATTAGCCGGGGAGGAGTGGGGGGGGCGGCGTTATTACAATAAACAAAGCTTAATGGCGCCGTAATTGTTCGTTAATTTCACCTAGAAATTCTACCCTTCGCCACCATCAATACATCTACCGCGCTTTGCTAATAACGCCAATTTCTAGAGAGTCGCAAATTAGAATCATTTCAATGCACTAATCAGGACACTTATTAATCAATCACAACAATTTCTAATTCATTTTGAATCTCATTTAATGGAAGATAAAAATCCTAATATTTAAAAAGACTCCGACTGCATTAACTGGAGATGGTTTGCCAAAGCAACGTGAGGGTTAAATGACATGAACCAAAGCGAAATTACTAAACACTCATGAAACAAAACCAGAATAACTGAAACTCACATTAATTAAAACCCAAATAACTAAAACCCAAATAACTAAAACCCAAACTAACCAAAATACAAATAACTAAATCCACATTAACCAAAATCCAAATAACTAAAACACAAACTAACCAAAATACAAATAACTAAATCCACGCTAACCAAAAACCAAATAACTAAATTTGCATTAACATAAACTCCTATTAACTAAATCCACATTAACCAAAACCCAAATAACTAAAACCACATTAACCAAAACCCAAATAACTAAAACCCAAACTAACAAAACACAAATAACTAAACCTAAATTAACCAAATCCCACATTAACCAAAACACGAATAACTAAATCCATATTAACCAAAACCCAAAAAAGCTAAACCCAAACTAACTAAAACACAAATAACTAAACCTAAATTAATCAAATCCCACATTAACCAAAACACAAATAACTAAATCCACATTAACCAGAACCCAAATAACTAAATCCACATTAACCAGAACCCAAATAACTAAATCCACATTAACCAAAAAAACAAATAACTAAATCTGCATTAATCAAAACACAAATAACTAAATTTGCATTAACATAAACTCCTATTAACTAAAATATATATTAACCAAAGCCCAAATAACTAAAACCCAAACTAACCAAAACACAAATAACTAAACCTAAATTAAGCAAATCCCACATTAACCAAACCCCAAATAACTATAACCAACATTAAAGAAAACTAAAATAACCTAAACTCACAATAACTAAAAAATATATTAACCAAAACCCAAATGACTAATCCCAAGTAACCAAAAACCACATTAACTAGAACCCAGATTATCAAAACTCAAATAACTAAAACACAAACTAACCAAAACACAAATAACCGATTCCACATTAACCAAAACCCAAATAACTGAATTTGCATTTACATAAACTCCTATTAACTAAAAAATATATTAACCAAAACCCAAATAACTAAAGCCACATTAACTAAAACAAATAACTAAACCTAAATTAACCAAATCCCACATTAACCAAAACACAAGTAACTAAATCCACATTAACCAAAACACAAATAACTAAAACCCAAACTAACCAAAAACATTAATAATCAAAACCACATTAACTAAAAACCCAAATAACCAAAACACAAATAACTAAAAGCCACATTAACCAAAACACAAATAACACAATTTTCATTAACATAAACTCCTATTAACTAAAAAACCTATTAACCAAAACACCAATAACTGAAACCCAAACTAACCAAAACCCAAATAACTAAACCTTAATTAACCAAATCCCACATTAACCAGACCCCAAATAACTAAATCCACATTAACCAAACCCCAAATAACTAAAACCCAAACTAACCAAAACACAAATAACTAAACCTAAATTAAGCAAATCCCACATTAACCAAAACACAAATAACTATAACCAACATTAAAAAAAACTAAAATAACTAAAACTCCCAATAATTAAAAAATATATTAACCAAAACCCAAATGACTAATCCCAAGTAACCAAAAACCACATTAACTAGAACCCAGATTATCAAAACTCAAATGACCAAAACCCAAACTAACCAAAATACAAATAACTAAATCCACATTAACCAAAATCCAAATAACTAAGACCCAAACTAACCAAAGCATTAATAATAAAAACCACATTAACTAAAAACCCAAATAACCAAAACCCACATTAACCAAATCCCAATCAACTAAAGCCAAATTAACCAAAATCCACACTAACAAAACCAACATAACTAAAGCCCACATTAACCAAAACCCAAATAACTAAATCCACATTAACCAAACAACTAAAACCCAAACTAACCAAAACCACATTAAAACCCCAAATAACCAAAACCCACATTAGCCAAACAACAAATAACTAAATCCCACATTAACCAAACAACAAATAACTAAATCCCACATTAACCAAAACCCAAATAACTAAATCCACGTTAACCAAAACCCAAATAACTAAAACCCAAATAACTAAATCCACATTAACCAAAACCCAAACAACTAAAGCACATTAACCATAACACAAATAACTAAATCTGCATTAACCAAAACCCAAATAACTAAAACCCAAATAACTAAATCCACATTAACCAAAACCCAAATAACTAAAGCACATTAACCATAACACAAATAACTAAATCCGCATTAATCAAAACACAAATATCTAAATTTGCATTATTATTATTATTATTATTATTCTTTATTTATAAAGCGCCAGCATATTCCGCAGCGCTGTACAATAAGCACAGTATAGACAGGGTTACAATACATTGAACAACATTTGACAAACAGTACAGGAGGAGATGAGGGCCCTATTCCCGTAGGAACTCACAATCTGGGAGGGTTGGGGTTGGAAACAGGAGGAGAGGACTGTAAGGTGAGAGTGATTGATGGTTGCGTCAGTGAGTTGGGTGGTAGGCTTCCCTAAATAGGAATGTTTTCAGGGAGCGTTTGAAGGAAGAGAAGTTAGGGGAAAGTCTGACAGTACGAGGGAGAGCGTTCCAGAGAGTGGGGGCTGCGCGTGAGAAATCCTGCAGTCTATCATGGGAAGAGGTGATGCGGGGAGAAGCTAGGCGCGCAGGTCACTGTTTGACCTTAGGGAGCGGGCTGGGGTGTATTTGGTGATTAGTGAGGACAGGTAGTGGGGAGCTGAGTTAGTGAGGGTTTTGTAGGTAAGGATAAGGATTTTGAACTTAATTCTGCAGTGGATGGGGAGCCAGTGAAGGGACTCGCAGAGGGAGCGGCAGAGACAGAGCGGCGGGTGAGGTGAATTAGCCTGGCGGAGGCGTTCAGGATGGATTGTAGGGGGGAGAGGTGGGACAGAGGGAGGCCAGATAAGAGATTATTGCAATAGTCGAGTCGGGAGATTACCAGGGCGTGTATGAGTTGTTTTGTGGCGACAGCGGTAAGAAATGGCCGAATTCTGTAAATATTACGCAGTTGATATCGGCAGGAGGAGGAAAGAGACTTGATGTGGGGGATGAAGGAAAGAGCAGAGTCAAGTGTAACTCCAAGACAGCGAACTTGGTTTGATGGGGAGATGGTGATACCCTCCACCGTGATCGAGAAGTCAGGAGGTGGGGCGGCATTAGAGGGAGGAATAAGTAGGAGCTCAGTCTTTGACATGTTGATCTTTAGGTGGTGGGAGGCCATCCAGGAGGAGATGCCAGATAAACAGTCACTGACTTTGGAAAGGACAGGGGGAGAGAGATCAGGGGTAGAGAGGTAGATCTGAGTGTCATCAGCGTAGAGGTGGTAATTAAAGCCAAAGCTGTTGATGATTTTGCCCAGGGAGGAGGTGTAGATGGAAAAGAGCAGAGGACCAAGGACAGAGCCTTGAGGTACACCAACAGATAGAGGCAATGAGGAGGAGGAGTTACCAGCAAAGGACACACAGAAGGACCTGTTGGATAAATAGGAGTCAATCCAAGCAAGTGCAGTGTCACCGAGACCCAGAGAGTTGAGGGTCTGTAGAAGGAGGGGGTGGTCAACAGTGTCAAAAGCAGCCGAGAGGTCAAGCAGGATGAGAATAGAATAGTGGCCGTGTTTTTTAGCAGTTAGGAGGTCGTTGGTGACTTTGGTGAGGGCAGTTTCAGTTGAGTGTAGGGGACGGAAGCCAGATTGCAGGGGGTCAAGTAGTGAATTGGAGGACAGGAAGAGGGAGAGGCGGTTGAAGACTAGTTTTTGTAAGAGCTTTGATGTGAAGGGAAGCAGGGATACAGGGCGGTAGTTGGATGGAGAGTTGGGATCTAGGGATGGTTTCTTTAGTAAAGGGGTAACTAGCGCGTGTTTGAAGGCGGATGGAAAGGAGCCAGTGGAGAGAGATAGGTTGAAGATGTGTGTGAGAGCAGGGGTGAGGGAGGAGGAGAGGGGAGGAATTAGATGTGAGGGAATGGGGTCGAGCGGGCACGTGGTGAGATGTGAGGAGGACAATAAGGAATTGACTTCCTCATCAGTGGCTGGGAGGAAGCGGCAGAGGGTGGCAGATGGGACCTGTGGGAGTGGAGGTGGCAGATAACTATCTTGTGTTGGGATGTTGCTTCTGATAGTTAAAGTTTTACTGAGGAAGTAGTCTGCCAGCTCTTGAGCGCTGAAGGCAGCTGAGGGGGGAGGTGCAGGTGGGTAGAGGAGGGTGTTGAAGGTGGACCAGAGCCGTTTAGGGTTGGAGGACAGCGTAGATATAAGAGATGAGAAGAAGGATTGTTTGGCCAAGTGGAGGGCAGAGGTGTATGACCGGAGAATAAACTTGAAGTGAACAAAATCAGCTTCAGAGCGGGATTTCCTCCAGGCACGCTCTGCGGTGCGGGAGCATCTTTGCAGGTAGCGAGTCTGGAGGGTGTGCCAGGGCTGAAGCTGGCGGCGTGGGGCCTTACAGAGTCGAAGAGGAGCAAGAGTGTCTAGAGCAGAGATAAGCGTAGTGTTGTAGTGATTAGTGGCAGCATCAGGGCAGGTAAAGGATGAGGTATGAGGGATGAGGTATGAGGGAGGTGGTGAAGTAGGTTATTAACATAAACTCCTATTAACTAAAAAATTTAACCAAAACACAAATAACTAAACCTAAATTAAGCAAATCCCACATTAACCAGACCCCAAATAACTAAATCCACATTAACCAAACCCCAAATAACTATAACCAACATTAAACAAAAATAACCTAAACTCACAATAACTAAAAAATATATTAACCAAAACCCAAATGACTAATCCCAAGTAACCAAAGACCACATTAACTAGAACCCAGATTATCAAAACTCAAATAACTAAAACACAAACTAACCAAAACACAAATAACTGATTCCACATTAACCAAAACCCAAATAACTGAATTTGCATTTACATAAACTCCTATTAACTAAAAAATATATTAACCAAAACCCAAATAACTAAAGCCACTTTAACTAAAACAAATAACTAAACCTAAATTAACCAAATCCCACATTAACCAAAACACAAGTAACTAAATCCACATTAACCAAAACACAAATAACTAAAACACAAACTAACCAAAAACATTAATAATCGAAACCAACAAAGAAAAGAAAGTTCACCTATCTCCTAAGAGATAGTGAACAATTTAGAGAGCGTTCTAACCAGATGGGATTAAACCCTCATTAGAATATGAACATAAAAGTTCCAAGGTGGAAAAACCCATTCTCAGAACTGGAAATAGGTTAGAATTTGAAAGTATATTTAATTTTTATTATACGGATATTCCAAAAAACACAAATAATACAATAACTACAACAACAATATATTAGAAACATATAAAATTGCACATAGATTGTTGAATAATAGGTGATGAGTTGGAAACTGTAAAAAAAGCTGTTGACTGTTGATAATTATCAATGAATCCCTGCTAACATAACATTCACCTGGCTAGTGGCGAGAAAAATGTCTGTAGAATAGCCAGTTAATGCAAAGTAACCCTAGCACAATCAGGTCAGTATAGGTCTTATATTGCAGACATTAAATGACGCTTGAGTATCAGAATGCAAAAAAATAAATAAATAAATAAAAGAACACATTCTATGAGTCCCAAAAGACCCAATGGTAAAGTATCTGCAAATGCAGAAAATGAATAAAATAGAAGTCATACAATGTAAATCTTGACTAGTGCACTGGACTGCTGTCCCAGAAGAATCAGTTGGATAAATTCTAATAAATCAATGTACACTTGTATTGAAATGATTCTAATGAAGTGCAACAGTCAGCTGTTACTAATAAACTCAGACTAAACCCAAATAAACCTAAGGCAATTAATATTCATACACAGAGTACTTTTATATTGAAGCCTCAAAAAAGGGGGAAGAGAATGAAGTATATAGAGCCATGTGATTGGATAGAGCAACCATAATAAATAGTAATAGATAATGCATCAAAAAAGGATAATTAATTATATTGATTAGTATTCAATCAGGCCAACACAGCGAGTAATTTACTGTGGTAAAGACTCCACAGTTAAAGGAGAGGATACCTATATATATATATATATATATATATATATATATACACTACTACAGGTGTATCCTATCGATATATTGCTTAAAGCATAGTGCGTTTGAATACATTTACGTATGTTTAGAGAATAGTTCCCTCAGGTTCCCAATAAACACTAAACTAGAAAGATTTTAGAATAACATCCAAAGTAAATCCGATTCATTACAAGATGCATAGATTGTTTTTATATATTTATAAGGCTCGTTATAAAGGAGAAACACCGTGTTCAGCTCGCCAGGAGAAAATAAATAAATACTTCCTTTTAAATAAGGCAATTAGTTTTCACTGATATGATGCAAATTACTCATATAACAACTAATAATAATGGTGCTTAATACCAAAGTTTACAATTCAGAAAATTTAGTTAGGAAATGTAGCAGCAGCCGTCATCACCAAAATATAATACAATGTTTCACTGCACAAGGTGAATAACAGTGAGAGTTTCAAAAGATTCCAGTCAGTCAAAAAGCCAAAAAGGCAACATCAGCAGCTCCAAATAAACCCAGAGCGGGAAAACAGAGACCACAAACTTGCAGAATATCCCACAATTTACCAGACTAGTAACACACATTCATGTCACATGGTTAGCAAGGGCCAATTACTTTGGCCGAATTCCCTAGCATCTCTATCTCAATGCTCACAAAGCAGTGGATTACTAGAACATGCAAATAGAAGTTCCCTTATGAGCAGGGCGAGTCAGATTGACAATAAACTATCAACAATTAACAAGCACAAGGGTGATCTGAATGTGTGTTACTAGTCTGGTAAATTGTGGGATATTCTGCAAGCCGGCACACCTGTGTCCTGTTCTATCTAATTTGAACAGCCTCGTTTCTGAACCAGCATGGGGTCTGCAGTCACTACTTATATGAGAGGGGGCTATCATCACGCTCCTGACGAAGCCTTATTGCGAAACGTACGTTGAGCGCAGTATAATATTATGGGTGATGTACCCTTTTAGCAGACAACTTTCCTTTTCTTTCTGGTTTTCAAAATGAGTTTGTGGTCTCTGTTTGCCCGCTCTGGGTTTATTTGGAGCTGCTGATGTTGCCTTTTTGGCTTTTTGACTGACTGGAATCTTTTGAAACTCTCACTGTTATTCACCTTGTGCAGTGAAACATTGTATTATATTTTGGTGATGACGGCTGCTGCTACATTTCCTAACTAAATTTTCTGAATTGTAAACGTTGGTATTAAGCACCATTATTACTAGTTGTTATATGAGTAATTTGCATCATATCAGTGAAAACTAATTGCCTTATTTAAAAGGAAGTATTTATTTATTTTCTCCTGGCGAGCTGAACACGGTGTTTCTCCTTTATAACGAGCCTTATAAATATATAAAAACAATCTATGCATCTTGTAATGAATCGGATTTACTTTGGATGTTATTCTAAAATCTTTCTAGTTTAGTGTTTATTGGGAACCTGAGGGACTATTCTCTAAACATACGTAAATGTATTCAAACGCACTATGCTTTAAGCAATATATCTATAGGATACACCTGTAGTGGTGTATATATATATATATTATAAATAAAAGACACAAGAAGGGCAGCACTCAACCTTAACTACGCTTTCAGTGCGGGTGCATCTCAAGACAGTATAATACAACAAACCAAGAAGAGAGCACTCCAAACAACATGCACAAACAGTACAGAAGAAACCACAACAGCAGCTAAATTCATTTAAAAACAGGAGATTTAACCAGGTTTAACCCTTTAAATGCCTACAAACAATTCTTATTCCCTTCAAATGCACTATAGATCTTAACCCTTTGATGTTGAGCTGTGTTGAAAATGGAAGTTTAGTTTGCAATGGATGGCCATGGATTGCGTAAGCCTGCCAACAGCGACAATGTATTCCACCCTTGGCAGGTCCTATCATACTAACCTAATGACTGCTCTTATGGGATAAACTTACTTGTTGAGGACCCAGTCCTTTCTGAAGCTCCCTGCAGATCAAGGTTAAATAGAACCTGTGGGTGGAGCACCTGTGACAGGGAGGGGTGCTTGCCCAAGGGTTGTCAGCCCTTTTCATACAAAATACACAAGAAGGGCAGCACTCAACCTTAACTACGCTTTCAGTGCGGGTGCATCAAGACAGTATAATACAACAAACCAAGAAGAGAGCACTCCAAACACATGCACAAACAGTACAGAAGAAACCACAACAGCAGCTAAATTCATTTAAAAAAGGAGATTTAACCAGGTTTAACCCTTTAAATGCCTACAAACAATTCTTATTCCCTCATCAAATGCACTATAGATCTTAACCCTTTGATGTTGAGCTGTGTTGAAAATGGTGGAAGTTTAGTTTGCAATGGATGGCCATGGATTGCGTAAGCCTGCCAACAGCGACAATGTATTCCACCCTTGGCAGGTCCTATCATACTAACCTAATGACTGCTCTTATGGGATAAACTTACTTGTTGAGGACCCAGTCCTTTCTGAAGCTCCCTGCAGATCAAGGTTAAATAGAACCTGTGGGTGGAGCACCTGTGACAGGGAGGGGTGCTTGCCCAAGGGTTGTCAGCCCTTTTCATACAAAATACACAAGAAGGGCAGCACTCAACCTTAACTACGCTTTCAGTGCGGGTGCATCTCAAGACAGTATAATACAACAAACCAAGAAGAGAGCACTCCAAACAACATGCACAAACAGTACAGAAGAAACCACAACAGCAGCTAAATTCATTTAAAAACAGGAGATTTAACCAGGTTTAACCCTTTAAATGCCTACAAACAATTCTTATTCCCTTCAAATGCACTATAGATCTTAACCCTTGATGTTGAGCTGTGTTGAAAATGGTGGAAGTTTAGTTTGCAATGGATGGCCATGGATTGCGTAAGCCTGCCAACAGCGACAATGTATTCCACCCTTGGCAGGTCCTATCATACTAACCTAATGACTGCTCTTATGGGATAAACTTACTTGTTGAGGACCCAGTCCTTTCTGAAGCTCCCTGCAGATCAAGGTTAAATAGAACCTGTGGGTGGAGCACCTGTGACAGGGAGGGGTGCTTGCCCAAGGGTTGTCAGCCCTTTTCATACAAAATACACAAGAAGGGCAGCACTCAACCTTAACTACGCTTTCAGTGCGGGTGCATCTCAAGACAGTATAATACAACAAACCAAGAAGAGAGCACTCCAAAACATGCACAAACAGTACAGAAGAAACCACAACAGCAGCTAAATTCATTTAAAAACAGGAGATTTAACCAGGTTTAACCCTTTAAATGCCTACAAACAATTCTTATTCCCTTCAAATGCACTATAGATCTTAACCCTTTGATGTTGAGCTGTGTTGAAAATGGTGGAAGTTTAGTTTGCAATGGATGGCCATGGATTGCGTAAGCCTGCCAACAGCGACAATGTATTCCACCCTTGGCAGGTCCTATCATACTAACCTAATGACTGCTCTTATGGGATAAACTTACTTGTTGAGGACCCAGTCCTTTCTGAAGCTCCCTGCAGATCAAGGTTAAATAGAACCTGTGGGTGGAGCACCTGTGACAGGGAGGGGTGCTTGCCCAGGGTTGTCAGCCCTTTTCATACAAAATACACAAGAAGGGCAGCACTCAACCTTAACTACGCTTTCAGTGCGGGTGCATCTCAAGACAGTATAATACAACAAACCAAGAAGAGAGCACTCCAAACAACATGCACAAACAGTACAGAAGAAACCACAACAGCAGCTAAATTCATTTAAAAACAGGAGATTTAACCAGGTTTAACCCTTTAAATGCCTACAAACAATTCTTATTCCCTTCAAATGCACTATAGATCTTAACCCTTTGATGTTGAGCTGTGTTGAAAATGGTGGAAGTTTAGTTTGCAATGGATGGCCATGGATTGCGTAAGCCTGCCAACAGCGACAATGTATTCCACCCTTGGCAGGTCCTATCATACTAACCTAATGACTGCTCTTATGGGATAAACTTACTTGTTGAGGACCCAGTCCTTTCTGAAGCTCCCTGCAGATCAAGGTTAAATAGAACCTGTGGGTGGAGCACCTGTGACAGGGAGGGGTGCTTGCCCAAGGGTTGTCAGCCCTTTTCATACAAAATACACAAGAAGGGCAGCACTCAACCTTAACTACGCTTTCAGTGCGGGTGCATCTCAAGACAGTATAATACAACAAACCAAGAAGAGAGCACTCCAAACATGAATTTAGCTGCTGTTGTGGTTTCTTCTGTACTGTTTGTGCATGTTGTTTGGAGTGCTCTCTTCTTGGTTTGTTGTATTATACTGTCTTGAGATGCACCCGCACTGAAAGCGTAGTTAAGGTTGAGTGCTGCCCTTCTTGTGTATTTTGTATGAAAAGGGCTGACAACCCTTGGGCAAGCACCCCTCCCTGTCACAGGTGCTCCACCCACAGGTTCTATTTAACCTTGATCTGCAGGGAGCTTCAGAAAGGACTGGGTCCTCAACAAGTAAGTTTATCCCATAAGAGCAGTCATTAGGTTAGTATGATAGGACCTGCCAAGGGTGGAATACATTGTCGCTGTTGGCAGGCTTACGCAATCCATGGCCATCCATTGCAAACTAAACTTCCACCATTTTCAACACAGCTCAACATCAAAGGGTTAAGATCTATAGTGCATTTGAAGGGAATAAGAATTGTTTGTAGGCATTTAAAGGGTTAAACCTGGTTAAATCTCCTGTTTTTAATGAATTTAGCTGCTGTTGTGGTTTCTTCTGTACTGTTTGTGCATGTTGTTTGGAGTGCTCTCTTCTTGGTTTGTTGTATTATACTGTCTTGAGATGCACCCGCACTGAAAGCGTAGTTAAGGTTGAGTGCTGCCCTTCTTGTGTATTTTGTATGAAAAGGGCTGACAACCCTTGGGCAAGCACCCCTCCCTGTCACAGGTGCTCCACCCACAGGTTCTATTTAACCTTGATCTGCAGGGAGCTTCAGAAAGGACTGGGTCCTCAACAAGTAAGTTTATCCCATAAGAGCAGTCATTAGGTTAGTATGATAGGACCTGCCAAGGGTGGAATACATTGTCGCTGTTGGCAGGCTTACGCAATCCATGGCCATCCATTGCAAACTAAACTTCCACCATTTTCAACACAGCTCAACATCAAAGGGTTAAGATCTATAGTGCATTTGAAGGGAATAAGAATTGTTTGTAGGCATTTAAAGGGTTAAACCTGGTTAAATCTCCTGTTTTTAAATGAATTTAGCTGCTGTTGTGGTTTCTTCTGTACTGTTTGTGCATGTTGTTTGGAGTGCTCTCTTCTTGGTTTGTTGTATTATACTGTCTTGAGATGCACCCGCACTGAAAGCGTAGTTAAGGTTGAGTGCTGCCCTTCTTGTGTATTTTGTATGAAAAGGGCTGACAACCCTTGGGCAAGCACCCCTCCCTGTCACAGGTGCTCCACCCACAGGTTCTATTTAACCTTGATCTGCAGGGAGCTTCAGAAAGGACTGGGTCCTCAATAAGTAAGTTTATCCCATAAGAGCAGTCATTAGGTTAGTATGATAGGACCTGCCAAGGGTGGAATACATTGTCGCTGTTGGCAGGCTTACGCAATCCATGGCCATCCATTGCAAACTAAACTTCCACCATTTTCAACACAGCTCAACATCAAAGGGTTAAGATCTATAGTGCATTTGAAGGGAATAAGAATTGTTTGTAGGCATTTAAAGGTTAAACCTGGTTAAATCTCCTGTTTTTAAATGAATTTAGCTGCTGTTGTGGTTTCTTCTGTACTGTTTGTGCATGTTGTTTGGAGTGCTCTCTTCTTGGTTTGTTGTATTATACTGTCTTGAGATGCACCCGCACTGAAAGCGTAGTTAAGGTTGAGTGCTGCCCTTCTTGTGTATTTTGTATGAAAAGGGCTGACAACCCTTGGGCAAGCACCCCTCCCTGTCACAGGTGCTCCACCCACAGGTTCTATTTAACCTTGATCTGCAGGGAGCTTCAGAAAGGACTGGGTCCTCAACAAGTAAGTTTATCCCATAAGAGCAGTCATTAGGTTAGTATGATAGGACCTGCCAAGGGTGGAATACATTGTCGCTGTTGGCAGGCTTACGCAATCCATGGCCATCCATTGCAAACTAAACTTCCACCATTTTCAACACAGCTCAACATCAAAGGGTTAAGATCTATAGTGCATTTGAAGGGAAAGAATTGTTTGTAGGCATTTAAAGGGTTAAACCTGGTTAAATCTCCTGTTTTTAATGAATTTAGCTGCTGTTGTGGTTTCTTCTGTACTGTTTGTGCATGTTGTTTGGAGTGCTCTCTTCTTGGTTTGTTATATATATATATATATATATATAGGTATCCTCTCCTTTAACTGTGGAGTCCTTATCACAGTAAATTACTCGCTGTGTTGGCCTGATTGAATACTAATCAATATAATTAATTATCCTTTTTTGATGCATTATCTATTACTATTTATTATGGTTGCTCTATCCAATCACATGGCTCTATATACTTCATTCTCTTCCCCCTTTTTTGAGGCTTCAATATAAAAGTACTCTGTGTATGAATATTAATTGCCTTAGGTTTATTTGGGTTTAGTCTGAGTTTATTAGTAACAGCTGACTGTTGCACTTCATTAGAATCATTTCAATACAAGTGTACATTGATTTATTAGAATTTATCCAACTGATTCTTCTGGGACAGCAGTCCAGTACACAAGTCAAGATTTACATTGTATGACTTCTATTTTATTCATTTTCTGCATTTGCAGATACTTTACCATAGGGTCTTCTGGGACTCATAGAATGTTTTTATTTTTTTTTTACTTGCATTCTGATACTCAAGCGTCATTTAATGTCTGCAATATAAGACCTATACTGACCTGATTGTGCTAGGGCTACTTTGCAGTAACTGACTTTTCTACAGACATTTTTCTCGCCACTAGCCAGGTGAATGTTATGTTAGCAGTGATTCATTGATAATTATCAACAGTCAACAGCTTTTTTACAGTTTCCAACTCATCACCTATTATTCAACAATCTATGTGCAATTTTATATGTTTCTAATATATTGTTGTTGTAATTATTGTATTATGTGTGTTTGTTGGAATATCCGTATAATAAAAATTAAATATACTTTCAAATTCTAACCTATTTCCAGTTCTGAGAATGGGTTTTTCCACCTTGGAGCTTTTATGTTAATAATCAAAACCACATTAACTAAAAACCCAAATAACTAAAGCCACATTAACCAAAACACAAATAACAAAATTTTCATTAACGTAAACTCCTATTAACTAAAAAATATATTAACCAAAACCCAAATAACTGAAACCCAAACTAACCAAAACCCAAATAACTAAACCTTAATTAACCAAATCCCACATTAACCAGACCCCAAATAACTAAATCCACATTAACCAAACCCCAAATAACTAAAACCCAAACTAGCAAAACACAATTGACTAAACCTAAATTAAACAAATTCCACATTAACCAAAACAAAAATAACTAAATCCACATTAACCAAAACACAAATAACTAAACCTAAATTAAGCAAATCCCACATTAACCAAAACACATAACTATAACCATCATTAAAAAAAACTAAAATAACCAAAACTCACAATAACTAAAAAATATATTAACCAAAACCCAAATGACTAATCCCAAGTAACCAAAATCCACATTAACTAGAACCCAGATTATCAAAACTCAAATGACCAAAACCCAAACTAACCAAAACACTAACTAAATCCACATTAACCAAAACACAAATAACTAAGACCCAAACTAACCAAAACCATTAATAATAAAAACCACATTAACTAAAAACCCAAATAACCAAAACCCACATTAACCAAATCCCAATCAACTAAAGTCAAATTAACCAAAATCCACACTAACAAAACCAACATAACTAAAGCCCACATTAACCAAAACCCAAATAACTAAATCCCACATTAACCAAACAACAAATAACTAAATCCCACATTAACCAAACAACAAATAACTAAATCCCACATTAACCAAACAACAAATAACTAAATCCCACATTAACCAAACAACAAATAACTAAATCCCACATTAACCAAACAACAAATAGCTAAAACCCACATTAACCAAACAAATAACTAAATCCCATATTAACCTAATAACTAAATCCACATTAACCAAAACCCAAATAACTAAATCCCACATTAACTAAATCCCACATTATCCAAAATCCCAAATAATTAAAATTCACATTAATCAAAACCCAAAAAACTAGACCCACATAAACTAAATCCCAAATTACCCAAAACTCACATTAACCAAAACCCAAGCTAGCTCTTATCTTTCTGGGCTTTTATTCCTCTTTACGGATTCGATTGTTTTATTTTTTACAAGTTATTGCTTCATGTTTCTCATGAATGCATCATTATTTGTTTTTCCACATGATGATGACAGCCTTTCCCTGTTTTTCCAGATCTTAAGGGAGTGGTATCGGCCAAGAACGACATTCGTGTAGAGATTGTACATAAGGAGCCGACTGCTGGGAGGGAGGCAGAGGACCATTCATCCATCAAACAGCTAATGGTGAGAGGCCTAGCACTGGGTGGTGGGCAGAGTGTTCCCCTATCATGCTTTGCCAGACAGGTTGATTGGGGCTGTATTCTCAGTGTTTGTTCCTGGGTGGGAGACTGGTAACACAGCAAGAACTGAGCCTTCAAGCTTTGTCTTAAAGCCAATACAGGAAACAGGTTATATCAAGGGCGCTCAGAGGCAATAGATGGATCGCTACACGTTCTTACAAATGTGATAATCCCCTCACCACAAAAAAGACAAAACAGAAAATGAACCAGGTGAAAGAACAGCGTTCCTCCTCAGTGTCAGACCACCTCTCCCCAATATTAAGACACCTAAGGTGTATAGACAAATGACAACTGTCTTACGTTTATATGATTGAAGGAAATAGTTTCCTCCCAGCAATTAGACGTCTTTCGTTTGGGTAACCAGAATTGACCTCCAAAATGAGGAACAAAAAGACAGCAATGGTGCAGATCAATGTGACACTATACAGATAAAATGAACAGATACACTTATTACAGCACACTCACACTCTCTGAGAGCTATTTAGCTCTATAGTAGGCACGTCACGGACTGCTAGAGGCCAGCCTGTCGGCCAAACTTCTATTTTCGAGGTTCCTTTTCCTTTTTATAACTCGAAAAAAGAGAGAGTTCATGGCACAATATCGTCCTTATTTTGCATGTACAGAATCGAACAGAAGAGAAGGTACACTCACCCTTTGGGGAGCTTGGCCAAGCTCTAGGTGTTCAGCGCATCAAAATTGTTTGGCACAATTTAAAAGCCTCTTTTTGGATAGACACTTCTGAAAAACCGCAGTAATATTCAAGGGTTTAAATTTAATCGTAGATTAAAATATAAACAGAATAGAAAAGAGGGCCAGACGCGTTTCGCGCATCAAGCGCTTCATCAGTGGTAAAAAGAAAATTTACAGCCTCATATATCCCTCTTGTATATACCCACATTCAGTTCCCAATACTTTGACCATTGGTGCGGTACTTGCGCGCCAATTCGCACTTCCGTTTGCGTTCTCGTCCAGCGTGGTAAGCCGGCAAGGCTCCACTTCCGGGTTACAGTTCCAAGCAAACCGGGCTTTCGATTTCCAGATTCTCTGCACATGCGTATGTGCGTCTCTTCTCTTCGTTTTCAGCACGTGCAGGATTCCAGCCATTTCCATGGCAAATCTCTCTACTCCTCTCCACCAGAGCACCAAAAATTGTAATACACCAGGCCACAAAAACATAAAAACAGGAGGCGGTTTCAGCAAAACAATTTCTCATATGGGAAAAGCCATCAAACATTTCTAAAACATCCTTATTTAAAAATTAGATGAACAGAAACCAAAAGCCATACAACTTGGCCAACCACACATAATTACTCACTTGGTTATTTTACCTTTAAAACATGGGGCACCTATTTAAGCAGACATTTAATATCTGCCCCAAAGGGTACCCTCATATTCTCATCATAATGTTGTCAAAAAAGGAAACATTCCTCGAATCCAAGTTATCTTTCAATTAAACAGCGGAACACTCTTTTAAATAAAAACAGGGGGGAGAAAAGAGGGAGCGATTGGTATCTTGCTAAAAATTCATAAGAAGTGGCACACCTCAAAATCCTTATTTAAACCTTTAGGTATTAATGTATCAAAGTGGAAGATGAGTTTCACCTCCTCTTGATTTATTTTCTTTATGAAGTCACCGCCCCTCCAATCTCTTTGTACTTGACTAAGTGCAAAAAATACCAGCCCCTTGGGTGAGCTGTTATGTACAGTTAAGAAGTGAGAAGACACAGTGTGTTTCTCATATCCTCGTAAAATATTACGCACGTGCTCTGAAATCCTCACGTACAGAGGTACAGATGGTTCTACCAATGTAGATTTTCCCACAAGGGCATACAAGTGCGTAAATAACATCTCTCGAGTTGCACGAAATAATCTGTTTGATTTTAAAATTCCCCTTATGATCAAATGTGGTAAAAAAAACTTTTTTGCATAGATAGTTTCTTACATGCCAAACAGGAGTCACATCTATAAAAACCTTCCTTAATAGGTATAGTTTTAAAGCTACTTTTATCTTGATGAGTATGGCTTCTAATAATTTGTTGTCTAATTGTTTTGGCCCCTCTGTTAATAATTATTGGTTTCTCTTCTAAAATTTCCTGAAGTGCCGGATCTTCCTTTAAAATACAGTTGTGTTCAAAATGATTCAACCCCCAATGCTGTAAAGGGTTTTAGGGAATTTAGTGACATTTGTAATTGTATTCAGAATGAAATCCTACAAGGACTTTTTAAAGAACCATATGCAACTAAAATGACATCAATTGGTTTTGTAATACAGTAGTAAATGTTTCTTTTCTGAATTCTTCATTGACACAATTATTCAACCCCTTAAAGACTATCACTCTGAAGAACAGAGGTTCATTCAAGTGTTTTCAATCAGGTATTGAAAACACCTGTGGATGTCACGGAGCAGCAATAAAGCATAATAAGCACCAATTAGGCAGCTTTAAAATGACTGTGATACTCAGCTCCTTCTAGACATTTACTGGTGTGGTTACAAACATGGTGAAGTCAAGAGAATGGTCCAGGAAGACAAGAGAAGAGGTGATTACTCTTCACAGGAAGGGCAATGGCTATAAGAAGATTGCAAAGATGTTAAACATACCAAGAGAGACCATAGGAAGCATCATTCGCAAATTCAAGGCAAAGGGCACTGTTGAAACGCTACCTGGTCGTGGCAGAAAGAAGATGCTGACTTCGACTGCTGTGCGCTACCTGAAGCGTAGAGTGGAGAAAAGTCCCCGTGTGACTGCTGAGGAACTGAGAAAAGATTTGTCAGATGTGGGTACTGAAGTTTCAGCTCAGACAATACGGCGCACACTGCGTAATGAAGGCCTCCATGCCAGAACTCCCAGGCGCACCCCCTTGCTGTCTCCAAAGAATAAGAAGAGTCGACTGCAGTATGCCAAAAGTCATGTGGACAAACCACAGAAGTTTTGGGATAGTGCTCTGTGGACTGATGAAACTAAATTAGAACTGTTTGGGCCCATGGATCAACGCTATGTTTGGAGGAGGAAGAACAAGGCCTATGAAGAAAAGAACACCTTGCCTACTGTGAAGCATGGCGGGGGGTCAATCATGCTTTGGGGCTGTTTTGCTTCTGCAGGTACAGGGAAGCTTCAGCGTGTGCAAGGTACCATGAATTCTCTTCAGTACCAGGAGATATTGGATGACAATGTGATGCAGTCCGTCACAAACCTGAGGCTTGGGAGACGTTGGACCTTTCAACAGGACAATGATCCCAAGCATACCTCCAAGTCCACTAGAGCATGGTTGCAGATTAAAGGCTGGAACATTTTGGAGTGGCCATCGCAGTCACCTGACTTAAATCCGATTGAGAACTCTGGTGGGACTTAAAGAAAGCAGTTGCAGTGCGCAAGCCTAAGAATGTGACTGAACTGGAGGCTTTTGCCCATGACGAATGGGCGAAGATACCCGTAGATGGCTGCAAGAGACTTGTGTCAAGCTATGCTTCACGTTTAAAAGCTGTTATAACTGTAAAAGGATGTTGTACTAAGTACTAAGATTGAATGTCACTTGGGGGTTGAATAAAACTGATAATGATGTGAGCACAGAAAAGACATTTGTGGTTATTTCATTATAAATGTTATGTTATATTTGTCTGACCTACACGTGCCTCTTTGATTTAATTGTAAGCAAGATGACTGAATGATCAAAATCAATGTCAAACTGGCCAAAACACTCAATTTCAGTGGGGGTTGAATAATTTTGAACACAACTGTATGCCAATATTTCCGTATTGACAGATTAATTTCTCTTGTCTGACTATTAAAATTATATATAATTGGAACAGAAAGGTCACCATTTTCTTTATGTTTCCTATATTGGTTAAGTGTATTCCTATCCTTGTCTTGGATATCTTTAAAAACGTTCAATAAGACTTCCTCTTTGTACCCTTTCTCCTTAAAGTCCCCCAACATGTCATCCGCCTGAGCTTCAAAGATTTCCTTCTCAGTACAATTCCTTTTCAGTCTGGTTAATTGACTTTTGGGTACACTTTTCAGCCAAGCCGGAGCATGGCAAGTCGTAGATTCAATAAAATTGTTTATGTCTACAGGTTTAAAGTAAGTTTTTGTTCTAATGGTCCCTTCTTTAATATATAGTGTTAAATCTAGAAAATTAATTGTTTCTTTATTGAACTGTAGATCCAACTTGATCCCCCAATCATTCTGATTCAATGTATTATGAAAATGTTTGAGACTTTCAACATCTCCTTTCCAGATTATAAATAAATCGTCTATATATCTCCTGTAGAGAATCAAGTTGCGCACCCAGCCACACGAACCCCCCGCCCAACGGGATTCCCAATGTGACATAAAGAGGTTCGCGTAGCTGGGCACGAATTGAGTCCCCATCGCTGTTCCTGTGCGCTGTAAATAGAACGAATCATCAAACGAGAAATAATTATTCTCAAGAATAAAGAGTATACCTTCCATAATGAACTCGATTTGTTCTTCGGGGTAAATTTGATGTTGGGTTAAATGATGATAAATCGCCTGACATCCTTTACCGCGCGGTATTTTTTGCACTCCGTCAAGTACAAAGAGATTGGAGGGGCGGTGACTTCATAAAGAAAATAAATCAAGAGGAGATGAAACTCATCTTCCACTTTGATACATTAATACCTAAAGGTTTAAATAAGGATTTTGAGGTGTGCCACTTCTTATGAATTTTTAGCAAGATACCAATCGCTCCCTCTTTTCTCCCCCCTGTTTTTATTTAAAAGAGTGTTCCGCTGTTTAATTGAAAGATAACTTGGATTCGAGGAATGTTTCCTTTTTTGACAACATTATGATGAGAATATGAGGGTACCCTTTGGGGCAGATATTAAATGTCTGCTTAAATAGGTGGCCCATGTTTTAAAGGTAAAATAACCAAGTGAGTAATTATGTGTGGTTGGCCAAGTTGTATGGCTTTTGGTTTCTGTTCATCTAATTTTTAAACAAGGATGTTTTAGAAATGTTTGATGGCTTTTCCCATATGAGAAATTGTTTTGCTGAAACCGCCTCCTGTTTTTATGTTTTTGTGGCCTGGCGTATCACAATTTTTGGTGCCCTGGTGGAGAGGAGTAGAGAGATTCGCCATGGAAGCGGCTGGAATCCTGCACGTGCTGAAAACGAAATCGAAAGAGAAGAGACGCACATACGCATGTGCAGAGAATCCGGAAATCGAAAGCCCGGTTTGCTTGGAACTGTAACCCGGAAGTGGAGCTTTGCCGGCTTACCACGCTGGACGAGAACGCAAACAGAAGTGCGAATTGGCGCGCAAGTACCGCACCAATGGTCGAAGTATTGGGAACTGAAGGTGGGTATATATACAAGAGGGATATATGAGGCTGTAAATTTTCTTATAACTTTTTGCCACTGATGAAGCGCTTGATGCGCGAAACGCGTCTGGCCCTCTTTTTTATTCTGTTTATATTTTAATCTACGAATAAATTTAAACCCTTGAATATTACTGCGGTTTTTCAGAAGTGTCTATCCAAAAAGAGGCTTTTAAATTGTGCCAAAAATTTTGATGCGCTGAACACCTAGAGCTTGGCCAAGCTCCCCAAAGGGTGAGTGTACCTTCTCTTCTGTTCGATTCTGTACATGCAAAATAAGGACGATATTGTGCCATGAACTCTCTCTTTTTTCGAGTTATAAAAAGGAAAAGGAACCTCGAAAATAGAAGTTTGGCCGACAGGCTGGCCTCTAGCAGTCCGTGACGTGCCTACTATAGAGCTAAATAGCTCTCAGAGAGTGTGAGTGTGCTGTAATAAGTGTATCTGTTCATTTTATCTGTATAGTGTCACATTGATCTGCACCATTGCTGTCTTTTTGTTCCTCATTTTGGAGGTCAATTCTGGTTACCCAAACGAAAGACGTCTAATTGCTGGGAGGGAACTATTTCCTTCAATCATATAAACGTAAGACAGTTGTCATTTGTCTATACACCTTAGGTGTCTTAATATTGGGGAGAGGTGGTCTGACACTGAGGAGGAGCGCTGTTCTTTCACCTAGTTTATTTTCTGTTTTGTCTTAAAGCCAATCCTGGTCATTCTCTCTCTTCCGCTTACATTCCTTGTATGACCTCTGAGAACATCACAGCCAATCCTGGTCATTCTCATTCTTCCGCTTACATTCCTTGTATGACCTCTGAGAACATCACAGCCAATCCTGGTCATTCTCATTCTTCCGCTCACATTCCTTGTATGACATCTGAGAACATCACAGCCAATACTGGTCCTTCTCATTCTTCCACTCACATTCCTTGTATGACCTCTGAGAACATCACAGCCGATCCTGGTCCTTCTAATTTTTTCACTCACATTACTTGTATGACTTCTGAGGGCATCACAGCAGATCCTGGTCCTTCTCATTTTTCCACTCACATTACTTGTATTACCTCTGAGGGCATCACAGCCGATCCTGGTCCTTCTCATTCTTCCACTCACATTCCTTGTATGACTTCTGAGGGCATCACAGCCGATCCTGATCCTTCTCATTCTTCTCCTCCTCACTTCTTCGCTGCTCCCGTCGTTCTCGCCTTTCCTCTCCTTCTGCCAAGGGTTATAAAATATCAGGATCCAAATAATCGTCACGGCGACAATGAAACAACTTGTATAAATAAATGTTTACGGCCAGCAGTGTGGACGCGCCTTTTGCTACAGAATGCTGAACCCTCTCGGTTTCATTATAGTGGATTGTTTCTCCGCTGATCAGACGTAATTAATCTAAAAAAAATTAAAAGTGCATCCGGTTGGAGCCGGTTACTTGGCAGATTGATGGAATTCAACCCGATTTGTTTCGGATTTCTATAGAAAAGCTGTGGCTCCAGTAATTAAAAACTTGTTTTCAGGCCCTTCTTGCAGGAGAAGCGCTGAGCGGACACTCGCCGTCCCCCCGTGTTTGTCCCTGGATCTCCCAGCTACACATTTTCCTTTTCTTCCTTTTGGGTCAATTATTCTTCATACATTGAAATAAGTTACAAAGGGCCGAGACGGGCAAACATCTGCCAGCGCCAGGAGAGGGATGAAGGAGTCCCACGCGCCGCTCAGACGTCTCAGCCAAAATGACATATTGTGTGAAATAATTAGTTTTATTTAATTACAGTTTAAAACACTGATTATCTCTGAAAGCAGAAAGAGCCGGAACAATAAACCACCAGCGATACGGCGGCTGCATGATTCCACTTACATGCGTCTTACTGCACTGCCATTTCTGAATTACGTTCAAAGTCGCCTCCGCTTTGTGTTCAGTTTATTCACGACTAAACAGAATAATTAAAGGGGACGAAGACTCAGATCCACAACTAAGAAATCTCAATGTATCTGTGACAGACCGCCTGGACCACCGACCGTGTGCCTTTGTCAAACCTCTAGCTTTCCCCAAGCTGGACCCCGAAATCCAACTTCAGCAGCCCCAAACCTCTAAAAGCACCAGGCACGACCAGGGTTTTGGAGCAGCAAACAAAGACTGACTCTTTGTTTGAAAATACACACAGGTAGAACACAGTTATGAGACAACCCCCCTCCCTTCCAGAATACACTACAGTGCAGAACAATGGATTTTTTACCTGTGTATTCTTATCTTAAATAGTCTGCTAGGTCCTAGGAGGAGGGAGGAGGGGAAAGCAGGAAAACAAAGGAATACATTCTACACTACACAGCAAGCAAGAATACAATATACAGAGAGGGGTAGATACAGAAGAGTACAATATAAAGACCGAGGACAGCTAATACAGAAACACACAGGGTTATTTAAAGAGCTCCGAATTGTGGCTGAAAGGTAGCCGAACAGTGAAATTCAGGGTACGGTTACCTTTCCTGGCCATTCGGCTATTCAGAGAGCAGGCAGTTTGCCAAATCCTGACGAATTGCCTGCACATACGGTGCCTGTTCGGTGCCTGTTCGAGGGCAGTGAAATCCCCATAGAGAAGCAATGCTTTGTCTATTCAGAGAACACAAACCAGCAGTGAAAAGTTGCCGAATTGCCCTGCTGTCCCATAGATTTCAATGTTAAAAATATTCCCGTTTTATTTCAATAACAAATAAGTCGTTGATTATAATATTCTGCAGTAAAATGTCTCTTTATTAATAGATTTTTTTAGGATCTTTTAGGCATTTTTCTGGATTTTTTTGGGAATTTTTTTTATTTTTTTTAAATCGTTTTTTTCTTTTTCTGTAACAGCCCTTTTTATTATCATTCATTGGATCTTATGTAAATTTCATACAGTTTCGTACCGTAGTTTTTGTGCAAACAGTGTTTCACTTTTCAAACATCCAATCGTACTGTTTTTTTTTTTTTATTCACTCCATTCGTCTGCGGTGTCGGGTTTTTCCAGCAGCTGCTCTGCGCTGTGATCGGCTCCTGCTCGGGTTTCTCTGGTATGTTTGGTTGGTTTCAGTGAGCGTTTTCCGGGTTTTGCAGTGAGTGTTCGTCGGGTTTGCGGCGGCTTTTACCTGCATCACGACGGCCCTGTGGTGCTTGCTGAATACACCGCAGGGTCGCCGAAATGGGTTTGCCAAATCGCACTGAATTGAAGAGAACGAAAAGTCACCGAACGTGCGGGGACTTTTCGATTCTCTTTGAATAACCCTGTGACTAAATACTGGATTCACTGGGCAATCCAGCTGGCAAACCCCAGTTAGCACCTTGGTCCATAGTCTATAGGAAAGAGGCTGCCCCCAGGCTCCTCCAACTGCCCCAGAGACAGCTGAGTCTGTCACAGTATCCTTCCTGGTAAAATTACTTTATAAATAAATAAATAAACTAGAAACATCACTCAGGGTTAAAAGAGGGGGAGGAATCATTTACTTTATAAAAATAAAGTTACTTAATGCTACATTAATGCGAGTATCACAGAATCCACAGCAATAAACCTCACAGTAATGTGCGGTGTGTATGAGTGCATCACAGAATACACAGCAAAAAACTCACAGTAATGTGCGTTGTGTATGAGTGTATCACAGAGCTGCACAGCAATAAAACTCACAGTAATGTGCAGTGTGTATGAGTGTATCACAGAGCTGCACAGCAATAAAACTCACAGTAATGTGTGCTGTGTATGAGTGTATCACAGAGTTGCACAGCAATAAAACTCACACTTATACACAGCAGACATTACTGTGAGTTTTATTGCTGTGCAGCTCTGTGATACACTTATACACAGCACACATTACTGTATCACAGAGCTGCACAGCAATAAAACTCACAGTAATGTGTGCTGTGTATGAGTGTATCACAGAATCCACAGCAATATAACTCACAGTAATATGCAGTGTGTATGAGTGTATCACAGAGCTGCACAGCAATAAAACTCACACTCATACACAGCACACATTACTGTGAGTTTTATTGCTGTGCAGCTCTGTGATACACTCATACACACTGCACATTAATGTGAGTTATATTGCTGTGGATTCTGTGATACACTCATACACACTGCACATTACTGTGAGCTTTATTGTTGTAGATTCTGTGATACACTCATACACAGCACACATTACTGTATCACAGAATCCACAGCAATATAACTCACAGTAATATGCAGTGTGTATGAGTGTATCACAGAGCTGCACAGCAATAAAACTCACAGTAATGTGTGCTGTGTATGAGTTTGAGTTTTATTGCTGTGCAGCTCTGTGATACAGTAATGTGTGCTGTGTATGAGTGTATCACAGAATCCACAGCAATAAAACTCACAGTAATGTGCAGTGTGTATGAGTGTATCACAGAGCTGCGCAGCAATAAGCCCCAGTGAAGGGTTGGGTCATGCTGTGATCGCAGAGTTACAGTAGCCCTGGGTCGTGTTGACCACTTCTCACATACTGTATTTAAACGCACACAGACCGGTTTCTTTTCGTATTGTGAGACGACGCTCCAGACACTCGAAGAAACCCAGGAAATTAAAATCTTCTTCCTGCGCTCGTTTATTTCCCATTAATCCGTTAAATTACAGAAATCACTTGTCATCCTCATGTGAGCAAATTCTTCCTATATGACACGTGATGGGGCGTCCCCGTACTGATCCGGTGGTGATTATTGCGAACACTCGCCCTAAACTCAGAGAATGACACTCTCAGAGCGCGGCCCGACCCAGGTAAAGTGCATTATAAGAGCATATTAATTACCTCCTCACTGAATAAATCCCGCGCACACACAGCGCGCCTCTGATAAGCGCGTTTATCCCAGCAGATTTACGCATCCTAAACAGCCATAAATCTGATTTAACACAACAATAGACCTGATAAACAGCACAATCTGCACAACCGATCACAGCCGCCAACACGAGCAGAATTAAACATGCGCCGACGCATTTTAACCCCTCGCTGTCTAGGCGATCAGTATCCCGGGAAGAAGGTTTTTATTATTATTATTCTTTATTTATAAAGCGCCAGCATATTCCGCAGCGCTGTACAATAAGCACAGTATAGACAGGGTTACAATACATTGAACAACATTTGACAAACAGTACAGGAGGAGATGAGGGCCCTATTCCCGTAGGAACTCACAATCTGGGAGGGTTGGGGTTGGAAACAGGAGGAGAGGACTGTAAGGTGAGAGTGATTGATGGTTGTGTCAGTGAGTTGGGGGGTAGGCTTCCCTAAATAGGAATGTTTTAAGGGAGCGTTTGAAGGAAGAGAAGTTAGGGGAAAGTCTGACAGTACGAGGGAGAGCGTTCCAGTGAGTGGGGGCTGCGCGTGAGAAATCCTGCAGTCTATCATGGGAAGAGGTGATGCGGGGAGAAGCTAGGCGCAGGTCACTGTTTGACCTTAGGGAGCGGGCTGGGGTGTATTTGGTGATTAGTGAGGACAGGTAGTGGGAGCTGAGTTAGTGAGGGTTTTGTAGGTAAGGATAAGGATTTTGAACTTAATTCTGCAGTGGATGGGGAGCCAGTGAAGGGACTCGCAGAGGGGAGCGGCAGAGACAGAGCGGCGGGTGAGGTGAATTAGCCTGGCAGAGGCGTTCAGGATGGATTGTAGGGGGGAGAGGCGGGACAGAGGGAGGCCAGATAAGAGATTATTGCAATAGTCGAGTCGGGAGATTACCAGGGCGTGTATGAGTTGTTTTGTGGTGACAGCGGTAAGAAATGGCCGAATTCTGGAAATATTACGCACTTCGTATCGGCAGAAGGAGGAAAGAGACTTGATGTGGGGGATGAAGGAAAGAGCAGAGTCAAGTGTAACTCCAAGACAGCGAACTTGGTTTGATGGGGAGATGGTGATACCCTCCACCGTGATAAAGAAGTCAGGAGGTGGGGAGGCATTGGAGGGAGGAATAAGTAGGAGCTCAGTCTTTGACATGTTGATCTTTAGGTGGTGGGAGGCCATCCAGGAGGAGATGCCAGATAAACAGTCACTGACTTTGGAAAGGACAGGGGGAGAGATATCAGGGGTAGAGAGGTAGATCTGAGTGTCATCAGCGTAGAGGTGGTAATTAAAGCCAAAGCTGTTGATGATTTTGCCCAGGGAGGAGGTGTAGATGGAAAAGAGCAGAGGACCAAGGACAGAGCCTTGAGGTACGCCAACAGATAAAGGCAATGAAGAGGAGCAGTTACCAGCAAAGGACACAGAGAAGGACCTGTTGGATAAATAGGAGTCAACCCAAGCGAGTGCAGTGTCACAGAGACCAAGAGAGCTGAGGGTCTGCAGAAGGAGGGGGTGGTCAACAGTGTCAAAAGCAGCCGAGAGGTCAAGCAGGATGAGAATAGAATAGTGGCCGTGTTTTTTTAGCAGTTAGGAGGTCGTTGGTGACTTTGGTGAGGGCAGTTTCAGTTGAGTGTAGGGGACGGAAGCCAGATTGCAGGGGGTCAAGTAGAGAATTGGAGGACAGGAAGAGGGAGAGGCGGTTGAAGACTAGTTTTTGTAAGAGCTTTGATGTGAAGGGAAGCAGGGATACAGGGCGGTAGTTGGATGGAGAGTTGGGATCGAGGGATGGTTTCTTTAGTAAAGGGGTAACTAGCGCGTGTTTGAAGGCGGATGGAAAGGAGCCAGTGGAGAGAGATAGGTTGAAGATGTGTGTGAGAGCAGGGGTAAGGGAGGAGGAGAGGGGAGGAATTAGATGTGAGGGAATGGGGTCGAGCGGGCACGTGGTGAGATGTGAGGAGGACAATAAGGAATTGACTTCCTCATCAGTGGCTGGGAGGAAGCGGCAGAGGGTGGCAGAGGGGACCTGTGGGAGTGGAGGTGGCAGATAACTATCTTGTGTTGGGATGTTGCTTCTGATAGTTAGAGTTTTACTGAGGAAGTAGTCTGCCAGGTCTTAAGCGCTGAAGGCAGCTGAGGGGGGCGGTGCGGGTGGGTGGAGGAGGGTGTTGAAGGTGGACCAGAGCCGTTTAGGGTTGGAGGACAGCGTAGATATAAGAGATGAGAAGAAGGATTGTTTGGCCAAGTGGAGGGCAGAGGTGTATGACCGGAGAATAAACTTGAAGTGAACAAAATCAGCTTCAGAGCGGGATTTCCTCCAGGCACACTCTGCAGTGCGGGAGCATCTTTGCAGGTAGCGAGTCTGGAGGGTGTGCCAGGGCTGAGCTGGCGCCTGGGGCCTTAGAGTCGAAGAGGAGCAAGAGTGTCTAGAGCAGAGATAAGAAGTAGTAGTGTTTGTAGTTTAGTGGCAGCATCAGGGCAGGTGAAGGATGAGGTGTGAGGGAGGTGGTGAAGTAGGTTGGAGAATTGATGGGGATCCACAGCATGTAGATTTCTGCGAGTGTGTGTGCGGGGTGGGGGAGCAGGGTGTTTAGGAAGTCCAGATAGGTTGAAAGAGAGAAGTGGTGGTCAGAGATGGGGAAAGGGCGACAGGTGAACTCAGAAATGGAGCAGAGGTTGGAAAAGACAAGGTCAATAGCGTGACCATCATGGTGGGTAGGGAGGAGAGAGGATTGCTTGAGTCCAAGGGAGGACGTGAGTGAAAGAAGTTTGGAGGCAGCAGGGGCAGAAGGATCATCAATCGGAATGTTGAAGTCCCCGAGAACTAGGCATGGAAGACTAGAAGACAGTGTCACGGATCCCCCTGGTTACCAAGATGGTGGTCCCTTTACGCAGACCGCTCACTACCCTTCCGATCCTTAGAGTGGTCGGCACGTCTAGACAGATACAGAATACGTCAAGATAGGTATACACAAAGAACGATACTAGGAGGGTACACAAGACCTTAGAATGGTTGGCTCTTCCCAAGACCTAAACAATAGAAGAGGAGTCTGATGCGTGCTTAGGATGCCACACAGACTGACCTCAATACTAAGATAGAAGAGTAAACGCCAATACCAGGGGTTATGCACAGAATAGTTTGTTTGCCAATGCCAGGGGTCGGTACACAGAATGGTTCGTTTGCCAATGCCAGGGGTCGGTACACAGAATGGTTCGTTTGCCAATGCCAGGGGTCGTACACAGAATGGTTCGTTTGCAATGCCAGGGGTCGGTACACAGAATGGTTCGTTTGCCAATGCCAGGGGTCGGTACACAGAATGGTTCGTTTGCCAATGCCAGGGGTCGGTACACAGAATGGTCAGTTTGCCAAATGCCAAGGGTCAATAACACAGAATAGCCAATAATTTACAACAGAATACAAGAGCTCTGCGGGAAGTAACTACCACGTCAGGGCACCAGTGAGAATGAGAAGCCGGGCTTTAAACTCTGCGGGTCCGCGTCATACGCCTGGCCCCGCCCCCCGGCGTCCCACGTGTGCGGAAGCGTTCCGCGATATCACTCGGCGCCTGGCCAGCGAGCAGCGAGGAAGCCGCTGCCAGGCGCCGGGAGGGGGGGCCGCGGACAACCGTCACAGACAGGAAGTGAGAAAGCCAGGTGGCAAAGTGGTCAAAGAACTGGGAGGTTGGTCCCAGTGGGCGGTAGATGACTGCCACCCTGAGAGGCAGGGGAGAGAACAGGCAGATGCAGTGTGTTTCAAAGGAGGAGGAGGAGAGGGATGGGGTGGAGGGAGATGCTGGTATGTGCAGGTGGGAGAGAGCAGGATTCCGACCCCACCACCATTTCTCTCACCCGGTCTGGGGGTATGGCTCAGGTGTAGACCGCCATGTGAGAGAGCAGCAACGGAGGCCGTGTCAGAGGGGTTAGCCAGGTTTCAGTTAAAGCTAGGAGGTTGAAGGAGTTTGAAAGGAAGAGGTCATGGATTGCTGTGAGTTTGTTGCACACAGACCGAGTGTTCCAGAGGGTGCAGGAGAAAGAGGACAGGCGCTGAGGGTTTATGGGAATGAGGTTGCTGGGCTTGCAGGGAGGTGATTTATGTGCGATGGAAATAGGATGAGAGGGAAGTATTGGATGTGTTGTGGGGCCAGGGTTAGGCCTACAGATACATAATATGTCCCGAGCCGATTGATATATAGATATTTCTGTTTTTCACATGGTCCAGGATGCCCTGGGCGCTTGTTGATCCAGGGTGCCTTTGGCACGTGTTGGTCCAGGCTGCCCTGGGCGCTAGTTGATCCAGGTTGCCTTTGGCACGTGTTGGTCCAGGCTGTCCTGGGCGTATGATGGTTCAGGCTGCTCTGGGTGCATGTTGATCCAGGCTGCCCTGGGCGCGTGTTGATCCAGGCTACCCTGGGCGCGTGTTGATCCAGGCTGCCCTGGGCACGAGTTGATCCAGGCTGCCCTGGGCACATGTTGATCCAGGCTGCCCTGGGCGTGTGTTGATCCAGGCTGCTCTGGGTGCGTGTTGATCCATGCTGCTCTGGGTGAGTGTTGATCCAGGCTACCCTGGGCGTGTGTTGATCCAGGCTGCCCTGGGCGCGTGTTGATCCAGGCTGCCCTGGGCGCGTGTTGATCCAGGCTGCCCTGGGCGCGTGTTGATCCAGGATGCCCTGGGCGCGTGTTGATCCAGGCTGCCCTGGGTGTGCGTTGATCCAGGCTGCTCTGGGTGCGTGTTGATCCATGCTGCTCTGGGTGCGTGTTGATCCAGGCTGTCCTGGGCGCATGATGGTTCTGGGTGCGTGTGGACCTGTGCAGCCTGTGTCTCTGTGTGTGATATATTCGTCCTTTGTACGTTCACTTCCCTGGACCCTGAAGCGAATGAGCCTGATAATGTGAGGTTTAAGAGATATTGTAATAGCAGTGAGTCACCGCACGCATTCCCCGGTGCTCAGCGGGTGCTCAGCGGGAATATGTCTCCCACAGGTCTGTCCTCTCTGTTGTATAATCTGTCCAGCAGGATTGGATTGAAAATCAGCCGAAAGAAACCAAACGCTCTGACCTGGAAATATTCATCCAGAAACTGAAATATCCAGACTGGATGGACAGACAGATCTTGGTACCCGACGGGGTCACATTAGCCAATGCCGCTTCCTTGCTAGACCCCCCTGTTCCCCCCCAGGCAGACTCTCGTGCTGCATCATGGGAGGTTGACCCTTAAGTAGGGAAACACAGGGAAGCATTTGGGGCAGAGGCGTAGCAAGGTCATGAGGCGCCCGGGGGCAAGTGCCCCTCCCTGCCCCCCCTCACTATGCCACTGATTTGGGCCGCCTGTTGCTGCTGCAGTGATTGTCTGGGGAATTGCTGGCATAACGTGAAAAGGGCTGTCAGGCTGCAATAATCACATTTCGGGCCTTCTTGTGACGGCGGCGATGTGTCTCCTGACAAAAACAACAGATAACGGGGCAGTGTTTGCCTGACAAAGAATATTAACAACTCCTCAAATATGCAGTAGATAAAAAGACACACACAGACTAAAACAATATACAATAACTTTATTCATGCATAACTCAGATTACAGGCGCACAAGAGGGGGCACAGAACATCCAGCCTGCACCTTCCAAACACATCTCCAGGTCCCAATGACGCCGTCACACAGATATATAGGCGGATAGAGATCCAGAGCCATAGATTGATATTGATACATTGTAATACTTTATTAAAGCTCTAATTACATTGTATCTACAGCTGCCCAGATTTAAACTCTGTGGTATATGGGGTCACAAGGGGGGAGTCATGGAGGCCCTAGACTTTCCTGCAGCCTTCCAGTCAGTCTGATGATGTCATCTCACATTCCGGATGGTTCTTCTTGGCTGACGGGCAGCTGATATTGTAGTTGGCGCTCATTAATCCAGCATCCTTTGACATGCGGCGGGCCTGTATTTGTGATGCAGGAGCCCAGCCAAGGCCTTGGCGCGCCGCAGCTCATCCTGGTCGCCGCTCTGCAGTCACACACTGACACTCTGTCGTTACAGAAAGTTCCAGAGCAGCTGGATTTATGTCGGAGACTCTCAGCCACGCTTATTCTTTTTACCCTTCGGCTGAAATCTGGCTGGAGTCCTTCTCGCGCGCGGACTCCTGGTAGCCAGCCAGCCCCCCGATCGGGAAGAGCCCCCCAGCGCCGCTCACACTCTGTGACTTTCCTGCTTCCAGTAAAGGCCAGCAATGGATTTATATCCGATCCATACTTTTAATCACTCTCCCAATCTGTCATAGAGCAGGACGTGACAATGTCAGTGAGAGGGCCCGGCGCGGCGCATCTCCGTCTGTGCAGCGGAACGCGTCACACCAGCCAAGTGACTGAGCCTCTCCAGCACTGCGCTCACAAATCAGCACGATTGCAGGAGCAGTGGAATGTGGAAGACGGACGGTGGCAGGAATCATCTCCAAATAATTGGACGCTGTAGATACACTGAGTATCAGTCCATACATCACGCGCCGCGCGCCGCAGACAACGCGTTTCTTACCACACTTGCAGAGTGCATCAAACAAGGACACACAACCTTCAAGTAAATAAATTAAAAGGCTCGGCGTATTAAGCCTTAATGTGCGCCTGTCCCCTGCAGGAACCAAGGAACACAGTGCATTAATCAGCCGAGCGTCCCCTGCGCCGGGTTTAACCCCTTCACACCCCAAATCCCAGAAATAGGGAAAAGCATCCTGTTTTAAGGAAGGAGAGTGGGAGGTTAACACCGTATAGAGCAGCGGTTATGTGCTCGTAGTAATAACAAATATAATATATATAGTAATAGTATATTCATCTTTATTAAAATAATAGTAATTATATATTTATAATAAAATGATAGAAGTAATAAATATATAATAAATGTAAAAATTATATATTTAAAGTAAAATAATAGTTATAATACAAGTAATATTCCAAATAATAGTAATAATATATTTAGAATAAAATGATAGTAATAAACATTTAATAAATGTTGTATGTATAAAATAAATTTAAAAATGATATATAAAATAATAGTAATAATATATTTATCTTTAATAAAATAATAGTAATTATATATGTATAATAAAATGATAGGCGTAATAAACATAATATATAATAAACGTTATATATATATATATATATATAATAAATAAAAAATTGTAGTTAGAATGCAAGTAATATGCAAAATAATAGTAAAATATTTATAATAAAATAAGTTATAATACAAATAATATGCAAAATAATAGTAATAATATATTTATCTTTAATAAAATAATAGTAATTATATATGTATAATAAAATGATAGGCGTAATAAACATAATATATAATAAACGTTATATATATATATATATATAATAAATAAAAAATTATAGTTAGAATGCAAGTAATATGCAAAATAATAGTAAAATATTTATAATAAAATAAGTTATAATACAAGTAATATGCAAAATAATAGTAATAATATATTTATCTTTAATAAAATAATAGTAATTATATATGTATAATAAAATGATAGGTGTAATAAACATAATATATATTAAACGTTATATATATATATATATAATAAATAAAAAATTATAGTTAGAATGCAAGTAATATCCAAAATAATAGTAAAATATTTATAATAAAATTATAGTAGTAATAAACATAATATATAAGAAATGTTGTATACACACACACACATATATATATATATATAAAATAAATATAAAGATGATATATTTAAAATAATCGTTCTAATACAAGTAATATGAAACATATTAGTAATAATATATTTATAATAAAATGATAGTAGTAATAAGCATAATATATAAGAAATTTTAAATACATATCAAATAAATATAAAAAATGATGGCCCATATTACATACTTGGTGCTAACTTAACCAGAGCTGTTGTAAACTTAAAACCCCCATAGGCTATAATGGCTCTGGGAAGTTTACAGCTGCTCTGTTAAGTTAGCACCAACTATGTAATATGGCCCGATTGTATTTATAATAAAATAATAGTTATAATACATATATTTACTTTTAATTAAATAATCTTAATAATAAATTTATAATAAAATAATAGTAGTAATACATATAATATGCAAAATAATAGTAATATATTTTATATAGTAAAATAATATTAATAATAGATACCGTATGGGGCTCTATTACATTCTTTGCGCACTTTTTTGCGCATGTGCAAAAGTACATTAGCGCGAGGGGCAAAACCCTTTGCGCTGAACTTCGTATTACGACGTTCACGCATATGATGCGCGGTAACGTCTAACGCGAGTGACCCTGCGCGAGCGAAAGTTCGTGCGCGCATCCCATACTTAACATTGTGAGTGCAAATGCGTTCGTGCGCTGGTATGCGGATGATATTACAATCGATGCGCAGTGTGTAACGCACAACGTTTGCGCGCATAATTTTAACGTCTTTGAGAAGCTGGTGTTAATGGCAAATCTGAACGTTCTGGCCGAAACCAAATACACCAGCACGAAAATAAAATGCAGCAAAGTATAGTTACACATTCTACACATACCCAAACAATAAAATGGAGACGTTGTGCGTGTTTTTATTATTGCTGCAGCATATATACTCAGATTGATTTTGACAGGAGCAAAAACTGAACGGGAGATAATTGTGGTTCTTAATTCTGATTGGCTGAATCGCGTGAAAAAACAGTCCGCACACCGATTTCTGTGCGCAACGTTAATTTGCGCTCATTTTTGCGCCTTTTTTATGCGCAATATTTTTTGACGGATGAAAAAATGCGCTTGGATCGTAATACCTGCATTAATTTACACGCGTTAACGTTTAACGCTGCGCGCAAAAAGAATTGTGCTGCGCGTACGAATTTGCGTGGAGAATGTAATCGAGCCCATGATATGTCAGTATTAGTTATTGTGATAAATATAATATATACAATAGCACTAATATGATATTTAGCTCATAAGTAACGCGTGCTCTCGTGGAGTCTTTTTAATAGTGTTTGACATTCTGGACTGAAATGTTGAACTTTTGTAACTACAATAAAAATACTATTAGAAAGACTCTGAGCGCTCGCGTTCCTTATGACCGGCGGCACCGCAGCAATAGAAGTGGATATCCTGGCTGTGCGGCCCCGGTGAAGTTAATAATATATTTATGTGTAATAAAATAATAGTAATAATATACATAACCACACACCCCTCCAAGGAGAAGATATCACCCTAAAACGTCCATGCCCCCCCCTGGGTGGAGCTTCCGCGGCAATGAACACATTCTGTGACGTTCCCCAGGACAGACCTGGTAGGATCCCTGGTGGCAGACCTCTAAACCTCCAATCCTTAGGACGGTTGGGACCACTAACCCTATTTTTCTAGCAGCCACAAAGGCCAGGGAGATAGCCCCATGCGATAAACACAACAGGACGAGGTATACACTGTGTACTGCGCTGCAGTATATGGCAGGATTGAGTGCACACCAGTAGCACCAGGAGGCAAACACAACAGGCAGGGATACAGAACGAGAATCGTCGTTATAACTGACCGGGTCAGCAATGGTTTTACACTGTGTACTGCGATACAGTATGAGGCGAGATCAAGCGCACACCAGCAGCACCAACAGGCAGGGATACAGAGAGAATTGTCGTTATGGCAGGCAAAGTCGGCAACAGATCGGGGTCCTCAGAATAGAGCAGGGTCAGTAACGAGTCAAACACCAAAGCAGCGATGCGGGAATGAAACTCCACGTTAAGGCTCTGAGCTCGCGTCTCTGGCGGCTCCGCGTTATCGTGCCGCGCTCCCTGATCAGCCGCATTTATGCCGGGTGCTGCCGGAGCTCCTAGCACTCGGCCAGCTGGCGGCACCACTCGTCCAGGGTCCCCCTGAGAGCCACCCGGGACCCTGGATGCGACACATTCACTTGTAAAGTATCAGGTGCAGTTTCCCAACTCTTAGCGTGTAGAGAGAGTCAGGCAAGGACTCCGACTAACGAGCCATTATTTTGTCACCGAGAAAGTGTGGGAGGAATTCAAACGGTAAGAATGAAACACAGCCCCCCCACACACACATCAATCACATCCATCACTCACAGTCACTAAAACAAGTCGATATGCGCTTTATTTTTATCCACTTTACAGTAAAGTGCGCTGCCTGTCCCGCGGGTCACAGAGAACGGGCACAGCCGGTTTGATTCATTACGGTCACCGGATTAATTCATCACAAGCTGACATTAACCGAGGCCAGAAGATGATCCGAATATTTCCATCAACCCGTCCCTTATCCTGACGCTGATTCCTGCTGCTCGTGGCGTATCCAGACTCTGTATCCAGATACAACGTGTCATCCACAGGGGGCCAAAGCTGCAGCCTTTATCAGCCAGAAACGCGTCGGGGTCAAATGTGACATAAAGACTCATCTTCTTCTATTTACGTTGCCCGCCGCTATAATCCCCGGTATTTAGGGCAGTGAGCGGCATATTCTGCCAGATTAGTTTCAGAGATTCGGGGTCAGGAAGGACGATGTATCCAAAGCGTTGTAAATGCTGGGTCACAGAAACTCGCCAAAGTATCGGGGAGGACCGGATGATGATGAATAAAACCACCAGGCCGTTACTTGTGGTAAAACAAGTCGCTCATTGCCCATAACATACCTCTGAATGCCAGGGAATGATGGGAATTGTAGTCTCTTGGCATCCCCGGGAGCGCAGATTGATTAACTGCGTGCAGGTGGATGTGGAGCTAATTTAGCTGAAATATACTCCTACGCGCGATACATCCCTCATTTCCTTCCAGGCAGATTTTGGACGCTGGCAGCCGCGTGGTGCTTCCATGACAGCTTTTTATGACGGGTTTAAATTTGCTTCTGCAATAAAACAGAGCATTTCACCTGCTGCAGAGCCGTCCGCGAAGCGCAGACCTGCCGCTTCTCTGAGAAGACGGGAAAAAAACTGTATTTTCAGGATTTTTAACGTAGAAACGTGATGGGGCTCGTTTTCGCTGGGGTTTCGGGAATGGGTTCACTTGATGAAATATGTATGTTTTAGTGTTAGTGTGGACTGAAAACTCTCGGCACCCTCAGCCAGGCTTTATCACATATAAATCCCTTCCATTAACTGGGGGGACCCGGCGGGGTTATTGGATGCAGACTGTAAGGGGTCCGGTCACCCAGAATCCGATGGAAGGTATTGGGGTGCGCTCCATTCTCTGACTCTTCATTTGCCGGAACTTCAAAACCATAAACACCAAAATGCATTAAATGTGGGATTTGTAAATATTTCTTGTTTGTTTATTTTTCCGCTTGTATCTATAAATGAGGGATACATTAAGGAAAGCGCCTTCTGTACAGACGCCCAATACGCGACTAATCAAACGGCCTCTGCGCCACCAAATGCCATTTACTGTCTGTCAAAATGCGGCGGTGCCGCGGTGCCGTCACAGCTTTGCTGGTAATTATGTAATAAGCTGCTGCGGGTCTTAACGAGGGGGTATAAGCGCAGCAGATCCTTCTCTCCCCCTGATAATGTTCGGGGTCAGGGGAGGGGATGCTCTGATCGGCGTTTTTCTCGCTCGTATCACAGCGTCGGGTAATGCTATAGGATCACGCGTTAAATTACCCCCTTCCCGCCCGGCTTTACTTTTTTAATCCTTTCCCCCTCCGCACGCGAACTCTTCCCAAAAATATGCACGGAGATTTGCTCTAGGCTGAGCGCCGGAAAATTGCCTGTAATCCATCGCTAAGCAACGGCTCCATTATCGCCCTTTGTCGCGACGCCCCCCCCCTCGCCAGGTAGTAAGCGCATGAAAACCATCCTAAAGCCGGGGTCGGGCGGCAGTAAAAAAAAAAATTCAGCGGCCGCTTTAACCCATTGATCATCAGGTAATGTGAGATACACATGCCATAAAGGGTTAATCGCCACGCTTTGCCGTCATTATTCTCCCTCTGATTACCGAGCCGCTGACGCGTTTCACCCATATCCATATTTCATGGTCGGCGATCAGGGCACTCACAGCCTCCAATCCCACTTCCACTCCCTCGGAGGGAAAAAGAATGGAATCCCCCCGGGCAAAACAAACCGAGCGCCAGCAAATAATCAATAGCCAATTATAAGTAACATTTTCCACCCGGTGCCGCGCGCTTTATTTACCATCATCTTAGAAACGAGCGGAGAACAGAAACTGCCATTTACTGCAACAAAAAGGATTGCTTTCACTCAAAATCGGTTAAAATCCCGTTTTATTTACCATATATTGATCATTATTGGTGATTATTGGACAGCGTTATCTGATGTTTAACCCGTAAAGCGCTTGATTTATTGAAGAATGAATTTCCGGAATTTACAGAAACCAGGG
The DNA here is from genome assembly GCA_009667805.1 of Leptobrachium leishanense. Taxonomy (NCBI): domain Eukaryota; kingdom Metazoa; phylum Chordata; class Amphibia; order Anura; family Megophryidae; genus Leptobrachium; species Leptobrachium leishanense. The sequence goes on from CM019073.1 coordinate 16,952,185, forward strand.
AAAACGGCAACATTGTAGAAAAGGGGAAAAAATGTTCAATGTTGGATATTTGGGGCTAAAACCTGGTTGTCCACGTGGCACAAATCACCGCTGAGCGATAACCCCCGGGTCCAGGAAATAGGGCGATGGGGCGAGCGGGTAATCAGATTCCTGGGATCCGCTCTGACCCCGCAGACTAATCGCTCTTTGTTTCCGCAGATCGACCGGGGCGAGTTCCAGCAGGACTCGGTGCTGAAGCAGCTGGAGGTGCTGAAAGAGGAGGAGAAAGAGTTCCAGAACCTAAAGGTGAGACCTAATCCACCACTCCGAACCCGAGCATGAGATCCGCTGAGAGATCCAGCAGATCCGCTGAGAGATCCAGCAGAGAAAGGGTTTCAATACATGATTTCGCAGAGATTATTCCTGGCAGTGGAGTCAGTGGAGATTTGTGCATTTCAGGCCTGAATGTTCAAACTGAAGGAAAAGATGGAAATTTTCCCAATTATCTGAATTTTTGTCTCATTTCCAGTAGTGAATTCTGCAGAATGACCGGGAATCGCTGTCTTCGGTAAAACGGTCACACGGACTCGGCCAATTTCCCCAGTTTGCCTTATTTTATGTAAAAGAAACACTTCCCATAACCTTCCTGTGGCCGGGCGTCACAGGGGCGTACGTTACGCATGTTCCACTCCATGCACCTCCATGCACGCTCCATGCACCTCCATGCACACTCCATGCACGCTCCATGCACGCTCCATGCACGCTCCATGCACGCCTCCATGCACCCCTCCATGCACCCTCCATGCGCCTCCATGCACGCCTCCATGCACGCCCTGTGCGCCTCCATGCACACTCCATGCGTCTCCATGCGCCTCCATGCACGCTCAATGCGTCTCCATGCACGCTCCATGCGCCTCCATGCACGCTCAATGCGCCTCCATGCGCCTCCATGCACGCTCTATACATGCTCCATGTGCCTCCATGCACGCTCCATGTGCCTCCATGCACGCTCCATGCACCCTCCAAGCGCCTCCATGTGCGCTCCATGCACCTCCATGTGCGCTCCATGCACCTCCATGTGCGCTCCATGCACTGCTCCAGATCTTGACATTTTAATTCCCTGTCTTTCTTGGGCTTTTCATGTTTCATTCATGATGATGAACATAAAAGTGAGCAGTTTGTGATTATTTAAGGTTTCTAAGTAATAAATATACCCGCACTCCTCTCCTGCGCTCTTCTCCTGCGCTCCTCTTCCTTGCTCCTCAGGGCCGGATTAACATAGGGGCAGATGGAGCGGCAGCTCCAGGCCCATGCCCCAGAATAGGCCCACAGAAAAGATAAATTTGTCTGCATTGATGGGCATTTGGACCACTGTATATTCACCTCCATAGCAGCTACAGGGTCATGTGAGGTATCACCGGAAAGGTCAGAGCATGACCTTTCCAATGATACCAAACATATCCAGGTTTTATGTAACAATAAAAATAAAATAATAAATATTTCTTTATTTTTTCTTTTTCTTTCTGACACAGCAATGTTTTTCAGTTATAAAGGGAACAATGATGCTGCAGTAACTCACCATCTCATTTTTCATGTCACTAACAAGCGTGGAGGTGATGGTACACTCCATTAGTACGAATTTTTACATCAAGAACCTAAACCGCCACAATGCAGCGACGTGCACTGGGGGGGGATTTGGAACCCTGCGCCACTAATCTTTACACCTCGCAAGGTCAACTGAGGTGTCGTGTCAGACAGGACAGAGCCTGGCCTTTGCATTGATACCAAACATGACAATGTAAAATCTAAAAAAGAAAACAAAAAACTTTACCATCGCTTTGGAACAAAAAATAAATATTGTCCATTTGTCAGATATAAAATTAACAATACCACTGCCATTACTGTCTCCTTTCCCACGTTGGGAGCAAGGACAGTTTTATTCATAGTCGTACTGTTCATAAAACACCATTATCCAAAGCACATGGGAAATACCAATTTTTTTGGCTAAAATTGTATGTTTTCTCAGAAAAATGCAGTTACAGGTTCCCATTTCATTTTTTTTTTTTTTAACAAGAATTCCCTATAGAATATATAACCAGAGGTTTGGATGATAAAATATGAAAAAATAATTTTACACGCTGTGATGATTGAAGTCTGAATGGAAATTTACTCAAACAGTATCTACCTGCTTAGATATACCTATATATGCAATATTAAATAGCCTAAAATATGTTGTCATTTCACTAAATTACGAAAAAAGCCCACCAAAATATCCAGCTCCAGGCCCATAGAGATCTTAATCCGGCCCTGATGCTCCTCTATTTCGCCCCTCTCCTGTCCCATGCTCCTCTATCTCAACCCTCTCCTGCTCTCCTCTCCCATGCTCCTCTATCTCAACCCTCTCCTGCTCTCCTCTCCCATGCTCCTCTATCTCAACCCTCTCCTGCTCTCCTCTCCCATGCTCCTCTATCTTGCCCCTCTCCTGCTCTCCTCTCCCATGCTCCTCTATCTCAACCCTCTCCTGCTCTCCTCTCCCATGCTCCTCTATCTCAACCCTCTCCTGCTCTCCTCTCCCATGCTCCTCTATCTCAACCCTCTCCTGCTCTCCTCATACGAGAGAAATCTCAATGTATCCTTCCTGGTAAAATCCTTTATAAATAAATAAAAAAAATAAATAAATACCATTACACCAAGTGCTTTAACCTCCTCCTCCTCCGCTACATAACATAAGACCTTTGTGTAATATATAACACACACACACAAGGCAAGAGGGAATGTGGTTGATAAACTGGTTGCCCTTAATGGTTTCTCTATGGGCCCCCTGGGTTCACTTACATTACGTCATTCGGAGCAGGATCCTGCTTGCAGCTCCTCGGGAATGTGCGACCCTCTCATCAAACAGCCAGACAGTGTTGAGCCAGAACCTCATTAAATCCGGAATGTCCGTCTGCAGCTGCATTAATTAGCGGAATGGACACATTTGGGCTTTAATGTCCTATTTGCACTCATTACGGGTGAAATGTGTGCGACTCTCGCACCGTAACGTATCGGAGGAGGAAGGTGTGGGGTAACGACAGAGAACGGAAACAATGAAATTCATTGATAAAAGATGCTGCATGACCCGTTACATCGTTACATTGCGCTCCATCAGCCGCTGGGACGCAAAATCTTCATTAATAATTAGGAGTTCATTAATGGCAAATCTCTTATTTTTGAAATATTTGGGGGTTACGTCCCCCCCCCTCACAAGTAAACCCATTACTGCCATCAGAAACCTCCGGGCCCCTCGCCGGCTCCTTCTCCTCCACAGCCATCCAGTTCATTAAACTAGTTAAAAATAAAACATTTTGCCCCATCTCCTAGGGGAGGGGCTAAATCCCTGCTAATCTAGCAAGGGGTTAAATGGTATTCCGTGGGGGTCCAGAGTGATCGATATGTACCTTTTGGCTGGTACAGACCATACTAAGCGCTCCCTCGTGGTGCCAGGGCTCAGTGATGAGTCAGAGTGATCTGACGGTCCTCAAATGCTACGGCCCACCGGGAAAGTTCCCAGTATACTGGTAGGCCAGTCTGGGGTGGCATAGATGGGTTGTTGCAGGTGGCGGCACTTAGACAAGTTGCTTTATGTTTGGCAGGCGCCCCCTGGAGCTATCAGGTCCCATAACACATCATGGGCTGTTTACTCCTCCCTTCTGGCCCTGCTGTCCCCAAAACGTGAATTAATGTCAGCCTCAAATAAATGAGAAATCATTTAATGCCCATTCACCGTGATATGCATATTAAACCTCACAACACCATGCCTGGTGAGAAAGCACGGTGAATCGGCGCACACACACACACACACATCCATAAGGTCTGTTATGTATCTGATTATTTGCTGAAGCAGCCGCCGGGTCTCGGCGAGTGAATTTATTCAGGGTTTAGTGGAGCGCGGCTCGGCGTTAGACTCGGCGTTAGACTCTGCCGGGAACTCGATAAAACTTTCTATAAATTCTATCAACATCATTAATATTGATGAGTTCTTGGATTTATACAAACACATTGAACGTCACAGGAACATCACAACACGCGACAGAGACCCACAGAAACCTCTTCATTTAACAAACCCAGGCAGGAGCAGATCCTCTGATACAATGTCTCCTGGGTGACCACTTCATGCAGTCCTAGTGCCCCCCCAACCAGAATACAATGTTACAGATTAATATCCCCCAACCAGAATACAATGTTACAGATTAATATCCCCCCAACCAGAATACAATGTTACAGATTAATGCCCCCCAACCAGAATACAATGTTACAGATTAATGCCCCCCAACCAGAATACAATGTTACAGATTAATACCCCCCAACCAGAATACAATGTTACAGATTAATGCCCCCAACCAGAATACAATGTTACAGATTAATGCCCCCAACCAGAATCCAATGTTACAGATTAATATCCCCCAACCAGAATACAATGTTACAGATTAATACCCCCCAACCAGAATACAATGTTACAGATTAATACCCCCCCAACCAGAATACAATGTTACAGATTAATGCCCCCCAACCAGAATACAATGTTACAGATTAATATCCCCTCAACCAGAATACAATGTTACAGATTAATATCCCCCAACCAGAATACAATGTTACAGATTAATGCCCCCCAACCAGAATACAATGTTACAGATTAATGCCCCCCAACCAGAATCCATGTTACAGATTAATATCCCCCAACCAGAATACAATGTTACAGATTAATATCCCCCAACCAGAATACAATGTTACAGATTAATGCCCCCCAACCAGAATACAATGTTACAGATTAATGCCCCCCAACCAGAATCCAATGTTACAGATTAATATCCCCCAACCAGAATACAATGTTACAGATTAATACCCCCCAACCAGAATACAATGTTACAGATTAATACCCCCCAACCAGAATACAATGTTACAGATTAATGCCCCCAACCAGAATACAATGTTACAGATTAATACCCCCTCAACCAGAATACAATGTTACAGATTAATATCCCCTCAACCAGAATACAATGTTACAGATTAATGCCCCCCAACCAGAATACAATGTTACAGATTAATGCCCCCCAACCAGAATACAATGTTACAGATTAATGCCCCCCCAACCAGAATACAATGTTACAGATTAATATCCCCCAACCAGAATACAATGTTACAGATTAATATCCCCCCAACCAGAATACAATGTTACAGATTAATATCCCCTCATCCAGAATACAATGTTACAGATTAATGCCCCCAACCAGAATACAATGTTACAGATTAATACCCCCCAACCAGAATACAATGTTACAGATTAATGCCCCCCAACCAGAATACAATGTTACAGATTAATGCCCCCCAACCAGAATACAATGTTACAGATTAATGCCCCCCCAACCAGAATACAATGTTACAGATTAATACCCCCCCAACCAGAATACAATGTTACAGATCAATACCCCCCCAACCAGAATACAATGTTACAGATTAATGCCCCCAACCAGAATACAATGTTACAGATTAATGCCCCCCCAACCAGAATACAATGTTACAGATTAATGCCCCCCCAACCAGAATACAATGTTACAGATTAATGCCCCACAACCAGAATACAATGTTACAGATTAATGCCCCCCAACCAGAATACAATGTTACAGATTAATGCCCCCCCAACCAGAATACAATGTTACAGATTAATGCCCCCCCAACCAGAATACAATGTTACAGATTAGTGCCCCCAACCAGAATACAATGTTACAGATTAATGCCCCCCCAACCAGAATACAATGTTACAGATTAATGCCCCCAACCAGAATACAATGTTACAGATTAATGCCCCCCCAACCAGAATACAATGTTACAGATTAATGCCCCCCAACCAGAATACAATGTTACAGATTAATGCCCCCAACCAGAATACAATGTTACAGATTAATGCCCCCCAACCAGAATACGATGTTACAGATTAATGCCCCAACCAGAATACAATGTTACAGATTAATGCCCCCCCAACCAGAATACAATGTTACAGATTAATGCCCCAACCAGAATACAATGTTACAGATTAATGCCCCCCAACCAGAATACAATGTTACAGATTAATGCCCCCCAACCAGAATACAATGTTACAGATTAATATCCCCTCAACCAGAATACAATGTTACAGATTAATACCCCCAACCAGAATACAATGTTACAGATTAATGCCCCCAACCAGAATACAATGTTACAGATTAATGCCCCCCAACCAGAATACAATGTTACAGATTAATGCCCCCAACCAGAATACAATGTTACAGATTAATACCCCCCAACCAGAATACAATGTTACAGATTAATATCCCCTCAACCAGAATACAATGTTACAGATTAATGCCCCCCCAACCAGAATACAATGTTACAGATTAATGCCCCCCAACCAGAATACAATGTTACAGATTAATGCCCCCAACCAGAATACAATGTTACAGATTAATACCCCCCAACCAGAATACAATGTTACAGATTAATATCCCCTCAACCAGAATACAATGTTACAGATTAATGCCCCCCCAACCAGAATACAATGTTACAGATTAATGCCCCCCAACCAGAATACAATGTTACAGATTAATGCCCCCAACCAGAATACAATGTTACAGATTAATGCCCCCCCAACCAGAATACGATGTTACAGATTAATGCCCCAACCAGAATACAATGTTACAGATTAATGCCCCCAACCAGAATACAATGTTACAGATTAATGCCCCCAACCAGAATACAATGTTACAGATTAATGCCCCCAACCAGAATACAATGTTACAGATTAATGCCCCCCCAACCAGAATACAATGTTACAGATTAATGCCCCCAACCAGAATACAATGTTACAGATTAGTGCCCCCCACCAGAATACAATGTTACAGATTAGTGCCCCCAACCAGAATACAATGTTACAGATTAATATCCCCTCATCCAGAATACAATGTTACAGATTAATGCCCCCCCAACCAGAATACAATGTTACAGATTAATGCCCCCCAACCAGAATACAATGTTACAGATTAATGCCCCCCAACCAGAATACAATGTTACAGATTAATGCCCCCAACCAGAATACAATGTTACAGATTAATGCCCCCCAACCAGAATACAATGTTACAGATTAATGCCCCCAACCAGAATACAATGTTACAGATTAATGCCCCCAACCAGAATACAATGTTACAGATTAATGCCCCCCCAACCAGAATACAATGTTACAGATTAATGCCCCCCCAACCAGAATACAATGTTACAGATTAATGCCCCCCAACCAGAATACAATGTTACAGATTAATGCCCCCCAACCAGAATACAATGTTACAGATTAATACCCCCCAAGCAGAATACAATGTTACAGATTAATGCCCCCCCAAGCAGAATACAATGTTACAGATTAATGCCCCCCAACCAGAATACAATGTTAAAGATTAATACCCCCAACCAGAATACAATGTTACAGATTAATGCCCCCCAACCAGAATACAATGTTACAGATTAATGCCCCCCAACCAGAATACAATGTTACAGATTAATGCCCCCAACCAGAATACAATGTTACAGATTAATGCCCCCCAACCAGAATACATTGTTAAAGATTAATGCCCCCAACCAGAATACAATGTTACAGATTAATGCCCCCCAACAGAATACAATGTTACAGATTAATGCCCCCCAACCAGAATACAATGTTACAGATTAATGCCCCCAACCAGAATACAATGTTACAGATTAATACCCCCCAACCAGAATACAATGTTACAGATTAATGCCCCCCCAACCAGAATACAATGTTACAGATTAATACCCCCCAACCAGAATTCAATGTTACAGATTAATGCCCCCCAACCAGAATACAATGTTAAAGATTAATACCCCCAACCAGAATACAATGTTACAGATTAATGCCCCCAACCAGAATACAATGTTACAGATTAATGCCCCCAACCAGAATACAATGTTACAGATTAATGCCCCACAACCAGAATACAATGTTACAGATTAATGCCCCCCAACCAGAATACATTGTTAAAGATTAATGCCCCCCAACCAGAATACAATGTTACAGATTAATGCCCCCCAACCAGAATACAATGTTACAGATTAATGCCCCCCAACCAGAATACAATGTTACAGATTAGTGCCCCCAACCAGAATACAATGTTACAGATTAATATCCCCCCAACCAGAATACAATGTTACAGATTAATACCCCCAACCAGAATACAATGTTACAGATTAATGCCCCCCAACCAGAATACAATGTTACAGATTAATGCCCCCCCAACCAGAATACAATGTTACAGATTAATGCCCCCCCAACCAGAATACAATGTTACAGATTAATGCCCCCCCAACCAGAATACAATGTTACAGATTAATGCCCCCCAACCAGAATACAATGTTACAGATTAATGCCCCCCCAACCAGAATACAATGTTACAGATTAATGCCCCCAACCAGAATACAATGTTACAGATTAATGCCCCCCCAACCAGAATACAATGTTACAGATTAATGCCCCCCAACCAGAATACAATGTTACAGATTAATGCCCCCCAACCAGAATACAATGTTACAGATTAATGCCCCCCAACCAGAATACAATGTTACAGATTAATGCCCCCAACCAGAATACAATGTTACAGATTAATGCCCCCCAACCAGAATACAATGTTACAGATTAATGCCCCCAACCAGAATACAATGTTACAGATTAATGCCCCCAACCAGAATACAATGTTACAGATTAATGCCCCCCCAACCAGAATACAATGTTACAGATTAATGCCCCCCCAACCAGAATACAATGTTACAGATTAATGCCCCCCAACCAGAATACAATGTTACAGATTAATGCCCCCCAACCAGAATACAATGTTACAGATTAATACCCCCCAAGCAGAATACAATGTTACAGATTAATGCCCCCCCAAGCAGAATACAATGTTACAGATTAATGCCCCCCAACCAGAATACAATGTTAAAGATTAATACCCCCAACCAGAATACAATGTTACAGATTAATGCCCCCCAACCAGAATACAATGTTACAGATTAATGCCCCCCAACCAGAATACAATGTTACAGATTAATGCCCCCAACCAGAATACAATGTTACAGATTAATGCCCCCAACCAGAATACATTGTTAAAGATTAATGCCCCCAACCAGAATACAATGTTACAGATTAATGCCCCCCAACCAGAATACAATGTTACAGATTAATGCCCCCCCAACCAGAATACAATGTTACAGATTAATGCCCCCAACCAGAATACAATGTTACAGATTAATACCCCCCAACCAGAATACAATGTTACAGATTAATGCCCCCCAACCAGAATACAATGTTACAGATTAATACCCCCCAACCAGAATTCAATGTTACAGATTAATGCCCCCCACCAGAATACAATGTTAAAGATTAATACCCCCAACCAGAATACAATGTTACAGATTAATGCCCCCAACCAGAATACAATGTTACAGATTAATGCCCCCAACCAGAATACAATGTTACAGATTAATGCCCCACAACCAGAATACAATGTTACAGATTAATGCCCCCCAACCAGAATACATTGTTAAAGATTAATGCCCCCCAACCAGAATACAATGTTACAGATTAATGCCCCCCAACCAGAATACAATGTTACAGATTAATGCCCCCCAACCAGAATACAATGTTACAGATTAATGCCCCCCAACCAGAATACAATGTTACAGATTAATGCCCCCCAACCAGAATACAATGTTACAGATTAATGCCCCCCTAACTGGAATACAATGTTACAGATTAATGCCCCCCTAACTGGAATACAATGTTACAGATTAATACCCCCAACCAGAATACATTGTTAAAGATTAATGCCCCCCAACCAGAATACAATGTTACAGATTAATGCCCCCAACCAGAATACAATGTTACAGATTAATGCCCCCCAACCAGAATACAATGTTACAGATTAATGCCCTCCCTTCCCTCTCGTAGAATCAGTTTCATTGCGGTTATTAGCCTTTTAAATCAGCTTTATTTACATACAGACGAAGGAATGTGTTTAAAGGATAATTAATCTCCTTTAAAAAAAAAAATGATTTAGTGTCATATTTCATCAAAGTGGTTTCCGTAGCAACATGATGAGCCTCGCTCTCCCAGGAGTCAGTGCTACATGTGTTTGTGGAACCTATTGTGTCCTTCAGCGCTTTCCTTCCAGAAACAATAAAACACATTAACAAAAACAATGTTGTTGCGTCTCAATGTTTTGTTCTTTGTTACTTGTCTAATAATCTGCCGACGCGGTGAGACGGAGACGGGCGATTCTGTCCTGCAGAGGCAATCCCATTGGTTAAGGGGAGACAGACAAGTAGCTGTTACTGCTTTGTATTTTACTTTTGGTAACCTTTCTCCTGCTTCAGTGGAGTCCAGGCCAACCGGGGGGGGGGGAGTCATGTCCTCCTTTCCCAAGGGCCCTTGCCTAGCATGGGACCCCATGAGGTCCTCCCGAAGAACTGGCGAGTCCTGCCTCATACTGGCAATGAGCTCCTGCATGTGGAGGTTAGGCAGGGGGCCCCCATGCATGCCAGGACCCCACACTGGGGAGCCCCATGATCTCCTATTGTCAGACCACCCCTGTCATCTCTCATTCTGCACTTTGTGCAGATCTACTGGATCAGGTGTAGAGTTACGTGTCTTTATTGTTCTTGCTGTATTGATTCCTTTCTTTTGCTTTAGGTGAAATCTCTTTTTTTTCGAGTCTCATTGGATTTGCCTCTTGTCCTTGTTCACCCTCTCTGGGCTTCGAGTTAAACCTTAAGCCAAAGCATGGAGTGAGATGTCACTGTGCCAGACACGGCCTGTGTCCCGCGCGGTGTGCTCTGCATAGGGGGGGCATGCCAGGATGCTCAGTATTTCCTATTGATTGGTTTGATATTGGGGATAATGGAGCTCTATCTGAACGTTTCTCCTCCCTCTGGTGGGACCTTCCCAGGTATAAGATACAGACACGGTCGCGCAGTTTGCTTTTCAGGCTTTTATGGGTTGTCGTTGTCGGACATTCACTGTTAAGAGAATAAACCGCATCGTTATTTGCTATAATTACGCATTTTTATGGTGTTCTCGCTTTCAGTAAATTCTGCACAGGGAACGCCAGCTGTAAAGGGTTAATATATAAATTCTATGCCTCCTTACTCATTTTCCATATTATTGTCTTTTGAAGGACCCAACCAATGGCTACTACAGTGTCAACACGTTCAAGGACCATCACACGACGCCGACGATCGCTCTCTCCAACTGCCAGCCGGACCTCCGACCAGCCAACAAGCAGCGGGTGCCCACGGGCATGTCCTTCACCAACATATACACCACGCTGAGCGGCCAGAACCGCCTCTACGACTACAGCCAGCGCTTCGTCCTGGGGATGGGGAGCAGCTCCATCGAGCTGTGCGAGCGCGAGTTCCAGAGAGGATCCATGAGCGACAGCAGCTCCTTCCTGGACACTCAGTGCGACAGCAGCGTCAGCAGCAGCGGCAAGCAGGACGGCTACGTCCAGTTCGACAAGTCCAGCAAAGCGTCAGCCTCCTCCTCACACTACTCACAGTCCTCATCTCAGAACTCTGACCCGAGCAGACCCCTCCAGAGGCGAATGCAGACACACGTGTGAAACAGCCCGGCATGGGCCGCTGTGTCCGGAAAATGGGGGGGCCGGGGGAAAATGTACAGGAGCCGGTGACGTTTGGTGCGACTTCCAGGACGAAAAGACAAAAACAAGGATTTTTGGACAAACTGGAGCCGGAGGGAAGGAACGGCCTCTCTGGATGAAATATTTATTTAGTTTTATATTTATATGATGAGGAGAGGATGTTGTAAACAAAGCACTTTGTTCTATAGAGTAAAGAAGCCATGGGGCACCGGGGGGGGGGGAAAAAAAATACAGAAAACATTTTATAAACTATCCCAAAACAAGAGAAAATGTCTAATAATAATAAAAAGCAGCTCGGGCTCCGGCCCGGGGCCTCACCCTGGATTATAATTGTCTCACTAGGAATTTAGCCATTAGCAAGCACAATGCGGGCGCGTCGGGCGCATTCATCGCAGGAAGCCCTCGCTCCAGACATTGGGAAGTCGTCCCGTAGCTCCCCAGGCGGTTCTAGACGTTGAGATGCTGATTTGACATTCAGAGGCCGGAGGGTCGTGTAACGTAGACGAGACGTTCAGGCAGGACCAAACCTTTCCATGCAAATCCAAGAGATGATGCTGGACGAGCCGGGAGAAGGAGGAGGACGCGTCTCAGATAAAGGCAGCTGGGGGTCCCCTCACACGCTGTCCGACGCGGTTACTGCTGCATCAATCCCTACGGACCTTTAGGTGTTAGAGAACACAAGCTTACACGATGTACAGAGCAGTGTGTAGATGGTGAACATTCGTTTTGCTGGTTATATTAACCATCCATCTGGGATCCCTCACTTGGCCCCTCCCTGTGCACCATCCCCTCCCTGTGCATCGTCTCCTCTCCATGGACCATCCCCTCCCCATGCACCGTCCCCTCCCCGTGCAACGTCTCCTCTCCATGGACCATCCCCTCCCCATGCACCGTCCCCTCCCCGTGCACCGTCTCCTCTCCATGGACCATCCCCTCCCCATGCACCGTCCCCTCCCCGTGCAACGTCTCCTCTCCATGGACCATCCCCTCCCCATGCACCGTCCCCTCCCTGTGCACCATCCCCTCCCTGTGCATCGTCTCCTCTCCATGGACCATCCCCTCCCCATGCACCGTCCCCTCCCCGTGCAACGTCTCCTCTCCATGGACCATCCCCTCCCCATGCACCGTCCCCTCCCCGTGCACCGTCTCCTCTCCATGGACCATCCCCTCCCCATGCACCGTCCCCTCCCCGTGCTGCAACGTCTCCTCTCCATGGACCATCCCCTCCCCATGCACCGTCCCCTCCCTGTGCACCGTCTCCTCTCCATGGACCATCCCCTCCCCATGCACCGTCCCCTACCCGTGCAACGTCTCCTCTCCATGGACCATCCCCTACCAGTGCAACGTCTCCTCTCCATGGACCATCCCCTCCCCGTCCCCTCTCCATGGACCATCCCCTCCCCGTGCACCGTCTCCTCTCCATGGACCATCCCCTCCCCGTGCAATGTCTCCTCCCCATGGACCGTCTCCTCCCTATGGACCGTCCCCTCCCCGTGCACCATCTCCTCCCCATGGACCGTCTCCTCCCCATGGACTGTCTCCTCCCCAGTCCCCTCCCCATGCACCGTCTCCTCCCTATTGACCGTCCCCTCCCCGTGCACCATCTCCTCCCCATGCACCATCTCCTCCCCATGCACCGTCCCCTGCACATGCACCATCTCCTCCCTATGGACCGTCCCCTCCCTGTGCACCGTCTCCTCCCCATGGACCGTCCCCTCCCTGTGCACCATCTCCTCCCCATGCACCATCTCCTCCCCATGCACCGTCTCCTCCCTATGGACCGTCCCCTCCCCGTGCACCGTCTCCTCCCCATGGACCGTCTCCTCCCCATGGACCGTCCCCTCCCCATGCACCGTCCCCTCCCCGTGCACCATCTCCTCCCCATGCACCGTCTCCTCCCTATGGACCGTCCCCTCCCCGTGCACCGTCTCCTCCCCATGGACCGTCTCCTCCCCATGGACCGTCTCCTCCCCATGGACCGTCCCCTCCCCATGCACCATCTCCTCCCCATGGACCGTCCCCTCCCCATGCACCGTCCCCTCCCCTTGCACCATCTCCTCCCCATGGACCGTCTCCTCCCCATGGACCGTCTCCTCCCCATGGACCGTCCCCTCCCCATGCACCATCTCCTCCCCATGGACCGTCCCCTCCCCATGCACCATCTCCTCCCCGTGCACCGTCCCCTCCCCGTGCACCGTCTCCTCCCCATGGACCGTCCCCTCCCCATGGACCGTCCCCTCCCCATGGACCGTCCCCTCCCCATGCACCACCTCCTTCCCATGGACCGTCTCCTCCCCATGGACCATCTCATAACCATGGACCATCCCCTCCCCGTGGCAAGTGGTGCCGGGTTGCACCCTTGTTTGTAGAAAGCTATAACCCGTGTCCTAGTTAAAGTCTCGGCGGGAAGTCGTGCTTATTATTGATTTGTTGGGCGTCCATGTTAATTATTATACTTTGTTTATGTCATTGTCCCCTTCGACCAATGAAAACTGAATGTCCTCTAGATTCAGGGAAAACGGCACGTTGGCCAATTCTCCCCCAACCCACCACATCTCACACTACTACCCCTGCCCCCACTCACTCCTGTCATCGCACCTCTTTGTTGTACACACATCCGGTTCCTGCATTAAGTCATGTTTCTGTTCACTTTTATACGACGCAGTGACTTTATTCCAGATTATTCTCAATAGATTGTGAACGTTTCTACGATTCTGTGTGTTCATTTATGGGGGGGGGGGTTGGGGAGAGTAACACTGGCTATATGGAGGCGAGTCCCTTCCAGCACAGTAAGTGTCATGTAACAGCTGCGCTTCACTCCTTGGTGGCGTTTCCCAGAGGCTGTTACCAGCCAATGCAATGTTGAGGTTTCCGCGTGACAATAAAGATTCCATCCCGGGTGGATTTAATGATGGGAATGGGTTGGTGGTTCTGTGCGGAAAGGTGGAAACGTGGTTTCGGGGTTAGGAACCTGGAGGACACGGAAGACGGCACACGCCTTGGTGTACCAGCAAAAACGCTGAACATGGAAGGTCATCACACAGATAGGAGGGTGGTAATGGTCAGACAATCACAAGGCAGAAGCCATGACCCACAACGGCAAAGTGTTCCTGACGCCGCAATGACAATCCCTATAATAGCACAAATGCAGGATTAAAAGTCAAAACCCAAAATGTCAAACGTCTATGGTTCCTCTTTTATTTTTATGACGTTTTCAGAGCAGATCATTACCAGGAAGAGAAACATGTTATAGAAGACTTTCCAAAACACGCCCAGCATTCCCAGTATGATGGCATCAGGTCCATGCACTGCCGACACATTCCATCACAACAATACACAATTAAAGTGACACAAAACACTTTCCTCACATTCTTTGAAATGGACCAAGATTCCCCCACACTCCATCAAACCCTGTTACATCACATTCTGCCACATTCCACCACACCTGGTATGATATGATGGTTTGTGGTGGAATGTGACGTAACAGGATATGATGTTTGTGGTGGAATGTGACGTAACAGGATATGATGGAGTGTGGTGGAATGTGATGTAACAGGATATGATGGTGTGTGGTGGAATGTGATGTAACAGGCTATGATGGAGTGTGGTGGAATGAGATGTAACAGGATATGATGGAGTGTGGTGGAATGTGATGTAACAGGATATGATGGAGTGTGGTGGAATGTGATGTAACAGGATATGATGGTGTGTGGTGGAATGTGATGTAACAGGATATGATGGTGTGTGGTGGAATGTGATGTAACAGGATATGATGGAGTGTGGTGGAATGTGATGTAAAAGGATATGATGGTGTGTGGTGGAATGAGATGTAACAGGATATGATGGAGTGTGGTGGAATGTGATGTAACAGGATATGATGGAGTGTGGTGGAATGTGATGTAACAGGATATGATGGTGTGTGGTGGAATGTGATGTAACAGGATATGATGGAGTGTGGTGGAATGTGATGTAACAGGATATGATGGTGTGTGGTGGAATGTGATGTAACAGGATATGATGGAGTGTGGTGGAATGTGATGTAACAGGATATGATGGTGTGTGGTGGAATGAGATGTAACAGGATATCCTGCTACATTACATTTGTACACAGGCCATCGTGTTCCACCATGCTCCACAATATACTGTTACATCATGTTGCACAGCATTCCATCATAACATACTACATATAACTCCACTTGTATACACGGTTCAAGACATTTAATTTCAGTTTGCCACATTCCGGCACATCACATCTTATTTGTAAACATTGCACTATCGCTCACCACGCTGCCATTCCCTTACGTTTTACAATGTAACATGTCACAAGTTATCACAAACAACTCTTCACATCACATGGAATTACTCTGTTTACTCACATTCCATCACAATCAGCCACGCGAAACTCAGAGGTTTAATGTTATGCTGCTGCTTATAAACCCCCGACTCCTTCTGAACGAACCGGATACAGACACAATCCTTATACAGAGCACGTTGTGCGGGATGGCTCTTCCTATGTACATCTTAATTTTCATTTTGGTTTTTATCCTTTTGTATCCACATGTGTTAGCGGTTAGCATCTTCATATATGTTATACAAACAACAATCAGCAGCCACCCTGCTCCCTCTATAGCACCATGTTAGGAGTCAATCAGCAGCCACCCTGCTCCCTCTATAGCACCATGTTAGGAGTCAATCAGCAGCCACCCTGCTCCCTCTATAGCACCATGTTAGGAGTCAATCAGCAGCCACCCTGCTCCCTCTATAGCACCATGTTAGGAGTCAATCAGCAGCCACCCTGCGCCCTCTATAGCACCATGTTAGGAGTCAATCAGCAGCCACCCTGCGCCCTCTATAGCACCATGTTAGGAGACAATCAGCAGCCACCCTCCTCCCTCTATAGCACCATGTTAGGAGTCAATCAGCAGCCACCCCGCTCCCTCTATAGCACCATGTTAGGAGACAATCAGCAGCCACCCCGCTCCCTCTATAGCACCATGTTAGGAGACAATCAGCAGCCACCCTGCTCCCTCTATAGCACCATGTTAGGAGACAATCAGCAGCCACCCTGCGCCCTCTATAGCACCATGCTAGGAGACAATCAGCAGCCACTCTGTTCCCTCTATAAGAAGCACCAGGTTAGGAGACAATCACTGCTCGATTCTCCTGTCTGGTAAAACCTTCTCATCAAACCAACGTGACAAATGGGAAACACTGTGTCACTGCTGATCCATCTGTCAATAAAACCAAATTTCCTGTTGTTTGGATTATGGTTGTGAATATAAATATCACCACGACCCTATCCTTGGTTCTTCTCCAGCATGCAGGTTATCCGGGAAACACACTGACCCGCACGATAAACATGGAGCATTAATATGTGGATAATAGATTCTTAGCATTCAGGCTGACAGAGTTCAACAAATCTTAATTTTCCTCAATATCCGTACTCTGTTATTTTTCCTATAATTTGTTGCCACATCTCGATTCACCACATTAAAGCTCTTTATTTGGACAATAAGTGGTCGTCCTTTCATCACTAAACAAAGGATGAAATCAAACTGCGGCACGCAAAGGATGAAACGAAACAAACCCAAAACGTGTCTCAAGCAAAGGATGAAACGAAACAAACCCAAAATGTGTCTCAAGCAAAGGATGAAACGAAACAAACCCAAAATGTGTCTCAAGCAAAGGATGAAACGAAACAAACCCAAAATGTGTCTCAAGCAAAGGATGAAACGAAACAAACCCAAAATGTGTCTCAAGCAAAGGATGAAACGAAAAAACCCAAAATGTGTCTCAAGCAAAGGATGAAACGAAACAAACCCAAAATGTGTCTCAAGCAAAGGATGAAACGAAACGAACCCAAAATGTGTCTCAAGCAAAGGATGAAACGAAACGAACCCAAAATGTGTCTCAAGCAAAGGATGAACGAAACGAACCCAAAATGTGTCTCAAGCAAAGGATGAAACGAAACGAACCCAAAATGTGTCTCAAGCAAAGGATGAAACGAAACGAACCCAAAATGTGTCTCAAGCAAAGGATGAAACAAAACAAACCCAAAATGTGTCTCAAGCAAAGGAAGAAACAAAACGAACCCAAAATGTGTCTCAAGCAAAGGATGAAACGAAACGAACCCAAAATGTGTCTCAAGCAAAGGATGAAACGGACCCAAAATGTGTCTCAAGCAAAGGATGAAACGGACCCAAAATGTGTCTCAAGCAAAGGATGAAATGAAATGAACCCAAAATGTGTCTCAAGCAAAGGATGAAAAGAAACGAACCCAAAATGTGTCTCAAGCAAAGGAAGAAACAAAACAAACCCAAAATGTGTCTCAAGCAAAGGAAGAAACAAAACAAACCCAAAATGTGTCTCAAGCAAAGGATGAAACGAAACTAACCCAAAATGTGTCTCAAGCAAAGGATGAAACGGACCCAAAATGTGTCTCAAGCAAAGGATGAAACGAACCCAAAATGTGTCTCAAGCAAAGATGAAACGAAACAAACCCAAAATGTGTCTCAAGCAAAGGATGAAACGAAACTAACCCAAAATGTGTCTCAAGCAAAGGATGAAACGGACCCAAAATGTGTCTCAAGCAAAGGATGAAACGAACCCAAAATGTGTCTCAAGCAAAGATGAAACGAAACGAACCCAAAATGTGTCTCAAGCAAAGGATGAAACGAAACTAACCCAAAATGTGTCTCAAGCAAAGGAAGAAACGAACCCAAAATGTGTCTCAAGCAAAGGAAGAAACGAACCCAAAATGTGTCTCAAGCAAAGGATGAAACGAACCCAAAATGTGTCTCAAGCAAAGATGAAACGAAACGAACCCAAAATGTGTCTCAAGCAATGGATGAAACAAACCCAAAATGTGTCTCAAGCAAAGGATGAAACGAAACAAACCCAAAATCTGTCTCAAGCAATGGATGAAACGAACCCAAAATGTGTCTCAAGCAAAGGATGAAACTAAACGAACCCAAAATGTGTCTCAAGCAATGGATGAAACGAACCCAAAATGCGTCTCAAGCAAAGGATGAAACGAAACGAACCCAGAATGTGTCTCAAGCAATGGATGAAACGAAACGAACCCAAAATGTGTCTCAAGCAAAGGATGAAACGAAACAAACCCAAAATGTGTCTCAAGCAATGGATGAAACGAACCCAAAATGTGTCTCAAGCAAAGGAAGAAACAAAACAAACCCAAAATGTGTCTCAAGCAATGGATGAAACGAACCCAAAATGTGTCTCAAGCAAAGGATGAAACGAAATGAACCCAAAATGTGTCTCAAGCAATGGATGAAACGAACCCAAAATGTGTCTCAAGCAAAGGATGAAACGAAACAAACCCAAAATGTGTCTCAAGCAAAGGATGAAACGAAACTTCAATGGAAAACTCTTGGGACGGTGGGAGTTAAGTCCAAGCTTGGGATGTAGGGTTTTGTAAGTTTACTTGTCACCTAATGATGACCATGTCTTCCCACCAGAGGTCTCAGTCTATGGGTACTCTGCTCCCCACAAACCAAAAGAAACCCCAAAAAATGATCTCCACATGAGTCTGTGAGTAATTCACTGCAGGAAACGTTGTTTGTTTTTGTTCCAGACATCCATAAAAGCGAAGCCATTTAACGTCTGCCGCAGGACGATACAAGGAAAGCAGTCAGGAGGGTGGAATGACACAATACTATTGGCTGATACATCTCCCTGGATTATAACAGCACCTTCCCATAGAATGTTCCAGATAAACATTGAAACATATTGAGGATCATCACGATACAATGTGCAAACACTAAGGGCAGAATTAATCCTGGCGGCATTACCTGTAAAAAAAAAAGGGGCAAATGTGTAAAAGTGGGGCAATCGCCATGGAAACAGGAAGATTCAGCAGACACACTACAACCAGGGCTACTGTTACATCTTTAATAAACACTAAATGAGGTCAAACTCGCGGCCCCCAATGCCTACAATTCCCAGGATTCTTCCAATGCAATTGTCATGCACTGGTACCGGGGTGGCACCAGGGTGATGGGTATAAAGGTGGGCCAGGGTGCAGTGGTCTGCACGTACAGAGAATGAGGATGGTGGAGAAGGAATAGATGTAAACTGACCGGGTTTGTATATTGCAAATGCTGGATATGGAGATCAGGAGAGATGGTGAAAATAATCCAGTGATCAGGATCAGGTTTAGCTTTTTGGTTTGGGGTAACTGAATCGCTCAGGGGGAGCAGAGGGACTGTCTTTACTTTAGCAGGTTGAACCGTAATGAACAGCACAGGACGGTCTGGGGCACAGCCCTTTATTTTTTGAGTCATGTGTTTTTTTTGGTGCTTTAACTGAAAGTGTGCTGGATGTTAACTCTTTCACTGCTTGCAGATGTTATTACTGAATGCAGGTTTGGGGTGGAACAGTAGTGTGCTACCAGGGGACATTCCTGATGGCTACAGCCATGGGTCATGATGACAGCAATAGATGGCCAGGGAACTATGGGAGTTGTTGTTCAGAAACATCTGGGGGGGGGCCGGAGATTGACAGCCCTGCAATAAAGTGTTTGATTTCATTCCCCCTCCCCCTCTCACCACTGGCACGTCCAGGAGCCATGACCCCCCCCCCCAGCTGCAATCCCGTTACGGGGGACACAGGGAACCTCTGCGGAAGAAATAAAATAACGATTTCCTTGATTTTGTTTTAATGCAGCTTTGTCTGCTTTTCAATCATAAAGTTAAGAATGCCGCTGCGATTCCTCTCAGTCTCCTTTAACCCCATGAGACCGTGCAAAAAAAGGAAAACTTTGAAAAATTCTTATTTTCTGGTCTAAGACAGCGGCGTTACCCACTTCCCATAAAGAAAACAATGCTGCTGCCAAACACCAGATTAACCAACCCAGCTGTACCCGCGCAGCTTTTAATGCACAGACACACAGACTCTGCGTGGTGTATAAAGTGCAACGTGCAGCGCTGGTTCCACTATTATTGTGAGAAACATCACACTGTCATGCTCCATGTCTGCAGCATCCTCTGAACCCCTGGCAGCGCTCTTCCTTTACTGCTCCTCTCCTGAACCAGCATTGGTAACAGCACACAAACCGTTAAAACACAATCACGTGGTACATCACACTGAATAAAGTGCTGCGCCACATTCTGTTCAGGGCTTCCTCATTGTTACTCTGACAGAGTGAAGTTCTCTACGCTGCGTCTCTGATAACCCAGCTGTACACTGCTGCCTGCTCCTGCTTACCCACCATACCTTCTGGTTCCTGCATCAGCAACTACCTTTCCCATCATCCTGATTCCTGAAATATCCAGCCTGGTTAGTCTCTGTCTATTCACCCTCCTCCACCCTTATCTGTGTGTGCTGCAGATCACTGCACCCCAGGCTCGTATTCCCCTCACCCCGGTACCATCCGCTGACGCACACAATGTGTTGACACTGTCTGTAAGTGACCAACGTATGAAAGCTGCTGCCTGACGTGGTGGCTCCAGCTCCTCCTCGATAGGGATGAGCGTTCGGTTCGGATCTGTTCAGAGTTCGATTCGAACATCGCCCGTTCGGCTGTTCGTCGAACTCTGAACATTTCCGCGTGTTCGCCGCATGTTCGCCCACAATGCACCACAATGGACCACAATGCACTTTTCCACTGGCCTGAAGCTTGTAATTGGCTACAGCCTTGCACCTGACCACAGTTTAGGTGCAAGACAGGTGCAAGACTATGCCAATCACGGCTCAGAGTTCTGATTGGGCAAATTTTGCCCAATCATGGGCTCACAGAGCTTAGTCCCGCAGCACACTATATAAGGCTTCCCTGCCTGCAGCCCCAGCGTGTGTGTTTGCAGGAGTGAATCAGAGAGGAGAGGAGATTGTTCTGTCAGGGTGTATCAGTGACGTTGTAGGAGATTTCTGGGAACTAGAATCTGTGTTGGCACTGCCTGTTATCAGGGACAGTGTGTATCAGCGAGTTCTACCAGAGTTCAGCAAATTAGAATCTGTCTTGGCACAGCCTGTTATCAGTGTGTATCAGTGAGTTATACCACGGTTCAGCAAATTAGAATCTGTCTTGGCACAGCCAGGCTATCAGGGACAGTGTGTATCACTGATTTATAGCATTGTTCTGGAAAATCTGTATATCTTTGATCTAATTCTAGATACCATACAATAATACAGTTTAATCAGAGTTCATCTGTTTATTTATTGAGAGTTGAATCTGGCTGTTGCCAGCTATCAGGGTGTTGCAGCCTACAGGAGAGAAAGTGAATCAGGGAGAGAGAGTAGAGGACATTGGCAGCCTTGCAGGGAAAATATCAGTAAAATCGCCGACTTTTTAAGACTTCTGAATATCTTTAATCTATATACCAGAGTTGAATCTGAGTTCTGCATATCTCCAATCTTTATACCAGAGTTGAATCCGACTTCTGTACATCTCCAATCTTTATACCAGAGTTGAATCCGACTTCTGTACATCTCCAATCTTTATACCAAAGTTGAATCAGACTTCTGTATATCTTTAATCTATATATCACTCACCATGTCAGAAAGACCAAAAAGGACAGGCAGACGCTCCAAGAAAAACAAATAAGAGGGCAAGCAGCCTCTGTGTCGGAAGGCTGTGCCCCTGGTCGTGGTGGACGTGGTGCATCCTCTGCAGGGACACGCTTGTCCTTTCTAACTGGTGCTGGCCGTCTTAAGCAGCAGCAACATACAGAGGATTTGCAGGATTGGCTAACCAGGCCATCCGAGTCCTCCGAGTCCTCTGCCAACCAGGTTTGTAGTGGTTTACTGTCCACCTCAGCTGCCAAAACATCTAATTCAGCCTCCATGTCCACAGCTACTCCTGCCGTAGGCTCACCAACATACATGGGAGGGGGTGCCAGTGACACACAAAGAACTGGCACTCATGTTCCCCCAGCAGCTGCAGCATATTGCGAGGTTGGCTCCAGTGACGAGGAGATAGGGGGTGATGACCATGATGAGGTCACTAACTCCATCTGGGTGCCTGATCGAACAGAGGAGTTAAGGGAGGAGGAGGAGGCACAACAAAAACGAGGCAGACCGTCCTCTATGAGCAACTGTAGCCAGTCCAAGGCATCAGATGTCAGAGCTGCTCAGGTGCAGAGCGCTGTTGTCTCGCAGCACACGTCCAGGATCTCTGCTGTCTGGGAGTTCTTCACGACATGTGCAGCAGACTGCAGCGTTGCTATTTGTAAGCTATGTCGGAAGAGGATCAAGCGTGGGAAAGACATCAGACACTTGGGTACCACGTTCTTGAGGCGACATATGACCACCTGCCACGCATCCTGTTGGCACAACACTTTGCATAGGTCCTCCTCCTCATCATCTGTCTCTACTGTTCGGTTTGATCAGTTCGGAGTTCGATTCGAACATCGCCTGTTTGCGAACTACGAACATTTCCGCGTGTTCGCCGCATGTTTGCCCACAACGCACCACAAAGGACCACAATGCACTTTTCCACTGGCCTGAAGCTTGTAATTGGCTACAGCCTTGCACCTGACCACAGTTTAGGTGCAAGACAGGTGCAAGACTATGCCAATCACGGCTCAGAGTCCTGATTGGGCAAATTTTGCCCAATCATGGGCTCACAGAGCTAAGTCCCGCAGCACACTATATAAAGTGTCCCTTGCAGCCCCAGCACGTGTTTTTTTGAGAGGAGATTGTTAGTGTGTGTACTCACTGCCAGTCTGCCAGCAGCCTTTGGGGGGTCTCATTTCTACAAATATCTGGGAATTGTTGTAATCTTTGTGTTCTCACTGCCACCAGCAATTTTGGGAGTCAGTCATTTCTACAAAATATCTGGGAATTGTGGTAATCTGTGTGTTATCACTGCGACCAAGTATTTTGGGGGTCAGTCATTTATACAAAATATCTGGGATTTGTTCTAATCTTTGTGTTCTCACTGCCAGCAGCAATTCTGGGGTTCTCCCTTCTAGAAGATATCTGGGAATTGTGGTAATCTGTGTGTTCTCACTGTCAGCAACTATTGTGGGGGTCTCATTTCTACAAAATATCTGGGAATTGTTCTAATCTTTGTGTTCTCGCTGCCACCAGCAATTGTGGGGGTCTCATTTCTACAAAATCCAGCGTGCTTTCTGAAAGGACGTTCAGTGCCGCTGGAGGTTTTGTCACAGTCAAAAGAGTGTGTCTGTCCACCGACTCTGTAGACCGGCTGACATTTATGAAAATGAATCAGTCCTGCCTGGATCAGCAGCTATCAATCCCCTGATGCTGATGTAACTGAATAGATCGGGGATCTCTTCTGCATTACCAAAACCTCCACCACTGCACTCTTCCACAATACCACAAAGGGTTACGGTGTGAAGGCACTTGCTGCCACCAAAGGCACAATATTTGGCTGCACTGACACTGACGCCTATATTACCAGATTTATATCATTTTAATTTTATGGACCGCAGGGTCCAACCCTGCACTCTTCCACAATACCACAGAGGGGCTACGGTGTGACGGCACTGTTGCCGACACTAAAGGCCCAATTTTAATGCACCTATTGTTACTTTTATCCAAAGCCTGCATAAGTTTCACCATATTTTATCCCAAAAAATCACTAAACTTGTTCTGCGTGTCCTAAAACGTCTCCTCTTTTCATACAGGCTGCCGCCCCAAGCAGTTGTTTATGAACAGATTAAAGGAAAAGCATTTACCGTCATTTGAAATGTCATTTTTTTGTTTTTAAATGTTTCTATACATCCTACAAATCCGCCACTTCACGGGCAGGTTATGGGGACCTCCTAGGCACGATATTTGAAGGAATTTTTTGTTTTTATTCTTAACCTTTATTTCATGGAAAACTCACTGATCCTTTAAAAAAAAATTTCTTTAACATTTTGTCCTTGTTTCCTGTCCCCCAGGGCACTACCCGGACCCCCATACACCTTTTATGGCAAATATCTTGCATATATGCCCTCTTGGAGGACACTCTAAAAATCGAACGTTCGGGTCCCATTGACTTGCGTTGAGTTCGGATCGTCTTCGCGTCCGAACTCGAACTTTTGAAATTGTTCGAGTTCGAATGCGAACCGAACACGGGGGTGTTCGGCTCATTCCTACTCCTTGAGACCTCCTGCGACTCCCACATATTATATTCAGTTCATCCCTGGGCAAAGAACCTCTGAGAAATAGAGACGTCACCAGTGAAAGGTGAGATCTGCTCAAAGTGCGGTGAAGGCCATGTGTTCCAGCATAACGCTCCATGTCACAGAGCACGCCTCATTTCAAGGTCGTTCCAAGGACATCGTACGGCACATACAGGGGACGCTCTGCAGGCTAAACCCAAAGAAATTGTAATCGCACGGCTCCCGTTAATAAATATATAGTACTGTGCAAAAGTTTTAGGCAGGTGTGAGAAAATGCTGTAAACACAGAATGCTTTGACAGATGGAAGTGTTAAACGTTTATATAAATGAAGAAAATGCAGCGAATGAACAAAAGAGAAATGTAAATCAAATCAGTATTTGCTGTGACCTCCCTTTGCTTCAAACAAGCAGCAATTCTTCTAGGTCCACTTGCAGACAGTGTTTGAAGGAGTTCGGCTGGTAGCTCAGATCTCCTGTGGATGTCGGCTTCTGTCTCTTCATGTAATCCCAGACACACTCGATGATGTGGAGATCAGGGCTCTGTGTGGACCATCACTTCCAGTGCTTCTTGTTCTTCTTTACGCTGAAGATAGTTCTTAATGACTTTGTATGTTTGGGGTCGTTGTCCTGATGCAGAATAAATTTGGGGCCAATCATACGCCTCCCTGATGGTATTGCATGATGGGTAAGTATCTGCCTGTATTTCTCAGCATTGAGAACACCATTAATCCTGACCAAATCTCCAACTCCATTTGCAGAAATGCAGCCCCAAACGTTCAAGGAGCCTCCACCATGCTTCCCTGTTGCCTGCAGACACTCATTATTGTACCGCGCTCCAGCCCTTCCACCAACAAACTGCCTTCTGCTACAGCCAAATATTTCACATTTTGTCTCCTCAGTCCAGAGCACCTGCTGCCATTGTTCTGCACCACAGTTCCTATGTTTTCCTGCTTACTTTAGTCGCTTGGCCTTGTTCCCACGTCGGAGGTATCGCTTTTTGGCTGCAACTCTTCCATGAAGACCACTTCTGGCCAGACTTCTCCAGACAGTAGATGGGTGTACCTGGGTCCCACTGGTTTCTGCCAGTTCTGAGCTGATGGCACTGCTGGACATCTTCCGATTTCGAAAGGCAATAAGCTTGATGTGTCTTTCATCTGCTGCACTAAGTTTCCTTGGCCGACCACTGCGTCTACGATCCTCAACGTTTGCCGTTTCTTTGTGCTTCTTCAGAAGAGCTTGACCAGCACATCTTGAAAGCCCAGTCTGCTTTGAAACCTTTGTCTGGGAGAGACCTTGTTGATGCAGTATAACTGCATCTTGTTGCTGTGCTCAATCTTGCCATGACATGAAACGGTCTTTCACAACCTCACCTTGGTAGCAGAGTTTGGCTGTTCCTCACCCAGTTTTAAGCCTCCTACACAGCTGTTTCTGTTTCAGTTCATGACTGGGTTTCACCCTACGTGTGACATTGATGATCACTAGCACCTGTTTGGTATAATTGGTTGATCCTACACCTGACTATAATCCTACAAAATCCCTGACTTTGTGCAAGTGGACCTGTGAGAATTGCTGCTGGTTTGACGGCAAAAGGTAGTAACACCAAATATTGATTTGATTTA
Organism: Leptobrachium leishanense; assembly: GCA_009667805.1. Classification (NCBI taxonomy): domain Eukaryota; kingdom Metazoa; phylum Chordata; class Amphibia; order Anura; family Megophryidae; genus Leptobrachium; species Leptobrachium leishanense. The sequence continues at coordinate 16,978,609 of CM019073.1, forward strand.
GATTTGTCTTTTGTTCCCTCACTTTACATGTTGCATATTGACAAAAATAAACATTTATATTTCTGAAAGCTTTCTTTGTTTACAGCATTTTCTCACGCCTGCCTAAAACTTTTGCACAGTACTGTATATATCATCCCGAAAGTCTGGATGCCCTCGTGGGGGGGGGGGGGGGGGTCTGCAAGTAAAAAACAGTACTTTATTAAAACATTAAAACCTGGGCGACCGATCAACGTTTCAACCAACTAGAGATCTTCTGCAAGAAGTCCAGATTTACATTGCTGGTCAGCGTCTGGCCTCTGGGCTTGTAAATATTCACACCCCCCACGCGTTTCACAGCTCTACATTCACTCGTATGGTGACAGTAAGGGAATGTCTGTCCTCCATACCTCGAATGAATTACACATTATCCCCTTCTCACGTCGAAGGACTGGTGTGACCGCACACACTCGAGGCGCATTCTGGCTGAGCACCATGGGAGTGTTAGTCCACAGACTCCTGTTTTAGTCCTTGTGACAGTCATCACATGGAACTGCAAGGCCCACTTTTTACTCCGGGTAAACACACGTCTATATCATGCTTTCTCTCACGCTTCTACTCTTTACTTCTACCTTTCTCCTTAAATGGAACTCCTGCCCCTCTACCACCGACCCCTACACTATCTGCATCTCTCCCTCCCTCCTCTCGTCCCACATGATGGCCTCGCATGAGCTCCTTTGTTTCCTCAGAACATGGTCTCCCTCTAACTCTTGTGCTGCCAATCACTCCCACTCCACAAATCCCATTCCCACCTTCTCTTTCTCACCCTCCTGCTGTTACTCTATGCAGGTGACATATCCCCTAACCCTGGCCCCACAACACATCCAATACTTCCCTCTCATCCTATCTCCATCGCACATAAATCACCTCCCTGCAACCCAGCAACCTCATTCCCATAATCCTTCAGCGCCTGTCCTCTTTCTCCTGCGCCCTCTGGAACGCTCGCTCTGTGTGCAACAAACTCACAGCAATCCATGACCTCTTCCTTTCAAACTCCTTCAACCTCCTAGCTTTAACTGAAACCTGGCTAACTCCCTCTGACACGGCCTCCGTTGCTGCTCTCTCACATGGCGGTCTACACTTGAGCCATTCCCCAGACCGGGTGAGAGAAATGGTGGCGGGGTCGGAATCCTGCTCTCTCCCACCTGCACTTACCAGCATCTCCCTCCACCCCCATCCCTCTCCTTCTCCTCCTTCGAGACACACTGCATCCGCCTGTTCTCTCCTCTGGCTCTCAGGGTGTCAGTCATCTACCGCCCCCGGGGACCAACCTCCCAGTTCTTTGACCACTTTGCTACCTGGCTTTCTCACTTCCTGTCTTCTAATCTTCCATGCCTAATTCTTGGGGACTTCAACATTCCCATTGACGATCCTTCCGCCCCTGCTGCCTCCAAACTTCTTTCCACTCACGTCCTCCCTTGGACTCACACAATCCTCCCTCCTCCCTACCCACCGCGATGGTCACGCTATTGACCTTGTCTTTTCCAACCTCTGCTCCATTTCTGAGTTCAAATGTCGCCATTTCCCCATCTCTGACCACCACCTTCTCTCTTTCAACCTATCTGGACTTCCTAAACACCCTGCTCCCCACCCCGCACACACACTCGCAGAAATCTACATGCTGTGGATCCCCATCAATTCTCCAACCTACTTCACCACCTCCCTCATACCTCATCCTTCACCTGCCCTGATGCTGCCACTAATCACTACAACACTACTCTTATCTCTGCTCTAGACACTCTTGCTCCTCTTCGACTCTGTAAGGCCCCACGCCGCCAGCTTCAGCCCTGGCACACCCTCCAGACACGCTACCTGCAAAGATGCTCCCGCACTGCAGAGCGTGCCTGGAGGAAATCCCGCTCTGAAGCTGATTTTGTTCACTTCAAGTTTATTCTCCGGTCATACACCTCTGCCCTCCACTTGGCCAAACAATCCTTCTTCTCATCTCTTATATCTACGCTGTCCTCCAACCCTAAGCGGCTCTGGTCCACCTTCAAACCCTCCTCTACCCACCTGCACCTCCCCCCACAGCTGCCTTCAGCGCTCAAGACCTGGCAGACTACTTCCTCAGTAAAACTCTAAATATCAGACGCAACATCCCAACACAAGATAGTTATCTGCCACCTCCACTCCCACAGGTCCCCTCTGCCACCCTCTGCCGCTTCCTCCCAGCCACTGAGGAGGAAGTCAATTCCTTATTGTCCCTCACATCTCACCACGTGCTCGCTCGACCCCATTCCCTCACATCTAATTCCTCCCTCTCCTCCTCCTCCCTCACCCCTGCTCTCACACACATCTTCAACCTATCTCTCTCCACTGGCTCCTTTCCATCCGCTTCAAACACGCGCCAGTTACCCCTTTACTAAAGAAACCATCCCTAGATCCCAACTCTCCATCCAACTACCGCCCTGTATCCCTGCTTCCCTTCACATCAAAGCTCTTACAAAAACTAGTCTTCAACCGCCTCTCCCTCTTCCTGTCCTCCAATTCCCTACTTGACCCCCTGCAATCTGGCTTCCGTCCCCGACACTCAACTGAAACTGCCCTCACCAAAGTCACCAACGACCTCGGCCAAAAACACGGCCACTATTCTATTCTCATCCTGCTTGACCTCTCGACTGCTTTTGACACTGTTGACCACCCCCTCCTTCTACAGACCCTCAACTCTCTGGGTCTCGGTGACACTGCACTCGCTTGGGTTCACTCCTATTTATCCAACAGGTCCTTCTGTGTGTCCTTTGCTGGTAACTGCTCCTCCTCATTGCCTCTATCTGTTGGTGTACCTCAAGGCTCTGTCCTTGGTCCTCTGCTCTTTTCCATCTACACCTCCTCCCTGGGCAAAATCATCAACAGCTTTGGCTTTAATTATCACCTCTACGCTGATGACACTCAGATCTACCTCTCTACCCCTGATCTCTCTCCCCCTGTCCTTTCAAAAGTCAGTGACTGTTTATCTGGCATCTCCTCCTGGATGGCCTCCCACCACCTAAAGATCAACATGTCAAAGACTGAGCTCCTACTTATTCCTCCCTCCAATGCCTCCTCACCTCCTGACTTCTCGATCACGGTGGAGGGTATCACCATCTCCCCATCAAACCAAGTTCGCTGCCTTGGAGTTACACTTGACTCTGCTCTTTCCTTCATCCCCCACATCCAGTCTCTTTCCTCCTCCTGCCGATACCAACTGTGTAATATTTCCAGAATTCGGCCATTTCTTACCGCTGTCACCACAAAACAACTCATACACGCCTATAATCTCCCGACTCGACTATTGCAATAATCTCTTATCTGGCCTCCCTCTGTCCCGCCTCTCCCCCCTACAATCCATCCTGAACGCCTCCGCCAGGCTAATTCACCTCACCCGCCGCTCTGTCTCTGCCGCTCCCCTCTGCGAGTCCCTTCACTGGCTCCCCATCCACTGCAGAATTAAGTTCAAAATCCTTATCCTTACCTACAAAACCCTCACTAACTCAGCGCCCCACTACCTGTCCTCACTAATCACCACTTACACCCCAGCCGCTCCCTAAGGTCAAACAGTGACCTGCGCCTAGCTTCTCCCCGCATCACCTCTTCCCATGATACTGCAGGATTTCTCACGCGCAGCCCCCACTCTCTGGAACGCTCTCCCTCGTACTGTCAGACTTTCCCCTAACTTCTCTTCCTTCAAACGCTCCCTTAAAACATTCCTATTTAGGGAAGCCGACCCCCCAACTCACTGACGCAACCATCAATCACTCTCACCTTACAGTCCTCTCCTCCTGTTTCCAACCCCAACCCTCCTAGATTGTGAGTTCCTACGGGAATAGGGCCCTCATCTCCTCCTGTACTGTTTGTCAAATGTTGTTCAATGTATTGTAACCCTGTCTATACTGTGCCTATTGTACAGCGCTGCAGAATATGCTGGCGCTTTATAAATAAATAATAATAATAACATGGGGGGTATTATTGGGGCCACAATCCCCGTCAGGATTCTGCCCCCCCCATTCATTCTATGCCCGTTTTCTCTCCGTTTTGGTTCGGCCAGGAGAAAAGGTCCTGATTTCCAGCTGAGGATCTTTTACTTTTCATGTTTTCACGTTTCATCCAATATGACACCTGGTATTTAAATGTCGGGTCGGCGCAGCGTTTGCCGCTCTCATCCTGCGCAGCGCCGCCCCCTCTGGGTTAAATGTCAGAGAGTCGAGACCTGGAAAAGTGTAGCTGTCAGCCGGCGGAACATCGAGCCGAGCAGGAACTCACCGCTTACACGTGGGATCACCGGCGGCCACAGACCTGAGCCGCGTCTGGCAGGTGGAATTAAACGGACAAAGACGTAGAGAGAGAGTCTGGGGGACAGGGGGGCCGAGCATCACAGAACATAAAGGGGGGTCGGGGAAAGGGGGGCTGAGCATCAGGGACCATAAAGGGGGGCCAGGGAAGGGGGGCCAGGGGTCCCGAGCATCAGGTTTAACGTAAAGGGGGGTCAGGGGAAGGGGGAAAGGGGGGCTGAGCATCAGGGACCATAGGGGTCATTATGTTGCCCCATGTGTAACCTCCCTGTGTCTCCCAGGTATACGGTATATAACACTCCGGTCCTGCATTTCGAGCCGGGTCTCAGAGCTGGAAAATAAGTAGCTTTTTAACAAACTTCATGCAAATCACCTCATTTTATCCGACGAGACACGTTATGGATTTATGTGGATATTTTGGATATTTCCTTTTTTTTCGGGTATTTCAGATATTTTGGATGTTGCGGATTTTATTGTTCCTGGAAAAGTTGTAACAATATGTTGCAATCTGATTCGGGGGGGGGGCAGCTGGAGTTTTTCGATGCTGCTGCGGCAAACACCGGCGTCTCACGAATCAGAATCCCTGCAGATTAAATTTCAGTGTGCGGCTCCTGCTGCCGCTGCGTGGATTATTTTCCTGTGAAACGCCGGTGTTTGCCGCCGGTGCAGTAACAGAGATATTCAGCAGTGACTGAGACTTTGGAAACACTCTTTGATTAACCCCTCGGTCTCGCTCCCACCTGCTGCCTTTGGGGCAGGTCTGAGTGCCCCCCCTCCGGCCACAGGATGGTGAGACACGTTGTGTTTTCACCCCTGTGTGCTGTGGCAAGCTGCAGCGTCTGTGCTGTATCGCTCCCTGACACCGGTGCGCGCTTAACTCGCAGTGACTCATTTCCCGGGGACACCGTATCGCGCCGGTCTTTGGTAAAATATGCTTAAATAAAAGTCGGGACGATTAAGATGTATTTCTTTACATAAAACAAATGTGTTAATGTTTATTGGGAGCTGCGAGCGATGAGAGGCGCAATGGCGCCATCCGCAGGCCGTGCCCAGCGCCACACAGACTAGGGGGGGGGGAGGATTTTCAGTTTCTTTCAAAGACTTTTATTATTTCTTCCTAAAAGCTGCAAAAAAAATCAGAGCTTTTCTGGAATTACCCTCATTATCCCAAAATAAACCGACACATCGATTCCCATCGGATTCTACAGGGACTGGGGGACTATCATTATACAGAGGTCAGGGCGCTGCTCCTGTACTCGGATGTTTTGGGCTGGAGGTTCTGTATTAGGATGTTTTGGGCTGGGGGTTCTGTATTAAGGTGTTTTGGGCTGGGGGTTCTGTATTAGGATGTTTTGGGCTTGGGGTTCTGTATTAGGATGTTTTGGGCTGGGGGTTCTGTATTAGGAAGTTTTGGGCTTGGGGTTCTGTATTAGGATGTTTTGGGCTGGGGGTTCTGTGTATTAGGGTGTTGGGCTGGGGGTTCTGTATTAGGATGTTTTGGGCTTGGGGTTCTGTATTAGGATGTTTTGGGCTGGGGGTTCTGTATTAGGATGTTTTGGGCTTGGGGTTCTGTATTAGGATGTTTTGGGCTGGGGGTTCTGTATTAGGGTGTTTTGGGCTGGGGGTTCTGTATTAGGATGTTTTGGGCTTGGGGTTCTGTATTAGGATGTTTTGGGCTGGGGGTTCTGTATTAGGATGTTTTGGGCTTGGGGTTCTGTATTAGGATGTTTTGGGCTGGGGGTTCTGTATTAGGATGTTTTGGGCTGGGGGTTCTGTATTAGGATGTTTCAGGATGGGGGTTCTGTATTAGGATGTTTTGGGCTGGGGGTTCTGTATTAGGATGTTTTGGGCTGGGGGTTCTGTATTAGGATGTTATGGGCTGGGGGTTCTGTGTTAGGATGTTTTGGGCTGGGGGTTCTGTATTCGGATGTTTTGGGCCAGGGGTTCTGTATTAGGATGTTTTGGGCCAGGGGTTCTGTATTAGGGTGTTTTGGGCTGGGGGTTCTGTATTAGGATGTTTTGGGCTGGGGGTTCTGTATTAGGATGTTTTGGGCTGGGGGTTCTGTATTAGGGTGTTTTGGGCTGGGGGTTCTGTATTAGGATGTTTTGGGTTGGGGGGTTCTGTATTAGGATGTTTCGGGTTGGGGGTTCTGTATTAGGATGTTTCGGGCTGGAGGTTCTGTATTAGGATGTTTTGGGCTGGGGGTTCTGTATTAGGATGTTTCTGGTGTGGGGTTCTGTATTAGGATGTGGGCTGGGGGTTCTGTATTAGGATGTTTTGGGCTGGGGGTTCTGTATTAGGATGTTATGGGCTGGGGGTTCTGTGTTAGGATGTTTTGGGCTGGGGGTTCTGTATTAGGATGTTTTGGGCCAGGGGTTCTGTATTGTGTTTTGGGCTGGGGGTTCTGTATTAGGATGTTTTGGGCTGGGGGTTCTGTATTAGGATGTTTTGGGCTGGGGGTTCTGTGTTAGGGTGTTTTGGGCTGGGGGTTCTGTATTAGGATGTTTCGGGTTGGGGGGGTTCTGTATTAGGATGTTTCGGGTTGGGGGGGTTCTGTATTAGGATGTTTCGGGCTGGAGGTTCTGTATTAGGCTGTTTTGGGTTGGGGGTTCTGTATTAGGATGTTTCGGGTTGGCGGTTCTGTATTAGGATGTTTCGGGCTGGAGGTTCTGTATTAGGATGTTTCGGGCTGGAGGTTCTGTATTAGGATGTTTTGGGTTGGGGGGGTTCTGTATTAGGATGTTTCGGGATGTGGGGTTCTGTATTAGGATGTTTTGTGCTGGAGGTTCTGTATTAGGATGTTTTGTGCTGGGGGTTCTGTATTAGGATGTTTCGGGCTGGAGGTTCTGTATTAGGATGTTTTGGGTTGGGGGTTCTGTATTAGGGTGTTTTGGGATGGGGGTTCTGTATTAGGGTGTTTTGGGCTGGAGGTTCTGTATTAGGATGTTTTGGGTTGGAGGTTCTGTATTAGGGTGTTTCGGGTTGGGGGGGTTCTGTATTAGGATGTTTTGGGATGGGGGGGTTCTGTATTAGGATGTTTCGGGTTGGGGGGATTCTGTATTAGGATGTTTCGGGCTGGAGGTTCTGTATTAGAATGTTTTGGGTTGGGGGTTCTGTATTAGGATGTTTCGGGCTGGAGGTTCTGTATTAGGATGTTTCGGGCTGGAGGTTCTGTATTAGGATGTTTTGTGCTGGAGGTTCTGTATTAGGATGTTTTGTGCTGGGGGTTCTGTATTAGGATGTTTCGGGCTGGAGGTTCTGTATTAGGATGTTTTGGGTTGGGGGTTCTGTATTAGGGTGTTTTGGGATGGGGGTTCTGTATTAGGATGTTTTGGGTTGGGGGTTCTGTATTAGGGTGTTTTGGGATGGGGGTTCTGTATTAGGGTGTTTTGGGCTGGAGGTTCTGTATTAGGATGTTTTGTGCTGGGGGTTCTGTATTAGGATGTTTCGGGCTGGAGGTTCTGTATTAGGATGTTTTGGGTTGGGGGTTCTGTATTAGGGTGTTTTGGGATGGGGGTTCTGTATTAGGGTGTTTTGGGCTGGAGGTTCTGTATTAGGATGTTTTGGGTTGGGGGTTCTGTATTAGGATGTTTTGGGTGGGGGGTTCTGTATTAGGATGTTTTGGGTTGGGGTTCTGTATTAGGGTGTTTTGGGCTGGAGGTTCTGTATTAGGGTGTTTTGGGTTGGGGAGGTTCTGTATTAGGGTGTTTTGGGTTGGGGGGGTTCTGCTTTCACCATTAGATTTCTTGGAGTTTTGCTGGAAATAACGTGTTTTTAATGAATCTTCTCTGTGGTTTTTTCTCGGTTTCCTTTTTCTCGTCTCGTGGCGTCGAGTGAACTCGTCGAACGTTCTGGATCGAGTCGTCCTCTGCCGATGCCAGCACAGAGAACGCCGGTAATTACAGAAACGCGCCGCGACCTCCGACTAATAAAAGCATCAACTTTTCCAACTGGTGAGAATGTTTCTCCACGAGACGGCGGGTGAATAACACGACCCGACTCCGAATCCGCCACAAGAACCTGCAACATCACCGGCCGCTGCTCCCCAATCCTGACCAATCAGGCGCCTCGCTATGTTCTGCCACATTGTCACTTTCATTGGTTCATGTCCAGGTTCCTCTTTATAAAGAAATCCTCAGCTTCCGGATGTCTCAGGTTTGGTGGAATATTCCGGTCTTACGTCTCAGGTTTTCGGTTATGTTTTGGCAATAGTTTTGGGTTTTATTGATGCATTTTCAGGCCCAGCTTGGAGAAAGGTCGTACAGAAGCAGCAGGCGCCGCATGATACAAATGGATACACTGTATCGTCTTCTGCAGTTTAGTCTGTACTTGTTATGGAAGTCGGGGCTCAGATGGGGCTCAGATAAAGCTCAGACGGGGCGCAGACCATGCAAAGATGGGACTCACACCGGGTGCAGACCATGCAAAGATGGGGCTCACACCGGGCTCAGATGAGGCTCAGATGGGGCGCAGACCATGCAAAGATGGGGCTCACACCGGGTGCAGACCATGCAAAGATGGGACTCACATTGGGTGCAGACCATGCAAAGATGGGGCTCACACCGGGCTCAGATGAGGCTCAGATGGGGCGCAGACCATGCAAAGATGGGGCTCACACCGGGTGCAGACCATGCAAAGATGGGACTCACATTGGGTGCAGACCATGCAAAGATGGGGCTCACACCGGGTGCAGACCATGCAAAGATGGGACTCACATTGGGTGCAGACCATGCAAAGATGGGGCTCACACCGGGCTCAGATCAGGCGCGTCTCTCAGGGGATCTGTCAGCTCCTGGTATTACCACGTTTCGTTTCTCCACCTCCGGCGCAGGTAAGGTCATAGAAAGAGAAGCTGTTTGTGCGTCTCCGGGGAATCTGGGGCCGGGTGTTACCGGTTCTTTGGTTGTGAGGACGCGGTGGGCTGGTCGCCTGCGGACTCACTCTGGGTGACACATAGTGCTGTGTGCTTCACTTTTTATGACCTGCCGGGGTGTGATGTGTTGACTCAGGAAAATGGAAAAGAAGCCGGTGCTGTGAGAGCTCTTTTTTTTTGGCAGTTTAACCCTTAGAGGGTGTAATGTCACGGGTTAAAAAGATGAGATTTATCTCGCCTGTAAAGCTTCTCTGATACCGTGAGTCTTGCGGGCGTCCTGCAGCCTCCAGTGGGCTTCCTGCAGCCTCCAGTGGGCTTCCTGCAGCCTCCAGTGGGCGTCCTGAAACTTCCAGTGGGCGTCCTGAAACTTCCAGTGGGCGGCCCGCAGCATCCAGTGGGCGTCCTGCAGCCTCCAGTGGGCGTCCTGAAACTTCCAGTGGGCGTCCTGAAACTTCCAGTGGGCGTCCTGCAGCCTCCAGTGGGTGTCCTGCAGCCTCCAGTGGGCGTCCTGAAACTTCCAGTGGGCGTCCTGAAACTTCCAGTGGGCAGCCTGAAACTTCCAGTGGGTGTCCTGCAGCCTCCAGTGGGCGGCCTGAAACTTCCAGTGGGCGTCCTGCAGCCTCCAGTGGGCATCCTGCAGCATCCAGTGGGCGTCCTGCAGCATCCAGTGGGTGTCCTGCAGCCTCCAGTGGGTGTCCTGCAGCCTCCAGTGGGCGTCCTGCAGCATCCAGTGGGCGTCCTGCAGCATCCAGTGGGCGGCCTGAAACTTCCAGTGGGCAGCCTGAAACTTCCAGTGGGCAGCCTGAAACTTCCAGTGGGCATCCTGCAGCATCCAGTGGGCGGCCTGAAACTTCCAGTGGGCGTCCTGCAGCCTCCAGTGGGCATCCTGCAGCATCCAGTGGGCGTCCTGCAGCATCCAGTGGGTGTCCTGCAGCATCCAGTGGGCGTCCTGCAGCATCCAGTGGGCGGCCTGAAACTTCCAGTGGGCAGCCTGAAACTTCCAGTGGGCAGCCTGAAACTTCCAGTGGGCGTCCTGCAGCATCCAGTGGGCGGCCTGAAACTTCCAGTGGGCGTCCTGCAGCCTCCAGTGGGCATCCTGCAGCATCCAGTGGGCGTCCTGCAGCCTCCAGTGGGCGTCCTGCAGCATCCAGTGGGCAGCCTGAAACTTCCAGTGGGCGTCCTGCAGCATCCAGTGGGCGGCCTGAAACTTCCAGTGGGCGCCTGCAGCCTCCAGTGGGCATCCTGCAGCATCCAGTGGGTGTCCTGCAGCCTCCAGTGGGCGTCCTGCAGCATCCAGTGGTGTCCTGCAGCCTCCAGTGGGCGTCCTGCAGCATCCAGTGGGCGTCCTGCAGCATCCAGTGGGCGGCCTGAAAATTCCAGTGGGCAGCCTGAAACTTCCAGTGGGCAGCCTGAAACTTCCAGTGGGCGTCCTGCAGCATCCAGTGGGCGGCCTGAAACTTCCAGTGGGCGTCCTGCAGCCTCCAGTGGGCATCCTGCAGCATCCAGTGGGCGTCCTGCAGCATCCAGTGGGTGTCTGCAGCATCCAGTGGGCGTCCTGCAGCATCCAGTGGGCGGCCTGAAACTTCCAGTGGGCAGCCTGAAACTTCCAGTGGGCAGCCTGAAACTTCCAGTGGGCGTCCTGCAGCATCCAGTGGGCGGCCTGAAACTTCCAGTGGGCGTCCTGCAGCCTCCAGTGGGCATCCTGCAGCATCCAGTGGGCGTCCTGCAGCCTCCAGTGGGCGTCCTGCAGCATCCAGTGGGCAGCCTGAAACTTCCAGTGGGCGTCCTGCAGCATCCAGTGGGCGGCCTGAAACTTCCAGTGGGCGTCCTGCAGCCTCCAGTGGGCATCCTGCAGCATCCAGTGGGTGTCCTGCAGCCTCCAGTGGGCGTCCTGCAGCATCCAGTGGGTGTCCTGCAGCCTCCAGTGGGCGTCCTGCAGCATCCAGTGGGCGTCCTGCAGCATCCAGTGGGCGGCCTGAAACTTCCAGTGGGCAGCCTGCAACATCCGGCAAGAACCCAGTGGCATCTGCTGGCAACCTGGGGCACCCAGTGGCATCCAATGGCCAAAACAAAATAAATGCTGCTTAGGGCTAGATGTTAATATTCTGTTTAACTTACAGGTCGATTCACTAAATGGTGAAACTCAGGAGAAGAGAACATTCTAGAACAAATAGCAGATCTGGAGAGTGAGATACAGTAAATGGGAGAATTTTCTGGTTTGGATTTTTTCACTTGTCCTTAATTTCACCTTTTATTGAATAAACCTGTTATTAATGAAGCCAGAGGATGTGTGTGATAATAACCACGGTGCCTGTTCGGCGGCAGTGAAATATGGTGCCTGTTTGGGGCAGTGAAATACTGTGCTGTTCGGCGGCAGTGAAATATGGTGCATGTTTGGGGCAGTGAAATACGGTGCCTGTTCGGCGGCAGTGAAATACGGTGCTGTTCGGCGGCAGTGAAATATGGTGCATGTTTGGGGCAGTGAAATACGGTGCCTGTTCGGCGGCAGTGAAATACGGTGCTGTTCGGCGGCAGTGAAATCCCCCATAGAGAAGCAATGGTTAATCTATTCACATTGAACAGCAGAGAAATGTCAGTGAAATGCCCTGATGTTCAGTGGTTTCATTCGACAGGTTTAAGCTAATATCAGATGAACGCAGTCTGAGCGCACTCTGCGTGCGTACACAACGGACGGACGTACTGGCGGGAGTTACTGTAGACACCACACGATCCATTTTTTTTGATGGACGTAGAAAAAAAAAGGGAATTATGGGAAATAAAATTAATATGAAAAATGATAAAAATGTGAAAAGGATATGAAAGCCATTGTGCGTCAAGGTGCTGGACGTCGCAACTGCGCTGCGTCTGATATCTCCTCATCGCTCAAACAGAACGTTATGCGGACCTGGCGCACTCTGTGCTAGGGATGAGCCGAACACCCCCGAGTTCGGTTCGCATTCGAACTCGAACTTTTCAAAGGTTCGAATTCTAACTCGAACACGAACTCAATACAAGTCAATGGGACTAAAAGTTTCGGTTTTTAGAGTGTCCTCCAAGAGGGCATATATGCTAGATATTTGCCATAAAAGGTGTATGGGGGTCCGGGTAGTGCCCTTGGGGACAGGAAACAAGGACAAAAACTTAAAAAAAACATTTTTAATGGGACAGTGAGTTTTCCATGAAATAAGGGTTAAAAATAAAAACGAAAAATTCCTTCAAATATTGTTCCTAGGAGGTCCCCATAACCTGCCCGTGAAGTGGCGGATTTCTAGGATGTATAGAAACATTTAAAAACAAAAAAAACTACATTTCAAATGACGGTAAATGCTTTTCCTTTAATCTATCCATAAACAACTGCTTGGGGTGGCAGCCTGTATGAAAAGACATTTTAGCTAAATTATGGTGAAACTTATGCAGGCTTTGGATGAAAGTAACAATAGGTGCTTTAAAATTGGGCCTTTAGCGTCAGCAACAGTGCCGTCACACCGTAACCCCTCTGAGGATATGAATCTGGTACAGGCGTCAGTGGCAGTGCACCCAAATATTGTGCCTTTGGTGCCAGGCCAGCAAGTGCATTCATACAGTAACCCCTCTGTGGTATTGTGGAAGAGTGCAGGGGTGGACCATGCGGTCCTATATTAAAAAGATATGAATCTGGTAAAGGCGTCAGTGCCCCCCAGATATTGTGCTTTTGTGCCAGGCCAGCAAGTGCCATCGTACAGTAACCCCTCTGTGGTATTGTGGAAGAGTGCAGGGGTGGACCCTGCGGTTCAAAAAATTAAAATGATATAAATCTGGTACAGGCGTCAGTGCAGCCAAATATTGTGCCTTTCATGGCAGCAAGTGCCTTCACACTGTAACCCTTTTGTGGTATTGTGGAAGAGTGCAGGGTTGGACCCTGCGGTTCTAAAAATTAAAATGATATAAATGTGGCACAGGTGTCAGTGCAGCCAAATATAGTGCCTTTCATGGCAGCAAGTGCCTTCACACCGTAACCCGTAACACGAACCTATTGGTTCCCCGTTTGTGAGTGGTTTCCTCCTACTTTTCCCTTAATTATTTCCATATATATACAGTATTGCACGATTGTCCTTTATCTTTTTTTGTAGAGGAAATATTGGATTCAGCAAAATACCCTGCAATCTGTTTTGTGCAAGAAACCCTACTCATATACTCTGTCTGCGCTCCCTAGAAATACGTTTGTATTTTTTCATATATGGTTTTATGTTCTTGCCTAACTTGCATCCATTTGCCACGTGCGTTGTGTGTGCGCAGTTTGGTGTTGACGCACTTAGTTTGTGGGTCTTTATTGCTCATGATTCTATGCTAGGACGGACAATAAACTGTGCGGCAACACGGACGTGATCACTGCGCTCGTCTGACACCGGCCTAAATCAGTAGAATCCCATAGGTTTCAATGTTAAAAATATTCCCGTTTTAATCCAATATCTAATAAACCGTTTATTCTTTTACAGCAAAAAGTCTCTTTATTGAATTTTTAGGCACTTTTGGGGATTTTTTCTGCAAATTTTTTTTTCATTTTTTTTTGCTGTAACAGACTTTTTTATTATCATTCATAGGATCTTTATATGTAAATTCCAGACATTTTTGAGCAGTAGTTTTTTCAAACAGCTTTGAAAAATCGGTGTATTTTTTTTTAGCCCATTCGTTGGCTTTTTCCGGCGGCTGGTCGGCGCTCTGTTTGGCAAATGTTCGGCTTTTTTCGGATGCAGTTGCTGGTTTTGCAGTGGATCGTTGAGTGCATTTGTTTTTTTTTCAGATCGCCCCAATTTTTTTTCGGCGTCTTTGCGATGGATTTTGCGTTGGAATCAGCGGCAGTTTTTCTGATGCGGTCGGTGACTTTTCCCTGCACGTCGGGGACCCTGCAACAAGTTCCCCGAAGTGTAGGGAACGAAAGAGAAATTCCGTTACAATAATCCTATAAATCTTAACTTTTACTCCTATACTTTGTGTAAGATGAAGCAGAGCCGAGGCGACACAAAGGACGCAACATGTGTAACTAAACACAAAACACAATACACAATATCATTTACAAAATGACCAATGTATACAGAGTCCAGGGCAAGTAAATTCATGCACTTCCCATCCACCTGAGCGGGGAGAGAGGTCGTGCAGTGACTTGCACCTCTTCTCACTGAGGTAAGATCCGCAGGGGTGGGGAGAGAGGTCATGCAGCGAGGAATCACACCATCTGATCGGTGCTGTCGAACTGCTCGAGGCTTTTACCTTTTGGGGGACGCCAGAGAAGAATCTCCCCCGCCTGCTGACCCAGGGCCCCCTGTATCCTAGTGGGAGCCAGCCCTCGCCAAATGTTACATGATATCTAGAAATTCTTCCCTATTGATCTGAGCTGGGATCGGGAGGAATTTCTCAATACAGTGTCACACTAAGAATTAACTGAAACAGCACGTGTTTCCAGGTCTGAATCAGACATTTAACGTGAATCAGTTCCATCCGGTTTAAATAAATATTATCCTCACATTGTCTAAGTGAAGACCTTAACCACACGCCCCGAACCTCCTTATAAACACACACACACACACACACACACACACACACCCCGCTGGCCGGAGCAGCCACCGATAGAAAAAATACCTTTTAATATATAAATATTTCGGTTTTTTTTCCCCTTGAGATGAAAAGTCTCCAGGAATGTCCCACCTGCCACCATGTTCCTGCATTTAGTGTCCATTGGTCGCCACGCCATGAATTTGCCATAAAGAGGCTTTTTGTCCGGAGAGGCGTAGTCGGTTCCTCCGGTGCCATGTAAATAAAGGGCCGGTTATCGCCGTGGCCTCTCGGCCGGCGTTTTCAGGGTCCAACGCGTCACTTCTCTCTTCCATTACTCGATCAGAAATAAGTCAGGTTGCGAATGACCTTTTGCAGCAGGAGTTTCCGTAAGATGCTCGCCTCCCTGACCACACTGTGCGCTTTCTAAAAAAAACATAAAATCTATCAAACATTCCCACAGGAGATACCCAGAGAGAGCGCGAGAGCGCAACGCTGAGTGCGCAGAGACCCAAAAACCACCGCACTGTGTGCTCGCATCCCACTAGTGCCCCCTGTGTGCGCAGGAGTGACCGGAGTCAGGTGTGGTGCAAAGCAAAGGCTCTATCAGGAACGTCACCGGTGTCTGGGCCATGTGGATGGAACCAGACCCCTCAAACCACCGAGGCGGCGAGGGGCTGTGGATGGGCAATTCCTGTGGTATGTGGATGGAGTGTGTGATCGTAGGTGTAGATGAGCATTACCTATGCACAGCATCTTCCAAGTGGGTGATCAGGGCAGTGGATGGGCATTACCTATGGCATGGCAGGCTCTGAAGGGCGAGTAAGGAAGTGGATGGGCAGAGTTACATATGATCATGTACTGGAGGTTGTGGGGTGGTAATGGTATTGGATTGTCAGAGCTGTAACTGGGCATGTATTGGAGACTTTGGACGGGCAGAGTTGTGGAATGTCATGTACTGGAGGCTTTGGACGGGCAGAGTTGTGGATGGGGCATGTACTGGAGGCTTTGGACGGGCAGAGTTGTGGATGGGAGTGTGTATTGGAGGCTTTGGACGGGCAGAGTTGTGGATGGGCTTGTACTGAAGGCTTTGGCATGGCAGAGGTGCAGATGGGCATGTACTGGAAGCTTTGGATGTACAGAGTTGTGGATGGGCATTACTGGAGGCTTTGGATGGGCAGAGTTGTGGATGGGCATGTACTGAAGACTTTGGACCTGCAGAGTTGTGGATGGGCATGTACTGGAGGCTTTGGACCGGCAGAGTTGTGGATGGGCATGTACTGGAGGCTTTGGACCGGCAGAGTTGTGGAAGTGCATGTACTGGGGGCTTTGGACGGGCAGAGTTGTGGATGGGCATGTACTGGAGGCGTTGGATGGGCAGAGTTGTGAATGGGCATGTACTGGAGGCTTTCGATGGACAGAGTTGTGGATGGGCATGTACTGGAGGCTGTGGACGGGCAGAGCTGTGGATGGGCGTGTACTGAGGCTTTGGACAGGCAGAGTTGTGGATGGGCATGTACTGGAGGCGTTGGACGGGCAGAGTTGTAGATGGGCATGTACTGGAGGCGTTGGATGGGCAAAGTTGTGGATGGGCATGTACTGGAGGCTTTGGACGGGCAGAGTTGTGGATGGGCATGTACTGGAGGCGTTGGATGGGCAGAGTTGTGGATGGGCATGTACTGGAGGCTTTGGACAAGCGGAGCTTTGGGGTTTTGGGGGACCCTTCCCTCTTTCGGTCAGACTGTGGCCCTGGCACTCTCACCCTGTTTAATCAGCTTATGTATAATTAATGTTCATGATTTATATTAATAAAAGTAATAAAAACCCATTTATTTTTCTTAATCCGCTGGTACTTTCTCTGTAGCAACAAACCCTAAACCTCAGAGAGAGGCACCACTTACGGCCACATTCTTCAGCGTCGCTAAGTTGTAGTAATGAATGGGCTGTGTGTTATTGACGGACACTGGGGGGTACCCGAAGCCCGCGATGTGGACCACGTCACAGAAATGCAGAGCGAAGGAGATGGCCAGGAATCCCGTGGTGGGTTTCTGGAAGAGAAATGTGAATAATCAATCCTGGCCCTGTCCATGTTTCTCCGAGCTGCCATTTATGGGCCGATCCCTCATAGGGCGGCACTGGGCACCAAGCGCTGTATCATCCATGTCGAGTGGTATATCATGCAATGAGTATAAATTCAATATGGCGCCACATTTAGCTACAGAAAGTGTAACGGGAGCACACCGGGGTCTGTCTGCGCCGCCAGGGCCAGACCCAACCCGTGGCTGTTGTCAGAAGAAAGGCACGGGAATGCCACAGCTCCCGAAATTGGACGATTTTACTGGAGAACCATGAGAGACAAGGTTACAACTGACCCTAGACTTGAGATAGACTCAAGTCAAAACATCGTCTCTGATGGTTCTCCAATACAATCACTCACTATCTGCAGCAGTGGAGCGCCCGGGTATGTCTTCTGGCAGTTGCTGTTTAGGTCCGGCCTCTCCTGGTATGTCTTGGCACGCATAACAAGAATATCTTTAGGAGAGTGTTTGTTGCTGCTTACGATGTGGAACCGACCTATAGCTGCGTCCGGCCCTTCTCCATAAAACCAGGGACCTCCAGGAATGTGGGCTGAGCAGCAAGGGTTACTCTCACCATTCAGCGATTTGAAGGTTTACTCTATGGGTTTGTTACGCTCCTCTGCTGAACTCGTCATTGTCTTACACAGAAAAATGATAATTTCGCATGGACACGCCCCATATACACCAGCCAACCAGCAGAGCCCACGGAACCCTGGCTCCTCCCACAGCGCCTGCAGCAGAGCCGGGCACATGCGTCTAGTTACCAATTTGATCTTCTTGTTGTGCCTCAACATTTTTGTTGCAGCAACTTCCATGAAGTATGGGTTAAGGACGCGAATGTTCTGGGTGCCGAGTTGCCACTTGATTTTGGGCATTTTCGGGTGCTTTTTATAATCCTGAAAGTGCAGAATCACAGAATTAAAGCGTTTACACAATATTTCTGTGCAATGAGGCAGAGGGACACGACAGGCAGAGAATCCCACTGCCAAAAAAATAACTAGAGCAAATATAGAACACATACAGGGTTATTCAGAGAGAGGTGAAAAGCAGGAGAATGACTGGAGAATGGAAAATTCTAGGTCAAAATAGCCGATTTGGAAAGGGAGATGAAAGGGAGAATTTTTCTGGTTCGACTATTTTGACCTAGAATTTTCCATTTTCCAGTCATTCTCCTGCTTTTCACCTCTCTCTGAATAACCCTGATAGGGTTATACCCCCCAAATACAGTTTGCATATTCTGCGCTAATTGGCCACTCACAAACTGCTGATTGATTGAAGGATCATCTCAGATCCTTTACTTGAATCACGAATGGATGAATTGCCTTAAGGGGAAGTAACTGTGACTGTATCGGGTGGCCAAAGTGGTGCCAGGTCACCCACCGCCATACATTCAGGACCATCATCAGGGGGTGACAGCTCATGACATGTTCAGGGGCCAGTGGCTGCAGAGGGCCCTGGGTCCTTTCCAAACTCTGTGCAGCTTGTCTACGTGTCACAGATGTAAGAACCCTTCCATGCCTCTCAGGACTGGACCACCATGGTCTGCACCAGATAGAGGCGCATACCCAACCTTCTCCCACAAGGAGACATTTTCCATCCTCTTGCTGGACCACCAGGGAGTCCAGTAATATAAGGTCAGCAAAAAGAGGAGGCAAAATGTGATATTATTTATGTTTCCTGAAAATGGCAGCAAAGGGAAGGGGGGCCCAACCAGTCTGTTATTAAGGAGCCCCAATATTTCTGATGGCAGTCCTGTGTACATTGTCCCTTGTGTCATTAAGCCCAGCCATTCTAAGGAGCGGTGATACATCACACTCTGTGTGGAACACAAATTGGCCACATTTCTATCATAAAATCTCTGGGTAACTGAAATAATGAAAGCAGTTTGGAGGATCCTCGTACCCGCTCCTCATCGTTTATGAATATTTTCATCCACTCTAAGTCCAGGGCTTTGAATGGGACCAGCACCAGCAGCGTGTCCGGGTTTACATCTAAGAACTGGTTGAAAGTCGCAGACTCGGGGTAAAACAATCGCATGGTGGTCTTGTTGCCGACATCCTGCTGGTACTTATGGACGGGCGCGTTATTCAACCTGTGGGGGGGGGAACAGTGGGATCAGAACCGCAGAAAAATAAGATTATAAAAGCCAGGGGAACCCAGCGGTCACAGCAGGTGTCAAGTCAAAGGGGAACACAGAGGAACAGAGGTCCTCCACTGGTTTATCAGAGGTCCTCCACTGGTTTATCAGAAGTCCTCCACTGGTTTATCAGAGGTCCTCCACTGGTTTATCAGAGGTCCTCCACTGGTTTATCAGAGGTCCTCCATTGTTTTAGCAGAGGTCCTCCACTGGTTTATCAGAGGTCCTCCACTGGTTTATCAGAGGTCCTCCACTGGTTTATCAGAGGTCCTCCACTGGTTTAGCAGGAGGTCCTCCACTGGTTTAGCAGGAGGTCCTCCACTGGTTTAGCAGGAGGTCCTCCACTGGTTTATCAGAGGTCCTCCACTGGTTTATCAGAGGTCCTCCACTGGTTTATCAGAGGTCCTCCACTGGTTTATCAGAGTTCCTCCACTGGTTTATCAGAGGTCCTCCACTGGTTCATCAGAGGTCCTCCATTGTTTTAGCAGTGGTCCTTCACTAGCTTAGCAGAGGTCCTTCACTGGTTTAGCAGAGGTTCTCCATTGTTTTAGCAGAGGTCTTTCACTGGTTTAGCAGAGGTCCTCCACTGGTTTAGCAGAGGTCCTTCCGCTGGTTTAGCAGAGGTCCTCCACTGGTTTAGCAGAGGTCCTTCACTGGTTTAGCAGAGGTGCTTCACTGGTTTAGCAGAGGTCCTCCACTGGTTTAGCAGAGGTCCTCCACTGGTTTAGAAGGAGGAACTCAGTTCCCATTCGGCTGATATTTTGGAAGCTGCGATTTCTTTTATTCAGACACAAATTAACGTAAATGTCTGTATCTACGGATGTTTCCAGGGCTGGAGCACATTAGCAGCGCACGGGAAGGACACTTTCCCTGTATGTGTCAGAGACATGCCATTCACTTACATGAAGAAGCACTGCAGCTGCCACAGCATCCAGTAATCTTTATGATGAATAGACAGAAATCTTAGTTCTAACTTATTATTACATTTGGACTGGACTCCGGGGTCACACGGGCCGCTGGTGTGTCAGGCTCATTTACCTTGTGAACATAAAAAAAATGGCCACCCAGGGTTGATGAGGAGGAGGACAGATCCCTCAGGAAATGGGATGGGGACTAAAAAAGCATAAATCCACCCAGTTTCCGGGGCTGCAGTGACGAGCTGACAGAAGGGTCTCTCAATGGCTGAAACCTTTATTTCAAGAGGCGAACAAAATCACTTAACGCCAGTGTCTGAGTGTCGGGTTCTTTCATGTATATCGGCTCGTATCAAGAGCAATGAGTTGCCGTGGAATATCCGGCTGTTCTCGCACCGAGCCGGTGTTATTGCCTCCTAACTACAGTCCTGTGCACAGTCATGTGCATACCACCATGTAACCATCAATATGTCTGCTTTATGTGATGGTTACATGGTGGCATGTAAACAGTGGTATGTAATACACAGCAGCCCTGTGTAATAACAAAAGATGGGACAACTGCAACAAAATAACAGAAACTCATTGAATCTCATTATTTCTTATGATTCTTTGAATAAATGTGTTTTATGATGCGTTTACCTGATCACGATGTCGTACTTGTTGATTTCTTCACCCAGTGAACTGTTGTTAAGGCTAAATCCGCTTCCAACCACAACGCACTTTTTGCATGGTAACCTGCAAACAGAGTGACACGCTTACATTGATTTGACATCATCACATTAGCATTTACACACTGTAACAGATCTCTGTGCCCGGATAGGGTCACATCTTTCAAATGCCGTTTCCTCACTGGACAACCGGGTTCTCCTCGTGACTCTCACGCCTTTTTTCCAGTACCTTAGCCGCAGCTTAAGGACAGGTGCATGTAGAGAGCCTGACTAGCACCCCCAGAAATAAGGCTAAGGTCAGACGAACGCATTTTCGCGTTGTCTGTGAAAAAGTGCGTTCGAACGAATGGACGCATTTTTTCACGGAGTACGCGATAGCGGTCATACGATGCGCATTTGCGTTCGTGATTTTGTACGGATTGTGACGGAACCTGATGTTATCATCCGCCTGCGGGTGTGCTCTAATCTGCAGGTGTGTTCCCCCTTCGTTTTGATTCTTCCCCCGGCCCGACTACCAAGGTTGTGGCACTCGGCGTCTCGAGCGGCCCGGTATGTCTTTGTGATCTGGATGACCCACGCAGTCAAGGGGACCTTGATGTGTACCTAGCCCGACTACTGAGAAGTGTCACTCAGCGTCTCGAGCAGCTGGCCACGGATCTGTACGCAGACCTTTACGGTCGTAGATCGGAACGGCTTGATTCTGCGAAGATTCGGATCTTCCACTAGCGAGTTAGTTGACGATCGATCGTCTGGGTATTCGTATCGCCCAGCGGTCGAAGAAACATCCGCGGCACGGCACCAACCTGTCCGGATCTCACCCTCACTAGACACAGCTTAATTCGTTCGACCGCAGGAGTCGGATCGTGCGGCGGTCGAAACGCCCACACGTTACAAGGTACGAATTCTCGGATCTCCCGGTAGTTAGCTGGACACGTTCAGTCGGCTAGGAGTATTCGGATCGCGCAGCAGCGGCGCATGATAGAATTGTATTTCGTCCGGGGTGCTGAACCACGAGGGATGTCAGGCACGCTTGGCAAACAGAGACACGAGACGCAGCTGCATGAACTCAAAACCAAAGACAACTTTTATTCAGAACAACATCTGTATTTATACTTTCAACCTGAGCTCCACATGGAAAACCCCCTGCCCGCCCCCACAGGTATCATTGGCTTAAAGTGCATCGGGGCGTTGCCGATTCGGGACCAGCTGGTCTGATTCAAAAATAAGGCGGCAAAAAAAAAGGCGGCAAATTTGAAACGGCATTCATTACACAACAACACTTTTGTTTACAGGTCATTCTTCGGTCAGCTAGAAGGCAGGGACGTTGGTGCAACGGCACAAACACATGTTCATTAAATAACAGTGTCCTGAAAACCCATCTCTGGCTGAGGGTGCTGAGCCATTCCTTCACATTCCTCCCCCTCCCCAAAGTCCGACGAACCCGGTTGGACCCCAACGGGTCGTACCGGGAAGTCGGTGCTCTCAGGTCCATAGTCAGTTGGGAGAGGCCGAGCCACCAGGCTTCTCCAGTTGGCCCTGCGGCCGTACCAAGTGGGTGGAGGCCACGCGGGTTTGGGGTTACCCCCTCCGGCAAAAGGGTCCTGTGGCCGGGGAGGAGCACCCCCTGTGCCCCCTCCGGGACTATCTCGCACCCGGGGAAAACGGGTGCTAACTGCACGCGCCCCGAGTACCTGGGCCAGCCGCAGAGGGAAATCGTGGCTGCGCGGGGCCTCTGGGCCAAAGGGCTGTGGGAATGGGCAGAGCGGAAGCAGGCTCTGCCCTGCGGCCAGCGCGTCAGCTGGGTGTGTGTCCCCTGGTGGGAGGATGGTTTCCTCCATCCAAGGACGTACCATGGCGGCCAGCAAAGCCGTCGGGGTGAATCAGGCTGCTCCTCAAGGCATACGGCAGCGAGTGGGCAGAGGCCAGCGGTGCTCTGTCCCGTTGGCAGCTCTGCTGCTGAGGGGGTGGATTCTGAAACAACTTTCGGAGGGTCGGGTGAGGACAACAGCTGCGGGGTCACCGGCTCGGAAAACCCCTGTTGTTCCTCAGGACAGTCGGGAAATGGGCAGAGGCCAGCGGCGCTCTGCCCCGTTGCCAGCTCTTCCGCTGGGAGGTTGGATGTAGCGTTGACATCCAGGAGAACAGGGAACAACGGCTGCGGGGTCGCCAGCACGAAGAAATCCTGCGGCTCCTCAGGGCAGACGGGGAGTGGGCAGAGGCCAGCGGCGCTCTGCCCCGTGGCCAGCTCTTCCACTGGGGGGTTGGATGCAGACACAACTTGCGGGGGGTCGGGGAAGAACAACGGCTGCGGGCCGAACAGCTGGGGTGAACCTGGCTGTTCCTCAGGGCATTCGGACAGTGGGCAGAGGCCAGCGGCGCTCTGCCCCGTTGCCAGCTCTTCTGCTGGGGGGTGGGATGCAACACTGACATCCAGGGGATCAGGGAACGATGGCTGCGGGGTCGCCAGCACGGAGAAATCCTGCGGCTCCTCAGGGCAGACGGGGAGTGGGCAGAGGCCAGCGGCGCTCCGCCCCGTGGCCAGCTCTTCCACTGGGGAGTTGGATGTAGGCACAACTTGCGGGGGGTCGGGGAAGAACAACGGCTGCGGGCCGAACAGCTGGGGTGAACCTGGCTGTTCCTCAGGGCATTCGGACAGTGGGCAGAGGCCAGCGGCGCTCTGCCCCGTTGCCAGCTCTTCTGCTGGGGGGTAGGATGCAACACTGACATCCAGGGGATCAGGGAACGATGGTTGCGGGATCGCCAGCACGGAGAAATCCTGCGGCTCCTCAGGGCAGACGGGGAGTGGGCAGAGGCCAGCGGCGCTCTGCCCCGTTGCCAGCTCTTCTGCTGGGGGTAGTATGCAACACTGACATCCAGGGGATCAGGGAACGATGGCTGCGGGATCGCCAGCACGGAGAAATCCTGCGGCTCCTCAGGGCAGACGGGGAGTGGGCAGAGGCCAGCGGCGCTCTGCCCCGTGGCCAGCTCTTCTGCTGGACCCGCGGACACGGCCGCCGTGTCTTCTGGCGGCTTGGGAGGACCATTTCCTCCCGGGACCCCTCGGGCCCCTCACACGGCCCATCCTGGACACTTGGCACCTGCTGTGCCTCTTCCGACCGGGCCAGCTCCTCTACTGTCATCCCGATAGGGACCCATGGGAACATCTCGGGCTCCCAAAACTCGCAATTTCTTTCAGGGGGCAGCGCCTCATCCTGAAGTTCTTGGCGGACCTCGTCCCGCCACTCAAGCCCCGTGGGCTCCACCATGGACCCGAAATACTGATCCAGGCTCTCCTGCAGTCTTCTCAGAAATTCGCCCTCCATGTTCTCGACGGGGAATGTGGCGTCCTCGGATGTAACTCCAGGCGGGCTGTAAGTCTCTATCCAAGGTCCGCTGGGCTGTGCGGGTTCCCCAATACAGGCTCCAGTCGAGCTGTAAGTCCCGTACGGGGTATCGCTGGGGGGTGCGGAATTCCAGGGTGAAGCTCCAGTCGAGCTGTACTCCTCATCCCAGGGGTCTACGGGATAAGGGTCAGGGGCAAAATGTTCAATCTTTGTCTCACGGAGCGCTGCCAATCGCAGCTCGTGCTGACGCTCCTTTTCTTGTTCTTCTTCCTGCTGGGTCTCCTGGATCGCCTTTGTTATCTCAGCCTCCGATGGGGCAGCTCCGAGCAGGGCGATCCGCTGCCGCGCCCTTCGGCTGAAGGCACTTTCCGCTTCCTCTGCGAGGACAGGGGAGCACGGGTGTCGTCGCCCTGTCCTGATCCATCCTGGTCAGTTCTTTAATTATGGTTTTCTTCTTTTTGTTACCCGGCGTTCCTCCCCGGTCCTCCAACATGACACGCAGGGTGTCCCTGGTGTAGTGATCGTACACCAACATGTTGCGGGTCTTCTTGGGGGGGGGGGGGCAGAGAGCTATCCCACCGCTGCCACCAGTGTGACGGAACCTGATGTTATCATCCGCCTGCGGGTGTGCTCTAATCTGCAGGTGTGTTCCCCCTTCGTTTTGATTCTTCCCCCGGCCCGACTACCAAGGTTGTGGCACTCGGCGTCTCGAGCGGCCGGGTATGTCTTTGTGATCTGGATGACCCACGCAGTCAAGGGGACCTTGATGTGTACCTAGCCCGACTACTGAGAAGTGTCGCTCAGCGTCTCGAGCAGCTGGCCACGGATCTGTACGCAGACCTTTACGGTCGTAGATCGGAACGGCTTGATTCTGTGAGGATTCGGATCTTCCACTAGCGAGTTAGTTGACGATCGATCGTCTGGGTATTCGTATCGCCCAGCGGTCGAAGAAACATCCGCGGCACGGCACCAACCTGTCCGGATCTCACCCTCACTAGACACAGCTTAATTCGTTCGACCGCAGGAGTCGGATCGTGCGGCGGTCGAAACGCCCACACGTTACAAGGTACGAATTCTCGGATCTCCCGGTAGTTAGCTGGTCACGTTCAGTCGGCTAGGAGTATTCGGATCGCGCAGCAGCGGCGCACGATAGAATTGTATTTCGTCCGGGGTGCTGAACCACGAGGGATGTCAGGCACGCTTGGCAAACAGAGACACGAGACGCAGCTGCATGAACTCAAAACCAAAGACAACTTTTATTCAGAACAACATCTGTATTTATACTTTCAACCTGAGCTCCACATGGAAAACCCCCGGCCCGCCCCCACAGGTATCATTGGCTTAAAGTGCATCGGGGCGTTGCCGATTCGGGACCAGCTGGTCTGATTCAAAAATAAGGCGGCAAAAAAAAAGGCGGCAAATTTGAAACGGCATTCATTACACAACAACACTTTTGTTTACAGGTCATTCTTCGGTCAGCTAGAAGGCAGGGACGTTGGTGCAACGGCACAAACACATGTTCATTAAATAACAGTGTCCTGAAAACCCATCTCTGGCTGAGGGTGCTGAGCCATTCCTTCACACGGACATCAATAAAATACTTTTTGCATCTGGACGTTATGTTGGCCGGACATTAGCAGTGTCGGACATCTCAAAATCACGCACACACGCCGCTATGCGGCCGCAGCGCACTCTGTATGACCGTACTAGCGGTTTGACGTTCTCGACAAAATGCGTTCGTTTGCCACTTGCGTTGCGTGGCCGGACTTTCGTGCGACCGTACTTCGTATATTGGCCGTCATTGCCCGTCATTTGCTGCTAGTGCGGCCGTAATTAAGTGCGCCAGAACGCAAGTTTAAAGTGCGCTAGTCTGACCCTAGCCTAAGCCGAAGCTGTAGACCTGGAGCCTTTTGTTGGCACAGCAAGCAGAAGTTAGCTGCTACCCCAAATCATGAGCCGTGACTTCAAGCTTGGTCAGAATAGGACTGACTATTTATTCACAGAGACACATAGATACAGTCAGGACCAACCCAATTTGCATACAACCAAACAGATAAGATCACAGATCAGATAACAGCAGAGGACATTCAAACAATGGACAAGGGGATTTCCTAGGAGGAGAGGGGGGAGGGAGAAGCACAGGGAAAACAAAAGGAATTTCTTATAGAGAAGATGTACACAATAGAAAGAGCAGGTACTAATACAGAGGTCACACTATACAGAGAGAAGGTACACAGAAAACACAAACACCCTGCATCTAGAATTATAGATACAGGGTGACTTTAACGAAGGAAAGAGCAGGAAAACAATATAAAACATCAAGCTCGCACCTCCCAAATACATTTCTAGGCCCATGTACTTCAAGTTCAAAGTGACGCACGTCACACACACGGTTAACAATCTTACACAACAGATCCTCCTCATACCCCAAAAATCAAGCGTTAAAATAGCTAAGATTATGCAGAGGCAGCGATCAGGCATTTCCTGCGTCAAAGTCTCATTCGACGTGAGAAGCCGTTTAGGTAATAGCAATACTCAGCACAAACCACTAGAGGGCAGAACAAGACTGAGCCTAAACATAAACAGACATTCTAGCAGCTTCCCAACATTCCACACTTTAAAAGGCCACGAACACCATAAAATGCAATGTCCTGATTGTGTTTATCTCATATTGCTGATATCTTCCATGTGTTTTTGTTTTTCTCTTATATGTTTAGAAAATATTTTTCTCTATATGTGTCACTGGGTGAATCCATTGTGTGATATTTCCCTCTATATGTGTCACTGGACGCATCCATTGTGTGATATTTCCCTCTATATGTATCACTGGGTGCATCCATTGTGTGATATTTTCCCCTATATGTGTCACTGGGCGCATCCATTGTGTTATATTTCCCTCTATATGTGTCACTGGGCGCATCCATTGTGTGATATTTTCCCCTATATGTGTCACTGGGCGCATCCATTGTGTTATATTTCCCTCTATATGTGTCACTGGGCGCATCCATTGTGTTATATTTCCCTCTATATGTGTCACTGGGTGCATCCATTGTGTGATATTTTAATCTATATGTGTCACTGGATGCATCCATTGTGTGATATTTTCCTCTATATGTGTCACTGGATGCATCCATTGTGTGATATTTTGTATCTTTCCATCACTTGCTCCTCACTGTGTGGGTTTGGCCATAGAATGGAGTGAATGGGTCAGATCTCCAAACAATCCTCGCATAATGATTGCATTGTGTGGGATGTATGCATAGGACAACACCAGGGGGTAGATTAAAGTGTTGTTAGTCCATTATCAGATCTCATTCAGCTGCCATCTCTTATCTCAGGTACCATAGAAAGCACAACAGATCCCCTGCAGCCTTATGTAAAGATTCCCTCCCCATCCCATTGCCTCTTCACCACTGCTTTATCCTATCTCACAGATGTAAAGTGAGACTTGCCATAAGATTTTGGTAAATGTTGAATCATGGGAAAATTTCACAAAATAGAAACTGGAGATTAAAAACAATCTAACCTTATTTTTTCGTTTTACATGAAATTACTTAAAACAAAAGGGGAAAAACAGCAGCATGTGTTTTATAATGTGCTTTATAATGTGCCAGTTAATGTAGTTATAGCTTATGTTAGGAGTAGTGAGCTTTTAAGGGAAGCATTTCCTGTTTTATTTTTTGAGAAAGGATTTTAGCAGGAAGGATACATTGAGATTTCTCTTGTTCTCAAGTATGTCCTGGGTGGCGAGTATGTACTGTTAGGTGTCTTGCCAAGGACACTTACTGGAGAGGTGCTCTTGCCTGTGTCTCCACTAGACATGTGCACAGCACAAAATTTCGTTTTGGACGAATGCATTCGTCCTAAAACCAATTTATTTAGTTGCTGAAGAAATTCGTTTTCAGTTCTTTAGTATGAAAACGAATTTCATTCATCCGAAAACCAGCGGATACATTTAATATTGTAGTGGTGGCTCCTCAGAGGGCTGAGATCGCTGCTTGTTACAGTATCTCTCACTCTCAGCACAATGTGTCAGGCAAAGCTGTTACAGTAACTGACTGCTGCTCATCACAGCGCTCAGAGTTTCAGTAAAACTAGGAAATAATTTTATACTTAAGAGGTTATAACAATATTATTTCCTTGTTTTACTGAAACTCTGAGCTCTGTGATGAGCAGCAGTCAGTTACTGTAACAGTTGAGCCTGATGCATTGTACTGAGAGATAATGTAACAAGCAGCTGATCTCAGCGCTCACAGACACTGGATTTAAAGGGCTAAAAAAAGATGCTCCTCTCTGTATAATGTATAGAACATCCTCCAGCATTAATCATTGCTGGTCTCCTTCACTCATCAATGTAATATTACAAAAAGGACAGAAACTAAAATGTAATGCATTTTCTTTTTGTTTCTTTTGTTTTTTGGACCGAGCAGTTTCGTATCTCTTGAGTCATACAAAACCTAAATTATCCCAAAATTCGGACAAAATCGTTTTAGTACTAAAACAAATGCATATGTCTAGTCTCCACAGTCTCTCTCCAGTCTCCACGCAGAGCAGTGATGTTACCTCTACTCCACCCAGCTTTCCTTCTTTCTCACTCACTCTTTTTCTTTCTTTCTTTCTCTCTCTTTTTCTTTCTTCCTCTTCTTTCTTTCCTCCACTGACTTCTCCGTCCTGCACATGCTTTTCTTTCCAGCTCGGTCCCTGCATGAGTCTTTCTCCTGTCACACGACTCGCAGGGATCGTGTGGGTAAGAAAGGCTGGGGTCAGACTAACGCATTTTTAACGTGCGCTTAGCCGCACTTAATCACGGCCGCAGTAGCAGCAAATGACGGGCAATGGCGGCCAATATACGAAGTCTGGCCGCACGCAAGTGGAAAATGAACGCATTTATTTGAGTATGCAGAACCGCTAGTACTGACGTACAGAGTGCGCTGCGTCGGCATAGCGGCGCGTGTGCGTGATTAGGAGACGTCAAACGCTGCTAATGTCCACAATACTTAACGTCCAGATGAAAAAAGGGTTTTATTGATGATCCGTAAAAAATCACGCCCGAAAATGCTCGTCGTCTGACCGTTTTCGCGCATTCCGTGAAAAAATACGTCAATGCATTCGGATGCACTTTTTGACGGTCACTGCGAATAATGCGTTCGTTTGACCCTAGCCTAAAGCGCGTGTGCTTTTGGATCAGGAGGGAGAAGTCCAAGGAATAGTGTCACGGTGGGTCAGGGGATGGGGCGCCTGGCAGCAGCTTCCTCGCTGCTCGCTGGCCAGGCGCCGAATGTAAACGCTTCCGGGTGCGCTCACGTGGGACGCCGAGGGGCGGGGCCTGGCGTTATGACGCAGACCCGCCGGGTTTAAAACCCAGTATCACCATTACACCGGTGCCCTGACGGGGTATTCACCTCCCGCAGAGCTCTTGTGTATTTGGCTATCTCCTGTGTATGACCCTTGGCATTGGCAAACGAATCCTCCTGTGTATAACCCTTGGCATTGGCAAACGAACCCTCCTGTGTATGACCCTTGGCATTGGCAAACGAACCCTCCTGTGTATGACCCTTGGCATTGGCAAACGAACCCTCCTGTGTATGACCCTTGGCATTGGCAAACGAACCCTCCTGTGTATGACCCTTGGCATTGGCAAACGAACCCTCCTGTGTATGACCCTTGGCATTGGCAAACGAACCCTCCTGTGTATGACTCTTGGCATTGGCAAACGAACCCTCCTGTGTATAACTCCTGGTATTGGCATTTACTCTGCTCTAGGTTCTGCCCTTAACGTTGGTACCGAGGTCAGTCTATGTGGCACCCTAAGCACGCATCAGATTACCTCTGCTATTACTAAAGTCCTAGGGAGGACTTGTGATCTGGTCTGTACCCCTGTCTGGTATTTCCCTTTCTTTATCTGTTACCTGCTTCATTGTCTATATAGCTTTGCCGACCATTCAAGGATCGGAAGAGTAGAAAGGGAGCTACATAAAGAGAGCAATATCTTGGTAGTCAGAAGGATTCGTGACAATACTCTATTCCATACCTCTGTCTGGTGTTACCCCTTGTTTATCTATTGTCTGGTTAATTGTCTTCCTAGTTTTGCCGACCATTCAAGGATCGGAAGGGTAGAGAGCGGTCTGCGTAAAGGGACCACACTTTTGGTAATCAGAGGGATCCGTGACAAATAGTGGAATCAATTTAGAGAGAGTTATAAAAAAAATTGCAATGTGAATGTGGACTTGGCTCATAAATGGCAGTGGTGACTGCAGTACATACATAGTGCCACCTGGAGGTATGCAGTAGTGGGTGGGTGGAGCCTTAACAGAGCAGGCCTGGAGTGGGCGAGGCCTGAATACTGATTGGGTTACGGATAAACAATCGCACAAGGACTTCATACCTTTCAATCTCTGGCGGGATGTGGTAAGTATTTGCAAGCGTCAAGAACTTCATCATCACTTTCTCTGATGGAGAAAAGAACATTCTGTTATGACGGCGAATGGTTAATTACTAAAGGGGCAACGAGCACAGCGTTAATGAAGACCACAGTCTATGGTGGAAAATTATATAATGTATCTCATATCCTATGAGTCCAAAGACCACAGCATGAGGACAATATCAGATAAATGAGAAATTGAAAGCACCTTCCAATGTACCAGTGTTACAGACTAGAGACAATTTATCAGGAGCTGAACTTGAGAATTCATCCAATTATATGTATTTATAAAGCACCAATATATTCCATAGCAATGTACACTGGGTAGGACAAAACAAACCAAATTAAGAATCAATTTAGGCACAACTGAGAATGACAGAAAAGAGGACTTTGCTTAAGAGCTTACACCCCCTGCCCCAGGCAGCTGTCTAGAAAAAGTAGCAAATAGCAACAGTGTTTGGGACATTTTTTAAATCTGACCCATCTGAGACCACTTTAGACATGCTCAGTCTGTACCCAGAATGGGGCTTTATGACATTGGTCATTTTGCCCTGGGATAACTGGACCTGGTATCTTTAGAATAGACGGGCATTTTGACTTCTGTTCTGGGTCTGTCACTGGCTTCCTGCATTGGGTGGGGGGGGCAATGCGGACAAGGTATGGAAAGACATTATAAGGTTTCGTCACTGACTGTGACACAGATGCCTTGAGGACTCAAACCAAATCCAGTAGAAGTGAAGCTTCTGGGTATCAGGAGTGTGCGATGAGTCAGGCAGAAGAAGCAGATTTACTCCCCATCATGGGGTTTTCAAGGGGTTTAGATTAGAGAGGATAACATAATACTTTAAAATATAACCCTTTTATCCTGGTTTATGTAACACCATAGGGGTTATTCAGAGAGAGCCGATCTGGCCCCGAAATGTCACCAAACAGGGAATTTCCCCATATGGTGCCATTTCGTGGCCATTCGGCTAGTCAGAGAGCAGGCAGTTCGACCAAAGTTTGACAAATTGCCTGCAAGTACAGTGCCTGTTGGACGGCAGTGAAATACGGTGCCTGTTCGGCGGCAGTGAAATGCGGTGCTGTTTGGCGGCAGTGAAATGCGGTGCCTGTTGGATGGCAGTGAAATACGGTGCTGTTCGGCGGCAGTGAAATACGGTACTGTTCGGCGGCAGTGAAATACGGTGCTGTTCAGCGGCAGTTAAATCCCCCATAGAGAAGCAATGGTTAATCTATTCACATTGAACAGCAGAGAAATGTCAGTGAATTGCCCTGATGTTCAGTGGTTTCATTCGACAGGTTTAATCAGGCGAATCCCATAGGTTTCAATGATATAAATATTCCTGTTTTATCCACTATCTAATAAACCGTTTATTATTTTATTCTGCAGCAAAAAGTCTCTTTATGTATTGATTTTTTGGGATCTTTTAGGCATTTTTCAGGATTTTTTCGTAAAAGAAATTCTGTTCTTTTTTTATAGCGTTTTTCATTCTTTTCTGTAACAAACCTTTTTATCATCATTCATAGGATCTTATATGTACACAGAAACAGTAACCCTAATCCTGACCTTAATCCTAAAACATGCAGAAACATGAAATATGATAACCCGAACACACACAGAAACAGTAACCCTAATACTAACCTAGCCTTAACCCTAATCCCGACCCTAATATATGTAGAAACAGTAACAGTAACCATAATCCTTGCTCAAACAGAACCAGTAAATCTAACAGTAACCGTAACACAGAAGTAAACCTAACCCTAGCCATAAACATAGGCATCTCTACAGGGGGGCAAGGGGGGCAATTGCCCCCCCCCTAGGTTATTCCTTGCCCCCCCATGCGCCCCCCCCCACCAAAAATCTGCATTCAGCTTCCCACACTTTTCTGACCGTCCCTGTTCATCGTATATGGACGTTCTCTGTGTCACTGAAAAGGGCAGATTCTGGCCTTTCCAATGATACCCAGCAGAACCATATTCATTGTAAACTAAAAGTCATAAAACATTAAATAAAAACATGCACTTAAACGTAAACATTTTAACAGGGTAGAAATGTCTCAGCAGTGAAGTGGTTAATGTTCAGACTATACATTACATTGTGTATTACGTCAGTTTTTGCCTTGGTTTTAGTTGTATATTAAGGGTTAATGGGTAGGCTTCATCCCTCACAGTATACATTTTATTTTTTCCTTGATTAACGGCATTTTAGGGGTTAATGGGTAGGCTGCATGCCTCACAGTGTATTCATTTCATATTTTCCCTTGATTAATGGCATATTAGGGGTTAAGGGGCAGCTAAATGCCACATTGTTTATCAAGTTTATTGCATTTCCCTGGGTTTATGGCATTTTAGGGGTTATTATGGAAGTTAGAATCTAAAGGGTCTAATCATCTTTACATCCTCTGCTTTTCATCACATTCCGGGGAATTCATTTTGCTGAAAATAAGGTGAATTCCCTATTTAGTGAATGGTCACTGTAATTTGTTTAAAGTGGAGTCGCTGAAGCAGCAATAAATCACATTACTCATTGCGTCACATTACTCACTGCGTCACATTACTCATTGCGTCACATTACTCATTGCGTCACATTACTCACTGCGTCACATTACTCATTGCATCACATTACTCATTGCATCACTTTACTCATTGCGTCACATTACTCACTGCGTTACATTACTCATTGCATCACATTACTCATTGCGTCACATTACTCACTGCGTCACATTACTCATTGCGTCACATTACTCATTGCGTCACATTACTCACTGCGTCACATTACTCATTGCATCACATTACTCATTGCATCACTTTACTCATTGCGTCACATTACTCACTGCGTTACATTACTCATTGCATCACATTACTCATTGCGTCACTTTACTCACTGCGTCACATTACTCATTGCATCACATTACTCATTGCATCACTTTACTCATTGCGTCACATTACTCACTGCGTTACATTACTCATTGCATCACATTACTCATTGCGTCACATTACTCACTGCGTCACATTACTCACTGCGTCACATTACTCATTGCATCACATTACTCGTTGCATCACATTATTCATTGTATCACATTACTCATTGCATCACATTACTCATTGCATCACATTATTCATTGTATCACATTATTCATTGTATCACATTACTCATTGTATCACATTACTCATTGCGTCACATTACTCATTGTATCACATTACTCATTGCGTCACATTACTTATTGCGTCACATTACGTCACATTACTCATTGCATCACATTACTCGTTGCATCACATTATTCATTGTATCACATTACTCATTGCATCACATTACTCATTGCATCACATTACTCATTGCATCACATTACTCATTGCATCACATTACTCATTGTATCACATTACTCATTGCATCACATTACTTATTGCGTCACATTACGTCACATTACTCATTGCATCACATTACTCATTGCATCACATTATTCATTGTATCACATTACTCATTGCATCACATTATTCATTGTATCACATTACTCATTGTATCACATTACTCATTGCGTCACATTACTCATTGTATCACATTATCACATTACTCACTGCATCACATTACTCATTGTATCACATTACTCATTGCATCACATTACTCATTGCATCACATTACTCACTGCGTTATATTACTCATTGCGTCACATTACTCATTGTATCACATTACTCACTGCATCGCATTACTCATTGCGTCACATTACTCATTGCATCACATTACTCATTGTATCACATTACTCATTGCATCATTCATTACTCTGGGGTTTTGGAATCTTATTTATATATACTTATAATTACCGCCAGGCTAATTCACCTCACCCGCCGCTCTGTCTCTGCCGCTCCCCTCTGCGAGTCCCTTCACTGGCTCCCCATCCACTGCAGAATTAAGTTCAAAATCCTTATCCTTACCTACAAAACCCTCACTAACTCAGCGCCCCACTACCTGTCCTCACTAATCACCAAATACACCCCAGCCCGCTCCCTAAGGTCAAACAGTGACCTGCGCCTAGCTTCTCCCCGCATCACCTCTTCCCATGATACACTGCAGGATTTCTCACGCGCAGCCCCCACTCTCTGGAACGCTCTCCCTCGTGCTGTCAGACTTTCCCCTAACTTCTCTTCCTTCAAACGCTCCCTGAAAACATTCCTATTTAGGGAAGCCTACCCCCCCAACTCACTGACACAACCATCAATCACTCTCACCTTACAGTCCTCTCCTCCTGTTTCCAACCCCAACCCTCCCAGATTGTGAGTTCCTACGGGAATAGGGCCCTCATCTCCTCCTGTACTGTTTGTCAAATGTTGTTCAATGTATTGTAACCCTGTCTATACTGTGCTTATTGTACAGCGCTGCGGAATATGCTGGCGCTTTATAAATAAAGAATAATAATAATAATAATAAATAATAATAAATATACTTATTTAGGGCACTATTACCTGGTGTGAGTTAACCCTTGCGTCAGCATGGTTTTGCGTTAGCGCCAGGTTAATGGAGTCTAGCGCCTGACCAACAGATTGTTTGCCTCCCGCTACAAACGGGAAAAATCTCTTAGCGCGAAGCTATTAGCGATTTGTAGCGCGAGCTTACTGTACTTTCCGCGTCCTTTACTTAACATGCGGAGCGCTAGAGATCTCTAACGCTTTTGCAGCTAACAGATCACTTTGTGCCAGCGCTAATTTTTTGAAGGAAGCTAAATGCAACATTTTACCTACTGCTCAACCCTGGTGCTAACTCCAAAAAAACAGAAAAAACAGGTCCTCGCCCAAAATTAACAGGCAATGTAAAGGAATGCAGCACAGGTGTTCTCTTGGCCCCATACACCATAGTAATGGATCTGGTCAGTAATGTCGTTGTTGTTGCAGTCGGCTCTATTATAAATGTATCCTATATCCTAATTCTAATATATTGCCTAATTTTAAACATTTTATGCTGTGGGTTTTTCATAGTATGGAAGTGGTTGATTATTAGGGTGACTGTGTGGACCATGTTCAAAGGGACACATGAATAAGTCTTGCCCTGAAACATGTATTGTTTATATGCTCCAGCAGGGAAATTTGTGTCGCTCACCTGGCCTTCCTTTTGGATCTATTAAATGCAGTGTAATGATTGTACATGCTGTCGGGAGGCATTTTTCATGCAATGCCCATCAGCCTTAATATATGTGTGCATCAAAACATGAATGATACGACTACCGTGGAGGATTTTAATAATGCAGGGATGAGAGGTTATTCACTGGATGTGTTCATATTCAAGCTTGTGAGGGCAGGGGATAGGTATGGCCCGGCACTCTGCACTGGGAAAAAAAACAGTTCTATCCTGTCACAACCGCATTAGTTTCCCTGCGCTAAACGACCTTAATCATGGACTACCGCGGACAAGGTGATCTGTTAGTAGGTCATCAGGCACTACGTTTTAGCAACTCGCGCAAAATTTTTCCTTTAGTGATGGTGTTTTAGCTCACACCAGGTGACAGGGCCCTTAGTTTTATTCAGTGATATGATTTAGTGGTGAAAATTATTAGTGCCCCCCCAGTTTTGACTGCGGTATCTTATGTGCCCCCCCTAAATATTGTTCCTAGAGTCGCCACTGGCCATAAACCTAATACATGTAGAAACGGTAACCCTAAGCCTAACGCAAACAGTAAGGCCAACAGTTTCCCAAACTCAGAAGTAACCCTAGCCCTAACCATAATGCTAACCCTAACGTTTAGGGGTATAGAGGGAGGTATAGGGGGTAGTATAGAGAGGGTTGTTGGAGGTAAAGAGCGGGTTATAGAGGGGGTACAGGGGCTAAAAATAAATGCTCCTCCAGAATTTCTGCCATTTCTGAAAATTTTTTGACTTTCCAAAAAACGTTTAGATTGATCCGAATAAGCAATTTCTCTAAAATTCTAAAAATTCGAAAACTCAGCATTACAAAACCTGACAAAACAAAATGACATTTTGACCCGTGCTCACGGCTATAGGGGGACAACAAATCCATGTGCTCCTTGTTGAAAATCAGAAGTGTTGTCTGGGATCCCTTCTGGGATTAATGGGCATGGAGATGCCGGCATACTGCCGGGCAACACTCCAAGCGCATCAGGACATAGTGAGGCAGCAGGACAAAGTGAGGAAGCAGGACATGATGAGGCAGCAGGACATAGTGAGGAAGCATTACATAACGAGGCAGCAGGACATAATGAGGCAGCAGGACATAATGAGGCAGCAGGACATAACGAGGCAGCAGGACATAGTGAGGAAGCAGGACATAATGAGGAAGCAGGACATAACGAGGCAGCAGGACATAGTGAGAAGCAGGACATAATGAGGCAGCAGGACATAGTGAGGAAGCAGGACATAACGAGGCAGCAGGACATAGTGAAGCAGCAGGACATAGTGAGGCAGCAGGACATAGTGAAGCAGCAGGACATAATGAAGCAGCAGGATATAGTGAGGAAGCAGAACATAATGAGGCAGCAGGACATAATGAGGCAGCAGGACATAATGAGGCAGCAGGATATAGTGAGGAAGCAGAACATAATGAGGCAGCAGGACATATTGAAGCAGCAGGACATAGTGAGGTAGCAGGACATAGTGAGGCAGCAGGACATATTGAGGCAGCAGGACATATTGAGGCAGCAGGACATAGTGAAACAGCAGGACATAGTGAAGAAGCAGGACATAACGAGGCAGCAGGACATAGTGAAGCAGCAGGACATAATGAGGCAGCAGGACATAGTGAAGCAGCAGGACATAATGAGGCAGCAGGACATAGTGAGGAAGCAGGACATAGTGAGGAAGCAGGACATATTGAGGCAGCAGGAC
Source organism: Leptobrachium leishanense (assembly GCA_009667805.1). Taxonomy (NCBI): domain Eukaryota; kingdom Metazoa; phylum Chordata; class Amphibia; order Anura; family Megophryidae; genus Leptobrachium; species Leptobrachium leishanense. The sequence continues at coordinate 17,015,706 of CM019073.1, forward strand.
ATAATGAGGCAGCAGGACATAATGAGGCAGCAGGAAATAGTGAAGAAGCAGGACATAATGAGGCAGCAGGACATAGTGAAGCAGGACATAATGAGGCAGCAGGACATAGTGAGGAAGGAGGACATAGTGAAGAAGCAGGACATATTGAGGTAGCAGGACTGTGACGGAACGGCCGCCACTATACCGTAGCGCGGTACAAATTCTTAAAATGTTGATTTGGTGTGGTGTATTAACCCTTTCGCTGCTGAGGCTTTTCACACCTCTGTGCTGAGGTCATTTTTACCGGTTTCGCGCATCATGTTTAAACGCGTTTTGAAGCTTATTTTAGTATATGACCCAGACATATTATATATCGTTCTTTCCCTCAGACTCGGTAGATTCATAATATGTCATTATTATATGTATACGTTATGTCATGTCTGTATATTATAACAAAAAATGCAATAAAATATGTATTTTCAATAATTTACAACGTGTAAAGTGTTTTTTTTCACATTTTAACATGCGAGCAATTGCGGTTATATTTTGTATTGGGTGCGCTTGTTAAAAAAATTAGAGATGGGGTCTCGTTACATTTTTTTTGGGGAAAATTACACGATTTTTAACAAACGCACCGCACACAAAAATCGTTAGTGCAGCATCATTGTTCACATTATAATTGAAATGGGAACAATATTGCTGCATTAACGAACCAAAAAAAAGAAAAAAAAATTATTATTTTTTTATAATTTTTTTTTAAATATATTTTTATTTTTAATTTTTATTTTTTAAAAAAAACTTTTTTCACAGTAGTGTTTGGTATCGTTGGAACGGCCATGCTCTGGCCGATCCAACCATACCAAACATTAACCCCTAGCTTCCACGGATCGGGAGATAGGGAGTTCATTGGAACTCCCTATCTCCACAGTTGGTGGCAGTTAGGGGTTAAGTCTAGGACTGGCGTCATCGTGCTATGCACGATGACGCCAGTCCTCAGGGGGAGTTCCCGGAGGTTTGGCCGACATCCAAGATGTCGGCCAGCTCCGGGAAAGGATCACAAACCGGCGCTTTTCAGCGCCAATTCGCGATCCAGCTCCCCAGGGGTTAATGCCAGGCACCATTTGGAAGGGCAGGCTGTGCCCTTCCAAATGGTGTCTGGGTTAACCCCCGCAACGCCGCCGATCGGGAGGGAGAGAGGTCCGAAGGACCTCCCCCCCTCCCTTTCAGGCGCCTCCTCCGCACATGCGGGGGGGGGGCGCCTGAATTAGGTGTCATCGCGCTGCCGCGATGACACCTAATTTCACCGGCGGCGGTTCCGGATGCTGGGCTGACATCGAGGATGTCAGCCCGCACCGGGGGGGCCAGCGATCTGCCGGAACTCGGCCGAACGCTGACCCCAAAGTGAGGACGCGCTCAGCGCGTCCTCAGCACACCAGCAGCCATGCGGAGGACGCATCGAAGTTGTTAAAGAATTCGTTAGGTTGTATTTTTAGAAGTTCCCCCTGTAATTCTCCCCATTGTTGACCTGTTCCCCGCCTGTCCACAGCCCCGGGAAGATGCCCGGTCTGTGAATGCCTCGAGCCGCCGCTAACTGTCTCTGCCAAGCCGCCCAAACTTGCCCGCCTTGCCCCGCAGCGTGGAAACCACGCAGAAGAGCGCTTCTTGGACTGAACCAGCCCCCGGGCCCAAGCTACCAGGCTGTACCCCCAGCGTGCCGCCGCTCCCAGGGGATCACCCCGAAATCCCTGGTAAAACCCCAAACTCGGACTGAAAGCCACAGGGAGCCGCCAGGACAAAAGAGCGCTCACACCACAGGGGGGGCCGGGCGCTGCCCGGACAGGGAGAGTTTCTGGGAGGGGGGGACAGACGAGCTGGCGCCGAGATCCGAGATAAGGGCTGCGCACAGCAGGGGTCCCCCAGGTTAACCAAGGCAGATTGGGCAAGGGCTCGAGGCAAAGGTAAAGATCACCGCAGGAGGACTGAGGGCGGGCCAGGGGAGAACAATGGTTTCATTCCCCATAAATACCCCTGTATCTTCCATGTTAAATAAACTGGTACCTGTTTGAACCTTTACTCCTGCCTCGGCTAGTAATTGGGGATAACAGGGCTTGGGGAACTGCGACGCTTCAAGGATCGTGCAAAAGCGCTTAATCACCGCCGAATTCATACAGCCCGCTACCCCTGACTCTACACCTCCAGACAAGCTCGGCGCTGACGGCGGATCTACCCGTGCAGGGTAGCGGTGATCCGTTACAAGGACATAGTGAGGCAGCAGGACATAGTGAGGCAGCAGGACTTAGTGAGGCAGCAGGACATAACGAGGCAGCAGGACATAACGAGGCAGCAGGACATAGTGAGGCAGTAGGACATAGTGAGGCAGCAGGACATAATGAGGCAGCAGGACATAGTGAAGCAGCAGGATATAATGAGGCAGCAGGACATAATGAGGCAGCAGGACATAGTGAGGCAGCAGGACATAGTGAGGCAGCAGGACATAACGAGGCAGCAGGACATAACGAGGCAGCAGGACATAACGAGGCAGCAGGACATAGTGAAGCAGCAGGACATAATGAGGCAGCAGGACATAGTGAGGCAGCAGGACATAACGAGGCAGCAGGACATAGTGAGGCAGCAGGACATAGTGAGCAGCAGGACATAGTGAAGCAGCAGGACATAGTGAGCAGCAGGACATAGTGAAGCAGCAGGATATAATGAGGCAGCAGGACATAGAGAGGCAGCAGGACATAAGAGGCAGCAGGACATAGTGAGGCAAGCAGGACATAGTGAAGCAGCAGGATATAATGAGGCAGCAGGACATAGTGAGGCAGCAGGACATAATGAGGCAGCAGGACATAACGAGGCAGCAGGACATAATGAGGCAGCAGGACATAATGAGGCAGCAGGACATAGTGAAGCAGCAGGACATAATGAGGCAGCAGGACATAACGAGGCAGCAGGACATAATGAGGCAGCAGGACATAGTGAGGCAGCAGGACATAACGAGGCAGCAGGACATGGTGAAGCAGCAGGACATAGTGAGGCAGCAGGACATAATGAGGCAGCAGGACATAACGAGGCAGCAGGACATAGTGAGGCAGCAGGACATGGTGAAGCAGCAGGACATAGTGAGGCAGCAGGACATAGTGAGGCAGCAGGACATAACGAGTCGCTGAGCCCTAATACACATACTGTACGTCTTTTCTCCAAGCATTAAAATGAATCTTAAAGAGGAAATTGTCCGGCCAGAGCTGGCGAAATACATAGAGACGCTGAGCGAGCGCTGCCTTACCACTTTTGTATGTGCCATATGGTAACTGGTACAACGTTTCATTTCTCGGCCAAAAAATGTCACTGAGCTGCAGGAAGATGGGGTGATCTCTGGAATAACTGGAGAAATGCAGATTGTAAGCATCACTGCAGTCTGAGAGCAGGAGTGTGCACTGATACACAGATATAAGGGCAGGGACAGGACACAGATATAAGGGCAGGGACAGGGCACAGATATAAGGGCAGGGACAGGGCACAGATATAAGTGCAGGGACAGGGCACAGATATAAGGGCAGGGACAGGGCACAGATGTAAGTGCAGGGACAGGGCACAGATATAAGGGCAGCGAAAGGGCACAGCTATAAGGGCAGCGACAGGGCACAGATATAAGGGCAGGGATAGGGTACAGCTATAAGGACAGGGACAGGACACAGATATAACGGCAGGGACAGAGCACAGCTATAAGAGCAGGGACAGGGCACAGATATAAGGGCAGGGACAGGGCACAGCTATAAGGGCAGGGACAGGACACAGCTATAAGTGCAGGGACAGGGCACAGATATAAGGGCAGGGACAGGGCACAGCTATAAGGGCAGGGACCGGGCACAGCTATAAGGGCAGGGATAGGGCACAGATATAAGGGCAGGGATAGGGCACAGATATAAGGGCAGGGACACATGCCTTAACTTCCCATTGGCTAGTTAAGTTTCATTTCCTGGATTTCACCTTATGTCTTATATCTGGGAATTCTATGATGTGATCATTATTACATATTCAGAAGTGCCCTGTATGTGATTTCCCTCTGTATTAAGATGCTTTATCTCTGTTTTCTATGACTTGCTGAAAAGTTCGACAGTGGGAATCAAGCACGTTCAGGGTTAATTCAATATATGGAACATTAAAGAGTGATCACTCTATAATTTAAACCAGCAGATACGCTGCATCACTCATCCAGGACCCCACAGTTGCTAAGGAAGGCCCTGGAGACGACTTCATAAATGGAGACATGGATGAGATGAATTCGATACTATGTGTGATTCCCAACGGCACCCAAAAAAATGGAAGTTTCCCTGCGTTACATAGAATGACCTGCATAAATATTGGGCCCCTTGTGCACATGCGCCTCTAGAGACTCAGCTTCCATATGCACAGCAGGTACTTAAAGTTCCATGAGGTTTAGTCAATGTGTTCCCTAACAGATCCTCACTTCTTGATCAGCGCCGCAGCCTTGGAAGCCACAAAACCTGGGGAACAGTCGGGAACCGCAGACTCCACGATTCTGCAGAGGAAGGATCAGGAGCTAAATGTTAACATTATGGCAGCTTATCGATTAGTCAGATATTCCCTCGGTTCCAGTAATGATCATTAAAAAACACGCATTATACTCACTAAGGCTGGGTTCACACTTAAGCGTTTTACAGCGCGCTCCTGCGCGCTGTAAAACGCTCAAACAGTGACATCCCATGATTCCCTATGTGGGCATGTCACACCTGGCCGTTTCTCAGCGCGCATGAACGCGCTGATAAACGCCCCACGTCCAAAGAAGTGCGGGAGCTTCTTTGGGGCAGTTATCAGCGCGTTCGCGGCCATATCATAGCCGCGAACGCGCTGCAACGCACGTTCACGCGTTTTTTTGTATGCGCGAACGCGCGTAAAAAAAACGAGTGCATTGCGCGACGCTGCGCTACGCCGTGGTGTGAACCCAGCCTTAGTAACTGCTTTTTATTGAGACCCCCCCCCCGCTAAGCATCTTACATGTCAAGATACGGGTACAAAAGATTCACACCTTGGTGACTCTATGTCCGTGTGCCAAAACCAGAAAGCCGTGAAGCAAAACGTCCCAAACAGCAACAGGAATTTCCACTGACCTAAAAGAAATGTATCCAGAAACGAAAAAAATCAGCATTTACTCCCCAAGTAACAACCGAGAAATTAACACGATGGCAGAGGGAGATTCCAGGACGAAGCTCACCTTATGAACTACAGAAATGTATCACGATTCAAACAGTGATCACCTATACTGGGGGGAATAAAGGTTCCTGTACTCTCCTATACCGGAGGAATAAAGGTTCCGGTACTCTCCTATACTGGGGGGAATAAAGGTTCCTGTACTCTCCTATACCGGAGGAATAAAGGTTCCGGTACTCTCCTATACTGGGGAATAAAGGTTCCTGTACTCTCCTATACCGGAGGAATGAAGGTTCCGGTACTCTCCTATACCGGAGGAATGAAGGTTCCGGTACTCTCCTATACTGGAGGAATAAAGGTTCCGGTACTCTCCTATAACTGGAGGAATAAAGGTTCCGGTACTCTCCTATACTGGGGGGAATAAAGGTTCCTGTACTCTCCTATACTGGGGGAATAAAGGTTTTGGTACTCTCCTATACCGAGGAATAAAGGTTCTGGTACTCTCCTGTACTGGGGGAATAAAGGTTCCAGTACTCTCCTATACCGGAGGAATAAAGGTTCCGGTACTCTCCTATACTGGAGGAATAAAGGTTCTGGTACTCTCCTATACTGGAGGAATAAAGGTTCCGGTACTCTCCTATACTGGAGGAATTAAGGTTCTGGGACTCTCCTATACTGGGGGAATAAAGTTCCGGACTCTCCTATACTGGAGGAATAAAGGTTCCGGTACTCTCCTATACTGGAGGAATAAAGGTTCCTGTACTCTCCTATACTGGAGGAATTAAGGTTCTGGGACTCTCCTATACTGGGGGGAATAAAGGTTCTGGTACTCTCCTATACTGGAGGAATAAAGGTTCTGGTGTTCTCCTATACTGGGGGAATAAAGGTTCTGGTACTCTCCTATACTGGGGGAATAAAGGTTCTGGTACTCTCCTATACTGGGGGAATAAAGGTTCTGGTACTCTCCTATACTGGTGGGAATAAAGGTTCTGGTACTCTCCTATACTGGGGGGAATAAAGGTTCCGGTACTCTCCTATACTGGGGGAATAAAGGTTCCTGTACTCTCCTATACTGGGGGGAATAAAGGTTCCTGTACTCTCCTATACTGGGGGGAATAAAGGTTCCAGGATTCTCCTATACAGGGGGGAATAAAGGTTCCGGTACTCTCCTATACTGGAGGAATACAGGTTCCGGTACTCTCCTATACTGGGGGAATAAAGGTTCCGGGACTCTCCTATACTGGAGGAATAATGGTTCTGGTACTCTCCTATATTGGGGGAATAAAGGTTCCCGGAATCTCCTATCCTATACTTGAGGAATAAAGGTTATGGTACTCTCCTATTCTGGGGAAATAAAGGTTCCGGGACTCTCATATACTGGGGGAATAAAGGTTCTGGTACTCTCCTATACTGGAGGAATAAAGGTTCTGGTGTTCTCCTATACTGGGGGAATAAAGGTTCCTGTTCTCTCCTATACCGAGGAATAAAGGTTCCTGTACTCTCCTATACGGAGGAATAAAGGTTCCGGTACTCTCCTATACTGGTGGGAATAAAGGTTCTGGTACTCTCCTATACCGGAGGAATAAAGGTTCCGGTACTCTCCTATACTGGGGGAATAAAGGTTCCTGTACTCTCCTATACCGGAGGAATAAAGGTTCCGGTACTCTCCTATACTGGGGAATAAAGGTTCTGGTACTCTCCTGTACTGCGGGGAATAAAGGTTCTGGTACTCTCCTGTACTGGGGGGAATAAAGGTTCCTGTACTCTCCTATACCGGAGGAATAAAGGTTCTGGTACTCTCCTGTACTGCGGGGAATAAAGGTTCCTGTACTCTCCTATACCGGAGGAATAAAGGTTACAGTACTCTCCTATACTGGGGGGAATAAAGGTTCCTGTACTCTCCTATACCGGAGGAATAAAGGTTCCTGTACTCTCCTATACCGGAGGAATAAAGGTTCAGGTACTCTCCTGTACTGGGGGGAATAAAGGTTCCTGTACTCTCCTATACTGGAGGAATTAAGGTTCTGGTACTCTCCTATACTGGAGGAATTAAGGTTCTGGTACTCTCCTATACTGGAGGAATAAAGGTTCTGGTGTTCTCCTATACTGGTGGGAATAAAGGTTCTGGTACTCTCCTATACTGGAGGAATAAAGGTTCCGGTACTCTCCTATACTGGAGGAATTAAGGTTCTGGTACTCTCCTATACTGGAGGAATAAAAGGTTCTGGTGTTCTCCTATACTGGGGGAATAAAGGTTCTGGTACTCTCCTTTACTGGAGGAATAAAGGTTCTGGTACTCTCCTATACTGGGGGAATAAAGGTTCTGGTACTCTCCTATACTGAGGGGAATAAAGGTTCCGGTACTCTAATATACTGAGGGGAATAAAGGTTCCTGTACTCTCCTATACTGTGGAATAAGGTTCTGGTACTCTCCTGTACTGGGGGAATAAAGGTTCCTGTACTCTCCTATACGGAGGAATAAAGGTTCTGGTACTCTCCTATACTGGGGGATAAAGGTTCCGGTACTCTCCTATACCGGAGGAATAAAGGTTCCGGTACTCTCCTATACGGAGGAATAAAGGTTCCGGTACTCTCCTATACTGGAGGAATAAAGGTTCTGTACTCTCCTATACTGGAGGAATAAAGGTTCCGTACTCTCCTATACTGGGGGAATAAAGGTTCCTGTACTCTCCTATACTGGGGGGAATAAAGGTTTTGGTACTCTCCTATACCGGAGGAATAAAGGTTCTGGTACTCTCCTGTACTGGGGGAATAAAGGTTCCTGTACTCTCCTATACTGGAGGAATTAAGGTTCTGGGACTCTCCTATACTGGGGGGAATAAAGGTTCTGGTACTCTCCTATACTGGAGGAATAAAGGTTCTGGTGTTCTCCTATACTGGGGGAATAAAGGTTCTGGTACTCTCCTATACTGGAGGAATAAAGGTTCTGGTACTCTCCTATACTGGGGGAATAAAGGTTCTGGTACTCTCCTATACTGGTGGGAATAAAGGTTCTGGTACTCTCCTATACTGGGGGAATAAAGGTTCCGGTACTCTCCTATACTGGGGGGAATAAAGGTTCCGATACTCTCCTATACTGGGGGGAATAAAGGTTCCGGTACTCTCCTATACTGGGGGGAATAAAGGTTCCGATACTCTCCTATACTGGGGGGAATAAAGGTTCCTGTACTCTCCTATACTGGGGGGAATAAAGGTTCCGGGATTCTCCTATACAGGGGGGAATAAAGGTTCCGGTACTCTCCTATACTGGAGGAATAAAGGTTCCGGTACTCTCCTATACTGGGGGAATAAAGGTTCACGGGACTCTCCTATACTGGAGGAATAATGGTTCTGGTACTCTCCTATATTGGGGGAATAAAGGTTCCCGGGAATCTCCTATCCTATACTTGAGGAATAAAGGTTATGGTACTCTCCTTTTCTGGGGAAATAAAGGTTCCGGGACTCTCCTATACTAGGGGGAATAAAGGTTCCTGTTCTCTCCTATACCGGAGGAATAAAGGTTCCTGTACTCTCCTATACCGGAGGAATAAAGGTTCCGGTACTCTCCTATACTGGGGGAATAAAGGTTCCTGTACTCTCCTATACCGGAGGAATAAAGGTTCCGGTACTCTCCTATACTGGGGGGAATAAAGGTTCCTGTACTCTCCTATACCGGAGGAATGAAGGCTCCGGTACTCTCCTATACCGGAGGAATGAAGGTTCCGGTACTCTCCTATACCGGAGGAATAAAGGTTCCGGTACTCTCCTATACTGGAGGAATAAAGGTTCCGGTACTCTCCTATACTGGGGGGAATAAAGGTTCCTGTACTCTCCTATACTGGGGGGAATAAAGGTTTTGGTACTCTCCTATACCGGAGGAATAAAGGTTCTGGTACTCTCCTGTACTGGGGGAATAAAGGTTCCAGTACTCTCCTATACCGGAGGAATAAAGGTTCCGGTACTCTCCTATACTGGAGGAATAAAGGTTCTGGTACTCTCCTATACTGGAGGAATAAAGGTTCCGGTACTCTCCTATACTGGAGGAATAAAGGTTCCTGTACTCTCCTATACTGGAGGAATTAAGGTTCTGGGACTCTCCTATACTGGGGGGAATAAAGGTTCCGGGACTCTCCTATACTGGAGGAATAAAGGTTCCGGTACTCTCCTATACTGGAGGAATAAAGGTTCCTGTACTCTCCTATACTGGAGGAATTAAGGTTCTGGGACTCTCCTATACTGAGGGGAATAAAGGTTCTGGTACTCTCCTATACTGGAGGAATAAAGGTTCTGGTGTTCTCCTATACTGGGGGAATAAAGGTTCTGGTACTCTCCTATACTGGGGGAATAAAGGTTCTGGTACTCTCCTATACTGGGGGAATAAAGGTTCTGGTACTCTCCTATACTGGGGGGAATAAAGGTTCCGGTACTCTCCTATACTGGGGGAATAAAGGTTCCTGTACTCTCCTATACTGGGGGGAATAAAGGTTCCTGTACTCTCCTATACTGGGGGAATAAAGGTTCCGGATTCTCCTATACAGGGGGAATAAAGGTTCCGGTACTCTCCTATACTGGAGGAATAAAGGTTCCGGTACTCTCCTATACTGGGGGAATAAAGGTTCCCGGGACTCTCCTATACTGGAGGAATAATGGTTCTGGTACTCTCCTATATTGGGGGAATAAAGGTTCCCGGGAATCTCCTATCCTATACTTGAGGAATAAAGGTTATGGTACTCTCCTATTCTGGGGAAATAAAGGTTCCGGGACTCTCATATACTGGGGGGAATAAAGGTTCTGGTACTCTCCTATACTGGAGGAATAAAGGTTCTGGTGTTCTCCTATACTGGGGGAATAAAGGTTCCTGTTCTCTCCTATACCGGAGGAATAAAGGTTCCTGTACTCTCCTATACCGGAGGAATAAAGGTTCCGGTACTCTCCTATACTTGAGGAATAAAGGTTCTGGTACTCTCCTATACCGGAGGAATAAAGGTTCCGGTACTCTCCTATACTGGGGGGAATAAAGGTTCCTGTACTCTCCTATACCGGAGGAATAAAGGTTCCGGTACTCTCCTATACTGGGGGGAATAAAGGTTCCTGTACTCTCCTATACCGGAGGAATAAAGGTTCTGGTACTCTCCTGTACTGGGGGGAATAAAGGTTCCTGTACTCTCCTATACCGGAGGAATAAAGGTTCTGGTACTCTCCTGTACTGCGGGGAATAAAGGTTCCTGTACTCTCCTATACCGGAGGAATAAAGGTTACAGTACTCTCCTATACTGGGGGGAATAAAGGTTCCTGTACTCTCCTATACCGGAGGAATAAAGGTTCAGGTACTCTCCTATACCGGAGGAATAAAGGTTCTGGTACTCTCCTGTACTGGGGGGAATAAAGGTTCCTGTACTCTCCTATACTGGAGGAATTAAGGTTCTGGTACTCGCCTATACTGGAGGAATTAAGGTTCTGGTACTCTCCTATACTGGAGGAATAAAGGTTCTGGTGTTCTCCTATACTGGTGGGAATAAAGGTTCTGGTACTCTCCTATACTGGAGGAATAAAGGTTCCGGTACTCTCCTATACTGGAGGAATTAAGGTTCTGGTACTCTCCTATACTGGAGGAATAAAGGTTCTGGTGTTCTCCTATACTGGGGGAATAAAGGTTCTGGTACTCTCCTATACTGGAGGAATAAAGGTTCTGGTACTCTCCTATACTGGGGGAATAAAGGTTCTGGTACTCTCCTATACTGAGGGGAATAAAGGTTCCGGTACTCTAATATACTGAGGGGAATAAAGGTTCCTGTACTCTCCTATACTGGTGGAATAAAGGTTCTGGTACTCTCCTGTACTGGGGGGAATAAAGGTTCCTGTACTCTCCTATACCAGAGGAATAAAGGTTCTGGTACTCTCCTATACTGGGGGGAATAAAGGTTCCGGTACTCTCCTATACCGGAGGAATAAAGGTTCCGGTACTCTCCTATACCGGAGGAATAAAGGTTCCGGTACTCTCCTATACTGGAGGAATAAAGGTTCCGGTACTCTCCTATACTGGAGGAATAAAGGTTCCGGTACTCTCCTATACTGGGGGAATAAAGGTTCCTGTACTCTCCTATACTGGGGGGAATAAAGGTTCCGGTACTCTCCTATACCGGAGGAATAAAGGTTCCGGTACTCTCCTATACCGGAGGAATAAAGGTTCTGGTACTCTCCTATACCGGAGGAATAAAGGTTCTAGTACTCTCCTGTACTGGGGGAATAAAGGTTCCAGTACTCTCCTATACTGGAGGAATAAAGGTTCTGGTGTTCTCCTATACTGGTGGGAATAAAGGTTCTGGTACTCTCCTATACTGGAGGAATAAAGGTTCCGGTACTCTCCTATACTGGAGGAATAAAGGTTCTGGTACTCTCCTATACTGGAGGAATAAAGGTTCTGGTGTTCTCCTATACTGGGGGAATAAAGGTTCTGGTACTCTCCTATACTGGAGGAATAAAGGTTCTGGTACTCTCCTATACTGGAGGAATAAAGGTTCTGGTACTCTCCTATACTGGTGGGAATAAAGGTTCTGGTACTCTCCTATACTGGGGGGAATAAAGGTTCCTGTACTCTCCTATACTGAGGGGAATAAAGGTTCCTGTACTCTCCTATAATGGTGGAATAAAGGTTCTGGTACTCTCCTGTACTGGGGGGAATAAAGGTTCCTGTACTCTCCTATACTGGTGGAATAAAGGTTCTGGTACTCTCCTGTACTGGGGGGAATAAAGGTTCCTGTACTCTCCTATACCGGAGGAATAAAGGTTCTGGTACTCTCCTGTACTGGGGGGAATAAAGGTTCCTGTACTCTCCTATACTGGAGGAATAAAGGTTCCGGTACTCTCCTATACTGGGGGGAATAAAGGTTCCTGTACTCTCCTATACCGGAGGAATAAAGGTTCTGGTACTCTCCTGTACTGGGGGGAATAAAGGTTCCTGTACTCTCCTATACCGGAGGAATAAAGGTTCTGGTACTCTCCTGTACTGGGGGGAATAAAGGTTCCTGTACTCTCCTATACCGGAGGAATAAAGGTTACAGTACTCTCCTATACTGGGGGGAATAAAGGTTCCTGTACTCTCCTATACCGGAGGAATAAAGGTTCCTGTACTCTCCTATACCGGAGGAATAAAGGTTCCTGTACTCTCCTATACCGGAGGAATAAAGGTTCCTGTACTCTCCTATACCGGAGGAATAAAGGTTCCGGTACTCTCCTATACCGGAGGAATAAAGGTTCTGGTACTCTCCTGTACTGGGGGGAATAAAGGTTCCTGTACTCTCCTATACTGGAGGAATTAAGGTTCTGGTACTCTCCTATACTGGAGGAATTAAGGTTCTGGTACTCTCCTATACTGGAGGAATAAAGGTTCCGGTACTCTCCTATACTGGAGGAATTAAGGTTCTGGTACTCTCCTATACTGGGGGAATAAAGGTTCTGGTACTCTCCTATACTGGAGGAATAAAGGTTCTGGTGTTCTCCTATACTGGGGGAATAAAGGTTCTGGTACTCTCCTATACTGGAGGAATAAAGGTTCTGGTACTCTCCTATACTGGGGGAATAAAGGTTCTGGTACTCTCCTATACTGAGGGGAATAAAGGTTCCGGTACTCTAATATACTGAGGGGAATAAAGGTTCCTGTACTCTCCTATACTGGTGGAATAAAGGTTCTGGTACTGTCCTGTACTGGGGAGAATAAAGGTTCCTGTACTCTCCTATACCGGAGGAATAAAGGTTCTGGTACTGTCCTGTACTGGGGGAATAAAGGTTCCAGTACTCTCCTATACCGGAGGAATAAAGGTTCCGGTACTCTCCTATACTGGGGGGAATAAAGGTTCTTGTACTCTCCTATACTGGAGGAATAAAGGTTCTGGTGTTCTCCTATACTGGGGGAATAAAGGTTCTGGTACTCTCCTATACTGGCGGAATAAAGGTTCTGGTACTCTCCTATACTGGGGAAATAAAGGTTCTGGTACTCTCCTATACTGGGGGGAATAAAGGTTCCGGTACTCTCCTATACTGGGGGGAATAAAGGTTCCGGTACTCTCCTTTACTGGGGGAATAAAGGTTCCTGGTTCCTGTACTCTCCTATACCGGGGGGAATAAAGGTTCTTGTAGTCTCCTATACCGGGAGGAATAAAATTTCTGGTACTCTCCTATACTGAAGGAATAAAGGTTCCGGGACTCTGCTATACCGGAGGAATAAAGGTTCCGGGACTCTCCTATACTGGGGGGGATAAAGGTTCCGGAACTTCCTATACTGGGGGGAATAAAGGCTCCGGTACTCTCCTATACCGGAGGAATAAAGGTTCCGGGACTCTCCTATACTGGGGGGAATAAAGGTTCTGGTACTCTCCTATACCGGAGGAATAAAGGTTCCGGGACTCTCCTATACTGGGGGGAATAAAGGTTCTGGTACTCTCCTATACTGGGGGAATAAAGGTTCTGGTACTCTCCTATACTGGGGGTTATAAAGGTTCCGGTACTCTCCTATACTGGTGGGAATAAAGGTTCCGGTACTCTCCTATACTGGAGGAATAAAGGTACTTATTGAAAGCTACTGCTCATTGATTGTGTTTTTGGCCAATATCCACAAAACCAATGTATTGATTTTTAGGTCATTATCTGGAATTTAGAAATTTACCTTTAATGCTTCTGAGTTTGTTATTGCTTTTCCTCTTTACCCTTGTGAGGATGTATTTTTCGTGAAGCTGAAAGACAAACAGGGTTATTCAAAGAGAATCAGAAAGTCACCACACGTTCAGTGACTTTTCATTCTCTTCCATTCGGTGTGTTTTGACGATGCCATTTTGGTGACCCTGCGGTGTATTCAGCAAGCACCACAGGGCTGTCGTAATGCAGGGAAAAGCTGCCGCAAAACCGACGAACACTCACCGCAAAACCCAGGGGAATGCACACCGAAACCCACAAAAACATCTGGATTAACCCCGCAGAACACTCCGGAGAAACCCGAGCAGCCGCCGATCACAGTGCAGAGCAGCCACCAATCACAGCGCAGAACAGCCGCCGGAAAAACCCAACACGCAGACAAAGGAGGTGAAAAGAAAAAACACAGTACGCTTGAAAGTTGGAAAATTTAAATGCTGTTTGCAAAAAAACTACTGAGCGAAAGTGTCTGGAATTGACACATAAAGATCCAATGAATGATAATAAAAAGGGCAGTTACAGAAAAATGAAAAAACTAATTAAGAAAAAAGAAACAGGAAAAAGATTTTGCCTAAAAAAATCCCAAAAAATACCTAACAGACCCTAAAAATCTAAAAATAAAGAGGCTCTTTACTGCAGAATAAAAAAATAAACGGTTTATTAGATATTGAATTAAAACGGGAATATTTTTAACATTGAAGCCCATGGGATTCTCCTGAATAAACTTGCCGCATGAAACCACCGAATGGCAGGGCAATTCGGCAACTTTTCACTGCTGGTTTGTGTTCTTTGAATAGACGAAGCATTGCTTCTCTATGGGGATTTCACTGCCCTCGAACAGGCACCGAACAGGCACCGTATGTGCAGGCAATTCGCCTGCTCTTTGAATAGCCGAATGGTCAGGAAAGGTAACCGTACCCTGAATTTCACTGTTCTGTTACATTTCAGCCACAATTCGGATCTCTTTGAATAAACCTGAAAGTATCACAAACGGCTGATCAGCTGAGAATGTCGGCATAATGACTGGAAGGTCAACCCAATGCAGAGAAGGTTGGTGTAATGTGAAGAAGGTCGGAGTAGCACCCGGGCACGTAGCTGGGTAGGAGCTGGTGCTTGTGGAGGTTTATTAGACATTGAAGTGGTTATTCACTAACACCTGAATTGGTCCGAATTTCACAAAAGCTGCCAATTCACCAAATATAGGCGAAGTGACTGCAAAATACGGTTCAATTCAACGCAATTCTCCGAATAGAAGATCTGAGTAGTCTATTCACAGAACGCCAAATTGCACCGAATGTTGGCAAAATTCCCTGATTTCGATGATTTCAATTCGACAGGTTTAAACAGGCAAATCCCATAGGTTTTACTATAAAAAATGGAAAATCTTTTTTTATTTTTTTATAAAGATCGTTCGTTATTTTTATCTTTTCCAAAACCCTTTTTTTTTTTGTATTTTTTAAAAGACTTTATTTATCATTTTTCATTTTGTAACAGAACTTTTTATTATTTTTATAAAGGACCTTTTTATTATTTTTATAAAGGACCTTTTTATTATTTTTATAAAGGACCTGTTTTTTTATTTAGACATATTTTTACTAATTTGTTTATTGATTTGATCTCTTATTAGGAGAGTAGGAGTTTTTTCAGTTCGGTGGAATTTGCCGATGCCAATTTGGTGCAAATTGGTTGTTTTCGTGGATGTCCGATAACTGTTTTTTTTTTTTTTTTTTGCACGTGGAGCACCATGACATATTAAAAATATTTTTAAAAAAATTAAAAAAATGATTTGGTTTTGTTACAATTTTTTATTTTTTTTTACTTTTACAGAGAAAGGTGTCCAAACCAACGCAAGGGGTTTCTGGAAACAAAACAAAAAGAAATATTTTAGAAAAAAAATGAAGTTGTCGCTCTGTGGTGGGTCCTGCCGGCACATGCCTAGTTTGCCTATTTGTAAGTCTGGCCCTGCACAGTCATAGGACTTTCAGTTCTGTGATATTGACAGCTTGTTGGAAGGAGTAAAAGGGCACAGAACACCAGGGTTAGGAAAGATTAAAAGAAAGATGAAAGGAAATGACAACTTATTTTTTTTAAACAGTTGAAATCACTGGATTTGTAGATAAGATTGAGAAAATAAAGCTACGTCTATGAAAAATGAAGCTT
Organism: Leptobrachium leishanense; assembly: GCA_009667805.1. Lineage (NCBI taxonomy): Eukaryota > Metazoa > Chordata > Amphibia > Anura > Megophryidae > Leptobrachium > Leptobrachium leishanense. Next base: position 17,031,705 of record CM019073.1, read on the forward strand.
GTCAGCAGCTCCAGGTGAGGCAGGAAGGCCAGGACTTCAACCTGTGCATTATCAGAGGCCCCGATACAAGAGTTAATTATTAAAATGTTATGTTCTGGACGTTAACGCATTAAAGCCTTTACGGGTATTTGTCAGGGATTACACTATCAGATTGTAAAGTGCTGGAGGAGCCACCAAAATACTCACACAGGACCATCACTCACTGGACCTGTGTCTGAGCGGGAGGGATGTTTGAGAGAGAGAGAGGATAGTGTGTGTGTGAGCAAGAGAATGGTGTGTATGAGAGAGAAAGAGAATTGTGTAAGAGTGTGAATGGTGTGTGTTTATGTGTGTGTTTGTAGTGTGTGTGTAAGAGAGAGAGAGAATGGTGTGTGTGTATGTGTGAGAGAGAGAAAATGAAGTGTGTGCAGTGCTGTCACAAGGGGGTGCGGGGGTGCGACACGCACCCGGGTGACACCCTAAAAAAAATATTATCATTTCTTTACAATGTATTTTAGACAGTAACGTGTGTGTGATGGTTGGCGCTAAAGAGAGAAGAAAAAATAATTTTTGGACGGGTGCTGCCATTAAACTCCTCCAGGTAGTCTGTCCAACTGCCCAAAAAAGAACAAATATAGAAAATAAATGGAGTTGGAGGAGGGCGCGCCCAAACTTCAAATGGAGTAATAAATAAGAGAAGAGTCTGTGTAACTGATCTCTAGATAGTCTTTATCAGACGGCTCAAATAAACAGTCTTGGCCGCTGGGCAGGTCTCTGCAAGCTCGGTAGCAAACCAGATGGTTAATAAGTAGTAATAACTTGACACAAGTCCCGCGGTGCTGAGCCAACGTGGGTGAATAAAGCAAACAAATGGGTGTTTTTTCTTCTGTTTTTTGTTTTTTTCCAAGCCTGGATCCTACCCAGTCAGAAGGTTCACCCCTGACTGGGTAAGATCCAGGCTTGGAAAAAAACAAAAAACAGAAGGAAAAACAAAAAAAAAAAAAAAAAAACAGAAGAAAAAACAAACAAAAAAAAAAAACTATTTGTTTGCTTTATTCACCCACGTTGGCTCAGCACCGCGGGACTTGTGTCAAGTTATTACTACTTATTAACCATCTGGTTTGCTACCGAGCTTGCAGAGACCTGCCCAGCGGCCAAGACTGTTAATTTGAGCCGTCTGATAAAGACTATCTAGAGATCAGTTACACAGACTCTTCTCTTATTTATTACTCCATTTGAAGTTTGGGCGCGCCCTCCTCCAACTCCATTTATTTACAATGTATTTTAGGCTAAGGTCAGACTAACGCAGTATTAACGCGCGTTTAGCAGCACTAAATCACGGCTGTGCTAGCAGCAAATGACGTCCAATGCCGGGGAACATACGACGAATGGCCGCACAAAAGTGCGGCTGCGCAACGCAAGCGGCAAACAAACACATTTTTTCTAGAACGTGATACCGCTAGTACTGACGTACAGAGTGCGCTGCGGCCGCATAGCGGCGTGTTTGCGTGATTAGGAGACGTCAGACGCTGCTAATGTCCGGCCAACATAACGTCCAGACCCAAAAAGTGTTTTATTGACGATCCGTACAAAATCACGGACGAAAATGCGCATCGTATGACCGCTATTGCGTATTCCGTGAAAAAATGCGTCCATTCGTTTGAACGCACTTTTTCATGGACAACGCGAAAAATGCATTAGGATACAGTGAGATTTCTCTCATTTTCAAGTATGTTACTTTTCAGGGGACGGCAACAAAGGCTGCTGACATTTCAGTGCTTTGTTGTTCCCCACAGTTCGGGGAATCAAATTTCCCCACCCTGCGATGAATTCACCATTTACCGCAGTGTCCCCGAAGTGTAGGGAATGTGTATGTGTATGTATGTGTTGTGTGTGTGTGTGTGTAGACTACAGTACCCAGTCACTGCCTGTACTACGCCACAAAGTTAATGTCTCTTCTACACCACTACTACTGCACCACCCAGTCACCGTACCACTACCAGGCACTGTCACCAGCTCAATTATCTCAGCATGTAAAGGCTGTCTGAGATTGAAAGGACTCCTATCACTTTGAGGCAGCAGCTGCACGCTGGGAATGCTCATACACAACGTACATTACTGTGAGTTTTGCTGCTGTGCGTTTCTTCCCAAATGGGACTTCCTCAGGAGAAAACAAATGTTTGTTTTTTCCTGAGGAAGCCCCATTTGGGAAGAAACGCGTTGAGCTGGACGTTTATACTCATTTGTTCCCAGTATTGCTGTGCTGGTTTACCTACTCTGAAGAGTAAGTTATTAAATACTTATTGTATGTACTATTGATGATTGGTGCTAAGTATCATATTGCTATGCTGTTTATATTGAGATCCTCCCCCATCGGATTGGCATGATACCAGTCACAGAGCACCACTGGTAGATGATGGGAAAATTTCATTCTATGCTCCTGTGAGTGGCCAATTTTTTCTGCTTACAAATTGGTTTAAGGCTGGGGTCAGACGAGCGTGATTTCTACGGACTGTACGTCCGTGCAGTACGGACATCGTCAGTACGGATGACGCAGTAGTGGTCACACAGTCCGTTTTTTCACTGAAGTTATTTTTGACGGATGTAGGAGGGGAAAATAAATTACAATGAAAAAACATTCTGTCCGTCAAAAATGCTGGGTGTATAAATGCAGTCCGTCTGACCATGCTCCATCACTCACACACAAAGCTATGCGGACGTTGTGGACGTGGCGCACTCCGCACGTCCGTTCTAGCAGTATTACGTTCTTGCCTAACCTGCGTCCGTTTGCCGCAGCCGTTGTGCGTCCGCAGTTCAGTGCGGACGTACTTCATGTGTCAGGCTCCAATGGACTTTCTTTCATGCTATCACGGACGTACTTTTAGGCGCAATCACGGACGTGAACACTACGCTCGTCTGACACCAGCCTAAGTGGGATATAACCCTATAGATTTTTTTCATTGTTATTGCAGAATATATCCCTGATTGATATCTGTGTGTGTGTGTGAGCAAGAGAATGGTGTGTGTGTATTATGTGTCTGATCGAGAGAATGGTGTGTGTGTATTATGTGTCTGATCGAGAGAATGGTGTGTGTGTGATGTGAGTGAGAGAATGGTGTGTGTGAGCGAGAGAATGGTGTGTGTGAGCGAGAGAATGGTGTGTGTGTATTATGTGTCTGATCGAGAGAATGGTGTGTGTGTGGTGTGAGTGAGAGAATGGTGTGTGTGAGCGAGAGAATGGTGTGTGTGTACTATAGAAAAACAGATTTCTTGCTTTTCATTTCGATACATTGTATCTCTGACTCTCACTCAATGCAAAGAAGGAAAAACATTCTGAATGTCTCGGAGGTTCCTCACAGTAACCAGAGGCTTTCCGTGAAGTCACGAGCTTCCGATACGGCAATTACAGCCCAGGAGGGGGCGCTCTTCCCAGCCTGACTTTACACATACAAAGTGGTCAGGATGTGAGGAGTGTCCCCCACCTTCTCCCCCACTGTCCCAAATGGGGAAAACACGGAGTGAAGCTGAGGAGTTTCCTCCAACTGACCCAGTGTCAGCAGCGGCCCAGAATTGCAACAGATGGAGAATTTCACTGGTCGGTGCAATTTTGGAGCAATTCATCTATTCACGAAGCTGTCATTTCACCAAATACGGGCGAATTGACAGCAAAATACGGTGCAGTTCACCACAGTCCAGCGGCACTGAAATGATCCCATAGAAAACTATAGTGTCTTTTATTCAAAGAACACCAAATTGCACCGAAATTCTGTGAAATTGCCCTGATTTTCGGCGTTTCAGTTTAAACAGGCGAATCCAATCCGATTCAATGTAAAAAAAAAGTAATATCTTTTTAAAAACAGATTTTAAAGACAGTTTATTTGTGTCATTTTCAACATTTATCCCTTTACAGCAGCGACTGACCGCACAGCTCTCCCTGTATTCTGACACATCCCAGGCAGCTGGAACGCTGCAGTAAAGTTTGTTACGGGGGGGGGGGGGGCTGCACTTTGCATCTCGGATTACACTAATACAGAGGGACAGGATTGAATTTTCACAGTGAATTTCGTTTCTCCTGGGGGGGGCACTAATCTTGCATTAGAAAGATATGGAAACGGGGTTTTGATATGCTGTAAAAGTGGTTCCCAACCACGGTCCTCAAGTGCCCCAACAGGACAGGTTTTAGGGATCACCTTGGGAAGATACAGACTGAATCCTGCAATCACTGAGCAGCAAATCATATCACCTGTGCTGTGCTTCACATATCCTGCAAACCTGGCCTGTTAGGGGGACGTGGGGACCAGGGTTGGGAAACACTGCTCTGATATTAATGAGTCCTGTATATTTTTATTTGTAAACACCAACAATTTCATACTAAAATGTATCACTGATCTATCTGATCCTTCCCTGTCACCCAGAAGCACCCAGGGTTATCAGAGCAGGTTAGACGCGCTTCTTTTACTGAGGAATGTGGTTATATGTGAGCGCAGAATGCTGAAAGTCATTTAATAACCATTTCTGTCCCAGGGCCTGGGTCTGGCCATGTGATTGTGTACATTTTCTGGTGCAGTCATTAAACTCTCTGAATTGCTGCTGGTCTCACACTATACACAAGCTGCTGGTCGCCCGCTCCTTATCTCGGCTTATTTTATTGCACATTCCATTTTTTGTTACTATCCAGCGGAATGTAATTCTTTTCTAAGAGTTAATGTTGCATTTTTCCGCTCGTCGCTTTGTATAAATCTCCATGTGTACATTATGGCACAATTAAAACGACACCCTCTGTCATTACGGCTCAGCCGCATTATTTTGGTGTCGCCATGGAACTACCACTTATTTCCCCTCCAGGACTCGTCTTTCTGTCAGGCGTCACCATGTTTTACTGTAGGGGTTAATCAGAGAGAGTCGATCTGGCCCCGAAATGTTCCCGAAAAGTGAGTTTCCCCGTAAGATGACATTTCGTGGCCATTTGGCTATTCAGGGAGCAGGCAGTTTATCAAATTTTGGCATATTGCCAACGAAATACGGTGCCTGTTCGGCGGCATTGAAATACGGTGCCTGTTCGGCGGCATTGAAATACGGTGCCTGTTCGGCAGCAGTGAAATACGGTGCCTGTTCGGCGCAGTGAAATACGGTGCCTGTTCGGCAGCAGTGAAATACGGTGCCTGTTCGGCGCAGTGAAATATGGTGCTGTTCGGTGGCTGTGAAATACGGTGCCTGTTCGGCGGCAGTGAAATACGGTGCCTGTTCAGCGGCAGTGAAATATGGTGCTGTTCGGCGGCAGTGAAATACGGTGCCTGTTCGGCGGCAGTGAAATACGGTGCCTGTTCAGCGGCAGTGAAATATGGTGCTGTTCGGCGGCAGTGAAATACGGTGCCTGTTCGGCGACAGTGAAATATGGTGCCTGTTCGGCGGCAGTGAAATACGGTGTCTGTTCAGCGGCAGTGAAATATGGTGCCTGTTCAGCTTCAGTGAAATATGGTGCCTGTTCGGCGGCAGTGAAATACGGTGTCTGTTCAGCGGCAGTGAAATCCTCCATAGAGAAGCAATGGTTAATCTATTCACATTGAACAGCAGAGAAATGTCAGTGAAATGCCTGATGTTCAGTGGTTTCATTCGACAGGTTTAATCAGGCGAATCCCGCAGGTTTCAATGTTAAAATTATTCCGCTTTTTTTTCAATATCTATTAAACCGTTTATTATTTTAATCTGCAGCAAAAAGTCTCTTTATTTAAAGATTTTTTAGGATCTTTTAGGCATTTTCCAATTTTTTTTTTAGAAAGCATTTTTTTTTCTGTAACAGCTCTTTTTATTATCATTCATAGGATCTTATATTTTAATTCCAGACATTTTTGTTCAGTATTTTTTTTTGCAAACAGTGTTTCAATTTTGACACTTTCAAGCATATTGGTTTTTTATTTTACCCGTCCGGCGGCTTGTCGTCTTTTTTTTTGCGCCTGGTCAGCGCTGTGCTCGGCGGCTGCATTTGGCGGCTGTCTGGCGTGTTCGCGGCGGATGTTTGGTGGGTTAGTGACGGGCGGTGGCGGGCGGCGAGTTTGTGGCTGGTTTGCAGTGACCGATTCCCTGCACTTCAGGGACCCTGCAGTAAATGCTGAATTCACCGCATTGTGGGGAACTTTGATTCCCCGAAGTGCAGGGAACTACGAGGAAAGAGAGAGCAAGAAAATGTCGGCGGCATTTTGGTGCTCTCTGAATAACCCCCTGAGAGATTAATACAGTGTGGGACATAAATGATTATTCTTATTATTATACTTTATTTATAAAGCACCAACACATTCTGCAGCGCTGTACAAGGGTAAATGTCTGGAAAATGCATAAGAGTCAGAGAGTTTGGATAAAAATCTGTGACAACTATTGAAGATATTAAAATAACCAGGCGGCGCAGGAGGATTAGATCCCTCTTATTTCTTATGTCACTTATATCACTTTATTCATTTTATTACTCTTATTACTTATGTCACTGATATAGCTTTTATCACGTTATCATCACTCTTATATCACTTCATTATTTTTATTACTTCTATCACTTTATTCATTTTATTACTCTTATTACTTATGTCACTGATATTGCTTTTATCACGTTATCATCACTCTTATATCACTTCATTATTTTTATTACTTATATCACTTTATTACTCTTATTACTTATGTCACGGATATTGCTTTTATCACGTTATCATCACTCTTATATCACTTCATTATTTTTATTACTTATGTTACTTAATTCATTTTATTGTTTTTGTCACTTATATCACTCTTATGCTTATGTCACTTATTTCACTTTATTATCACTCTTATACTTGTCACTTTATAGATTTTATTACATACGTTGCTGAGGTTTCCTGGTTTTTATCTAGTTTTGCGCCCGTGTACAAGAAACGAAACTCAGCGAGTGCCGGGAAAATACATTAATGTTACAGTGAATCGCTGATTCCAATTATTCGGAATTAGAGGATTATAAATTAAAAGCAGTGTTTTGCATTTAAAGTGAAAGCGATTTCACTTGTTTTAGAATTTAATAATAAATCGCTGATTATAAATATTACTATATATATACAATATATATATATATTACTGATTTCCTCAAACAGTGAATTGAAAAGCAGACGGACAGGTTCCGCGCAAGATTCTGGAAGAAAAAACTAAACTGCAGGTTTATTTCTTCTTCGTTTTCTTTTCTCTCCTTAATTTTTGCCATTTGTTTTTTATATAATTCCCCTGTTACAAACGTCCAGCGATGACTCCCAGGAGCGGACATTAAAATGAATCAATCGATGTCCTAAATGAGTGGCTTACCTTATATCTGTCCATCTGTCCATCCAGGCACAGGTAAAGCAGAGAATGAATAAGAGTGAAGAGCCTGCCCAGAGAACCTCCCAGAGCTGCACCTGTAGCAATGACAGGAGAGGAGGGAGAGGGAGGTCCAGGGCCCCTGGGAGCCACAGAGTCACCTATTAACCCTCTGAGGGCCAGAGACATTGCTGTGTATGACATGCCAGCATATCACATCAATCTGGAATAACGGTGTGTCGTCCTATCACTCCCATCCATCTACAGACGCAGCGTACGAGACCAGGACCTGAGGCGGTAACAAGAGATTCTATGTTTATATATAATATGTTACCATACAGAGGCCCCTATTACATTCTTCCCACAAATTCGTCCGCGCAGCGCAATTCTTTTTTTCGCGCAATAACTAACGGCGGTATTACGATCCGAACGCATTTTCTCATCCGTCCAAAAATAACGTTAGTTAAAAACGATGCGCAAAACGAAAAGTAATACGCGCGCAGTAACGTTGTGCACGTAAATCAGTGCGCAGACTGTTTTTTTTGCGGGATTCAGCCAATCAGAATTAAGAACCTTAATTTACATCAATTCACCTTAATTGACTCACTTGAGTTTTTGCGCCTGTCAAAATCAATCTGAGTATACATGCTGCAGCAATAATAAAAACACGCACGAATTCACAGTATTATTGTTTGGGTATGTGTAGAATGTGTAACTATACTGTGCTGTATTTTTTTTTTTCGTGCTGATGTTTTCTCGTTTCGTCCAGAACGTTCAGATTTGCCGATACCACCTGCTTTTAAAAGATGAAAAAATTATGCGCGCAAACGTCGTTCATAAAAAGATGCGCATAGATTGTAATACCATCCGAGTACCAGCGCACAAACGCATTTGCGCTCACAATGTTAAGTTCATCACGCTCGCGCAGGTACATCCTCGTTAAACGATAACGTACATCGTTTGCGCGAACGTTGTAATACGACGTTCAGCGCAAAGGGTTTTGCCCCTCGCGCAAATGCGCATATGCGCACGCACAAACAAATGCGTGACGAATGTAATAGGGGCCAGAGTGTTTTGCGCATCGCACGCCGTGTGGATAGGGCGAGACCGAGACGCCGCCATTGGCCGATTAATCCTTCAGCATTGGACAATTTAGAAATCCCTCAAACCCTGAATTGTTCAGTCACTGGTCCCAAAGGGTAAAACTGTCTCAAACTGGTTAAACTTATACAGTGTCGCCATTATTTTGCACGTTCGCCCGTGATTTTACCGCTTTCTGAACTGGCGAACCCCCACATATTATATCCCATTCTGCAAAGGGCAGACACAGATTTTTATCGTTTCTTTTAATCTAATCATTTTATATGAAAATAATATAAACATAGAAACGGTTTACAATCATTTTTATAAAAAAAATCTAGAAATCGTGGCCAAAAACCCCTAAAACCATGTTTTCCCCATTCTTGCGTTTAATAGCTGATACTATAATGAATTATTTGCGAGGAGCCGGTGTTTGCTGCTTCTCCACAACTCAGCACTAAACAAACGTGAAATGCAAAGAGCGGCAGGAGGTTCGTTACCGTGAGGACGCTACTGGTGCTCTACGGATTTTCATCTTGTGAAACGCCGGCATTTGTTCGTGGTGGAAAACCAGTAAACACCGGCACTTTGTGAATAATCCCCATAGTGAGAATGAGATTTGTGCTGAGCGCAGGGAATCCTCGTGTATCTGTGTGTATCTGCGTGTATCTGGAGTTTTTCTTTTATTCGTCATATTTCAGTAGAGGTCTATTACTGTTTTAATGCTGACATTTCACACTTTTGATAGTAACACTGCATTTCCCGCTGCATTTCGTCATTGCATTTTTGCAGTTGAATTTCCCCGCTGTATTTCCCCGCTGTATTTCCCCACTGCATTTTGCCTCTGCTTTTCGCCTTTGTATTTTCTCTCTGAATTTCCTCGCTGTATTTCCCCACTGCATTTCGCCGCAGGATATTGCTGATCTGCCGGGCTTGTGCCGCTCTGCATCTCAGAATGGGGATTTCACTGCATGGCGGTCTATAGCGTCACTGGGCGTTAAAGCACTGCACTTTGTGATGGCATATGCTGCAATGCAGTCCTCAAGGGGTTAATGGTACATTGTAGTGGTTTTTAAAGTTTCTGTTTGTAGTGGGAGCTCCAGGTCTGTCTCAGGGCTATAGATCCAATGTGTTACTCTGTCTCTATCTCCATAAATCCAGGGACCTCCAGGAAGTATAACCGTCTGCACGAACACCAGACAAAGCTTAACTCGGGGAATATATATATACACAGACCCTCCGAACCCATATAGGATGACACAGAATTACAGAAAATTCTGGAAGCGCGGGGGGGGCAGGATGTCAGCTGGATGGAAGAAATGTAACACAGAGACTGATACACAGGAAGGAAATGTATCACACACACAATCTGCCGCCACAACCCATACACAGGTGTGACGTGGGATTTTAGGGGTGTATCTGGTGTGATGTGGGGTTTTAGGGGTGTATCTGGTGGGATGTGGGGTTTTAGGGGTGTATCTGGTGGGACGTGGGGTTTTAGGGGTGTATCTGGTGGGACGTGGGGTTTTAGGGGTGTATCTGGTGTGATGTGGGGTTTTAGGGGTGTATCTGGTGTGACGTGGGGTTTTAGGGGTGTATCAGGTCTGACGTGGCGTTTTAGGGGTGTATCTGTGGGATGTGGGGTTTTAGGGGTGTATCTGGTGAGACATGGCGTTTTAGGGGTGTATCAGGTCTGACGTGGCGTTTTAGGGGTGTATCTGGTGGGATGTGGGGTTTTAGGGGTGTATCTGGTGGGATGTGGGGTTTTAGGGGTGTATCTGGTGTGACATGGCGTTTTAGGGGTGTATCTGGTGGGATGTGGGGTTTTAGGGGTGTATCTGGTGTGATGTGGGGTTTTAGGGGTGTATCAGGTTTAGACGTAGGCTTTTAGTCGTGTATCTGGTGTGACATGGCGTTTTAGGGGTGTATCTGGGGGGATGTGGGGCTTTAGGGGTGTATCTGGTGTGACATGGCGTTTTAGGGGTGTATCTGGTGTCACATGGCGTTTTAGGGGTGTATCTGGTGTAATGTGGGGCTTTAGGGGTGTATCTGGTGTGACATGACGTTTTAGGGGTGTATCTGGTGGGATGTGGGGTTTTAGGGGTATATCTGGTGTGACATGGCGTTTTAGGGGTGTATCTGGTGTAATGTGGGGCTTTAGGGGTGTATCTGGTGTGACATGGGGTTTTAGGGGTGTATCTGGTGTGATGTGGGGTTTTAGGGGTGTATCTGGTGGGACGTGGGGTTTTAGGGGTGTATCTGGTGGGACGTGGGGTTTTAGGGGTGTATCTGGTGGGACGTGGGGTTTTAGGGGTGTATCTGGTGTGATGTGGGGTTTTAGGGGTGTATCTGGTGTGACGTGGGGTTTTAGGGGTGTATCTGGTGTGACATGGCGTTTTAGGGGTGTATCAGGTCTGACGTGGGGTTTTAGGGGTGTATCTGGTGGGATGTGGGGTTTTAGGGGTGTATCTGGTGTGATGTGGGGTTTTAGGGGTGTATCTGGTGTGACCTGGCGTTTTAGGGGTGTATCAGGTCTGACGTGGGGTTTTAGGGGTGTATCTGGTGGGATGTGGGGTTTTAGGGGTGTATCTGGTGGGATGTGGGGTTTTAGGGGTGTATCTGGTGTGATGTGGGGTTTTAGGGGTGTATCAGGTGTGATATGGGGTTTTCGGGGTGTATCAGGTGTGTCATGGAGGGAAACTGTTTTAGCAGCTTTTTCACGTTTTTTCCTGCTTTTTTATACATCTTAATTTTGGGGCTTTAGTTTAGGTTGTGGTTCCTGGTCTGTATTAATATTATTATTATAATTGAGCAAAAGGAACAGATCTGAGATTATTAGTGGCAGTGTTATCATTTATATGGCGCTAACAGTTTCCACAGCGCTGTATCATAACGAATGGGGAATTAAACAAACAAATTCCAAACAATCCTAAACAACACAATACATATAGATCCGCATTAATTATGGCTTTTCTACTTGTTATTGATACAGCTGTATGCTTGCTAATGCAAGGAGCCTTAATAACAAGATGGGGGAACTAGAGGTAACAGCACACACTAAGCAATACGACATTATAGGAATAACAGAAACGTGGTGGGACGAAACGCATGACTGGGCTGTAAACTTAAACGGTTATATATTGTTTAGAAAGGATAGGAAACATAAGAAAGGGGGTGGAGTGTGTTTATATGTAAATCAGGATTTAAAGCCTAATATTACACAACTGGAAAGTGATGAGGGAAATGTGGAATCCTTATGGGTAAATATTTCGTTGGGGAATAAACAGGGAAGTCAATTATTGGTTGGCATATGTTATAAACCACCTAATATAGATAATGATGAGGAAGAACAACTGTTAGAGCAAATTAGGAAGGCTGCACATCATGGTAGCACTTTAATTACCCGGACATTAATTGGGATAGTGGGACTAGTAATTCAGCAAAGGGAATCCGGTTCCTGAACATTTTAAATGATACCTTCATGTCACAACTGGTAGAAACACCAACTAGAGAGGATAACTGTCTGGACCTGGTTATAACAAATAATGTGGATCTTTTCTCAAATATTAATGTAAAGGAACAGTTGGGAAACAGCGACCATAAATGGTGACTTTTGAAATAAACTCAAAAAACACATTCATAAGGGGCAGCTAAAATATATAATTTTAAAAAGGCCAACTTTATTAAAATAAAGGAAGCTCTCAATGTCATTGACTGGCAGAAACTCTTTCACGGGAAAAACACTAAAGATATTCCACTTATCCTCAAACTAACACTAGAAAAGTATACGTCACAATATATTCCAGTGGTTAATAAATATAAAAGAAACAGACTGAAACCAATGTGGCTTAGTAGGAAGGTAACTAAGGAAATGAAAAATAAAAAGAAGGCATTTAACCCTTTCGCTGCTGAGGCTTTTCCCGCCCCTGTGCTGAGGTCATTTTTTACCTGTTTTGCGCATCATGTTTAAACGTGTTTTTAAGGCTTATTTTAGTATATGACACCGACATATTATATATCGTTCTTTCCGTCAGACTCGGTAGATTCATAATATGTCATTATTATATGTATACGTTATGTCATGTCTGTATATTATAACAAAAAATGCAATAAAATATGTATTTTCAATAATTTACAATGTGTAAAGTGTTTTTTTCCACATTTTAACATGCGAGCAATTGCGGTTATATTTTGTATGGGGTGCGCTTGTTAAAAAATTAGAGATGGGGTCTCGTTACATTTTTTTTTGGGGAAAATGACACTATTTTTAACAAACGCACCGCATACAAAAATCGTTAGTGCAGCATCATTGTTCACATTATAATTGAAATGGGAACAATATTGCTACACTAACAAACCAAAAAAAATAAAAAAAAAGTGTTTATTTTTTTTTTATTTTTTCTTATTTTTATTTTTCTTTTTTTTTACAAAATTTTTAACTTTCATGTTTGGTATCGTTGGAACGGCCATGCTCTGGCCGATCCAACCATATCAAAATTTAACCCCTAACTGCCACGGATCGGGAGATAGGGAGTTCATTGGAACTCCCTATCTCCACACTTGGTGGCAGTTAGGGGTTAACTGTAGGACTGGCGTCATCGTGCTACGCACGATGACACCAGTCCTCTGGGGGAGTTCCCGGAAGCTTGCCGACATCCAAGATGTCGGCCAGCTCCGGGAAAGGATCGCGAACCGGCGCTTTTCAGCGCCGATTCGCGATCCAGCTCCCCAGGGGTTAATGCCAGGCATCATTTGGAAGGGCAGGCTGTGCCCTCCAAATGATGCCTGGGTTAAGCCCCGCAGAGCCACCGATCGGGAGGGAGAGAGGTCCGAAGGACCTCCCCCCCTCCCTTTCAGGCGCCTCCTCCGCACATGCGGGGGGGGCGCCTGAATTAGGTGTCATCGCGCCCCGCGATGACACCTAATAATGGCGGCTGCTGGTCCGGATGCCGGGCTGACATCCAGGATGTCAGCCCGCACCGGAGGGGCCAGCGATCGGCCGGAACCCGGCCGAACGCTGACCCCAAAGTGAGGACGCGCTCAGCGCGTCCTCAGCACACCAGCGGGAATGCTGAGGACGCGCTGAGCGCGTCCTTAGCATTCAAGTGGTAAAGCTTTTAAATTTGATAAATCTGAGGCATCCTATAAAGCATATAGGGCAGCCAATAAAGCATGTAAAAATGCGATTAGATGGGCTAAACTAGAAAATGAAAATGAAATAGCCAAAGAGAGTGTCACGAATCCCCCTGAATACCAAGATAGTGGTCCCTTTACGTAGACCGCTCTCTACCCTTCCGATCCTTGAATGGTCGGCACAACTAGATAGATAATGAACCAGACAATAGACAAGCAAGGGTAAACACCAGACAGAGGTACAGAATAGAGTACTCGTTCTCCCTAGGACCTTAGTAATATCTGAGGTAGCCTGATGTGTGCTTAGGGTGCCACATAGACTGACCACGGTACCAAAGTTAAGAGCAGAACGTGAGAAGAGTAAATGCCAATACCAGGGGTTATACACAGGGTGGTTCGTTCGCCAATGCCAGGGGTCGTACACAGAATGGTTCGTTTGCCAATGCCAGGGGTCATACACAGAATGTTCGTTTGCCAATGCCAGGAGTCATACACAGAATGGTTCGTTTGCCAATGCCAGGGGTCATACACAGAATGGTTCGTTTGCCAATGCCAGGGGTCATACACAGAATGGTTCGTTTGCCAATGCCAGGAGTCATACACAGAATGGTTCGTTTGCCAATGCCAGGAGTCATACACAGAATGGTTCGTTTGCCAATGCCAGGAGTCATACACAGAATGGTTCGTTTGCCAATGCCAGGAGTCATACACAGAATGGTTCGTTAGCCAGAAGCAAGGTCAGACACAGATATATATATTAGCCAAAAAACACAAGAGCTCTGCGGGAAGTGAATACCACGTCAGGGCACCGGCGAACTAGTGAAGCCGGGTTTTAAACCAGCGGGTCCGCGTCATAACGCCAGGCTCCGCCCCCCGGCGTCCCACGTGAGCGCACCCGGTGGCGTTATTATTCGGCGCCTGGCCAGCGAGCAGCGAGGAATCTGCTGCCAGGCGCCCCAGAACAGAGCCATCCGTGACAGAACCCCCCTCCACGGGCGGCCACTGGACGACCCCCAGGGGCACGGGGGTGCGCCAAATAGAAGCCTTCACCAACCGAGGGGCATGGACCTCTGCAGCCGGAATCCAAGAACGATCCTCTGGACCGTAACCCACCCAATCGACCAAGTACTGTAAGGACCCCCTAGACTTTCTGGCATCCAGAATGGCCTCAACCTCGTACTCCTCCTGGCCCTCCACAGAGACAGGAGGAGGTGGAGCACGGACCTTGGTGTACCGGTTACATAACAACGGTTTCAAAAGGCTCACGTGGAACACATTGTGTATCCTGATATGGGGGGTAACGCCAAAGCATAGGAGACAGGGTTGAGTCGCCGCAGAATCTTATAGGGGCCGATATATCTAGGTGCCAACTTCATGGAAGGCACTAAGAGCTTGATATTCCGTGAAGAAAGCCAAACCCTGTCCCCAACTTGATACACGGGTGCCTGCCTCCTGTGTCTGTCGGCCTTGGTTTTCTGGATGGCACTACTCTCTTCCAGTGCCCGTTTGACTCTCTCCCAAGTCTCTTTCAATGATGCCAAATGCTCATCCAAAGCAGGAATCGTGGTATCAGGAAACGTAGCGGGGAGCACGGGAGGATCAAAACCATAAACAGTGAAGAAAGGGGAATGTCCTGTGGATTCACTCACTGCACTGTTCAAAGCATACTCTGCCCATGGTAACAGGTCTGACCAGTTATTTTGTTGTTCTGATATAAAGCACCTGAGATATTTCTCTATATTTTGGTTGGCTCGTTCTGCTGCTCCGTTGGTCTGGGGGTGATAGGCCGAAGAGAAGGATAAGTCTATCCCCACATTCTTACAAAACCCTTTCCAGAATCTGGAGACGAATTGTGTCCCCCTATCAGAGACAATCTCCAGAGGAACACCGTGTATGCGAACCACGTTGGAAATGAATATGGGCACCAGTTCGGCTGCCGAAGGTAGTTTCCGAAGAGGCACATAGTGACCCATCTTGGAGAATCGATCTATGACCGTAAGTATAACTGTATTCCCTCTTGACTCAGGTAAATCTACTATAAAATCCATGGCTACATGCGACCATGGGCGTTCGGGATCGGCAAAGGCTGGAGTAAACCAATGGGTGCTGTTTTGGGACTTTTATGTCTTGTGCACACCTCGCACACAGCTATGTAATCTTTAACGTCTCGGCGCAACGTGGGCCACCAGAGGAGTTTACTGATACTAGCCACTGTTTTGGTGATACCCATATGCCCAGAGGTTTTATTGTCATGATAAACGTTAAGTACTTCCTCTCTTTCGTTCTCAGGTACAAAGAGTTTCGCGGAGGTTTCCCCCCAGGAGCTGCACCCTGGACGGTCTGCAACCTTTTCACTAGAGGAGACGAGACACTAATTGTGGTAGAGGCTATAATCCTTTCCTGGGGTACAATGGGATGCTGATCTTGGATATTATGTTCATAAGATTCATACTGTCTCGATAAGGCGTCTGCTTTAATGTTTCTGGACCCAGGTCTATAGGTAAGCACGAAATTAAAACTTGAAAGAAACAATGACCATCTCGCTTGTCTGGAATTTAAACGTTTAGCATCTCCAATGTACGTGAGATTCTTATGATCGGTTATGATAACGATCGGGTCCCTAGACCCCTCCAATAAGTATCTCCATTCTGCCAAGGCCGAGATGACTGCTAACAACTCTCTATTTCCAATGTCATAGTTCTTCTCTGCGGGGACAATTTCCGAGAATAGAAGCCGCATGGATGCAAGGGTTTGTCGGGTGCCTCCCTTTGGGACAAGACTGCACCAAGACCTAGTTCGGAGGCGTCAACTTCTACTTGGAAAGGCAGAGCCGGATCTGGATGTCGGAGAACAGGGGCAGTAGTGAATGCTTGTTTAAGTGCCTCAAAGGCTTGAGTGGCTTGAGGTGTCCATTTCTGATTTCCCACCCCTTTCTTTGTCAAAGCCGTGAGGGGAGCTACCAAGGCTGAAAAGTCTTTAATGAATCTCCGATAGTAGTTAGTAAACCCCAGAAACCTCTGGATGGCTTTAAGCCCTTGGGGTAGAGGCCAGTCAAGAATTGCTGAGAGTTTTTTAGGGTCCATTTGAAAACCCTCAGGGGTTATTATATAACCAAGGAAATGCACTGTTACTATGTCGAATAGACATTTTTCTAGTTTACAATACAATCCAGCCTTCAATAGTTTTTTCAATACTTGTTTCACGTGGGCGTGATGAGTGTCCACATCAGGAGAGTATATCAGGATGTCATCCAGATATACTATGACGAATTCTTGCAGAAAATCCCTTAGGGTGTCATTTATGAGGTCCTGAAAAACGGCTGGCGCATTACATAATCCAAAGGGCATCACCAGGTATTCATAATGCCCGCTACGTGTATTAAAAGCCGTTTTCCATTCATCTCCCTTTTTAACCCTAACCAGGTTGTAAGCTCCGCGTAAATCGAGCTTCGTATATATACGGGCCCCTTTTAATCGGTCGAACAATTCTGTTATGAGAGGTATGGGATATGCATTTCTTATAGTTATCCTATTCAAACCTCTATAATCGATGCAAGGTCGCAGATCTCCCTCTTTTTTGGAGACAAAAAAGAAACCTGCTCCTGCTGGAGAGGAGGACCGTCTAATGAATCCTCGCTCTAGATTCTCCCTTATGTATTCCTCCATAATGTCGTTTTCTTTTTGTGACAAAGGGTATACGTGTCCCCTAGGAGGCATAGTACCGGGGAGTAAATCAATAGCACAGTCGTATGGACGATGTGGTGGTAGGATCTCAGTCCTGGCTTTAGAGAACACCTCCTTTAATGCCAGATAACATTCAGGGACCTCTGTGGATAAAGGAGGGGCTGTGGCAATATTGAGGCTACCAATCACATTGACCCTGCCTAGGCAATTAGACTGACAATTAGGACCCCAACATTTTATGTCTCTCTGGACCCAATCAATAACCGGGTTGTGCTCTGTTAACCATGGAAACCCAAGAACGACAGGACATGAGGGAGATTCAATAATTTGAAATCTTATCGTTTCCTGGTGTAAAACTCCTGTTTTCATACATACATCGACAGGTGTCGTGAGTGATATGTGGACATGACAGGGGTTTACCATCTATGGCCTCCACCATTAGAGGTTTTTCCTTGAGAACCAGAGGTAAGAGGTTTTTGGCAGCAAAATATTTATCCATGAAATTACCTGAGGCCCCAGAGTCTAAGAACGCCTCAGTCTTGAGGTGAACCCCCTCCCAGGTTAGGGAGATCGGTAACAGAATCCTGGATTTTTTTTTTTCACTATCCACAAAGGAGGCATAAAGAGAACCGATAACCTGGGTATTGGCTGTTCTTTGACCCGATTTGCCACTCTCCCCCCTGTTAACCCTGGGTCTCTGAGGACATTGAAGGCGGAAATGATCAGCCCCTGCACAATAGAAGCAGAGCCCCTTTTCTCTTCTGTGAGCTCTTTCAGCCTCCGAAATACCCGTTTTTCCTATTTGCATAGGTTCAACGACTGGCATATCTGTTTTTGCGTTCTCCGGGTTACCTGACGTACTGGTGTGTCTGGGTAATAAGGGTAAAGGAGGCAAGACCCTTCTGGGTCTGTCTCTGGGGTGTCTCCTTTCCCTAATTTGATCGTCCATGGCTATGCAAAAGTCAATCAAATGGTCCAGATTTTCTGGTAATTTTAAGGGAGCCAGCTCAAACATAAAAGCCTCGTTCAGGCCTTCGGTAAAGGCTAAGGTTAAAACGTCGTTCGGCCAAAGCACCTCTGACGTCAAAGTCTTAAACTCTATGGCATAGTCGGAGACCCTCCTATTACCTTGTTTAATGTGAAACAAGGACCTACCCGCATTGGTAGCCCTTCTAGAGGGATCAAAGGTACGTTTTAACTCAGAGGTAAAACCCTCATAGTCATAGATGATGGGTTTCTTATTTTCCCACAACGGCGTAGCCCATAATAAAGCTTTTTCTGTTAAATGATTAATCAGATAGCCTACTTTGGCTTTATCAGATATACAAGACCCTGGGTTGTTCTCAAACAAGATCTCGAGTTGGGTCAGAAAACCCCGGCATAAGCTTGGTGTACATCATAGCGTAAGGGTGCCTTCATACTAAGCCTATGTCTTTCAGGAGAGACCGAACTGACTCTAGGCAATACTGGGTCTGGAGGGTTTGTGGTACCAGTATTGGACCGATTTAACAGGGTTTGTAGAGCGAGAGAAATCTGGTCCATCCTATGGTCCTGCCTCTCTTGTCTGGCTGCGATACGTGCCAACTGGTTAGAGAGGTCTGCGGGATCCATTGGCCCTGACGTAATGTCACGAATCCCCCTGAATACCAAGATAGTGGTCCCTTTACGTAGACCGCTCTCTACCCTTCCGATCCTTGAATGGTCGGCACAACTAGATAGATAATGAACCAGACAATAGACAAGCAAGGGTAAACACCAGACAGAGGTACAGAATAGAGTACTCGTTCTCCCTAGGACCTTAGTAATATCAGAGGTAGCCTGATGTGTGCTTAGGGTGCCACACATAGACTGAACGGTACCAAAGTTAAGAGCAGAACCGTGAGAAGAGTAAATGCCAATACCAGGGGTTATACACAGGGTGGTTCGTTCGCCAATGCCAGGGGTCGTACACAGAATGGTTCGTTTGCCAATGCCAGGGGTCATACACAGAATGGTTCGTTTGCCAATGCCAGGAGTCATACACAGAATGGTTCGTTTGCCAATGCCAGGGGTCATACACAGAATGGTTCGTTTGCCAATGCCAGGAGTCATACACAGAATGGTTCGTTTGCCAATGCCAGGAGTCATACACAGAATGGTTCGTTTGCCAATGCCAGGAGTCATACACAGAATGGTTCGTTAGCCAGAAGCAAGGTCAGACACAGATATATATATTAGCCAAAAAACACAAGAGCTCTGCGGGAATACCACGTCAGGGCACCGGCGAACTAGTGAAGCCGGGTTTTAAACCCGGCGGGTCCGCGTCATAACGCCAGGCTCCGCCCCCCGGCGTCCCACGTGAGCGCACCCGGTGGCGTTATTATTCGGCGCCTGGCCAGCGAGCAGCGAGGAATCTGCTGCCAGGCGCCCCAGAACAGAGCCATCCGTGACAGAGAGCAAGACCAACCCTAAAAGATTCTTTAGGTACATAAATTCTAAAAAACCCAAGAGTGAAAATGTAGGTTCAGTAAAATCTGAGTCAGGGTTACTGTTAACGGAAGATCAGGATAAGGCAGAAATTTTAAATGATTATTTTTCTTCAGTATTTATCAAGAGAAACCTATAAAGGAGACATGAAATTCATTAATAAAAACTTACTAATACAAAGTGACTGGTTGACTCAGGACAAGGTTTTACACAAATTAAACAATGTGAATGTTAATAAAGCCCCAGGGCCAGATGGAATTCACCTGCGAGTACTGAGGGAGCTATGTGTTGAAATATGTAAACCTCTGTTCTTAATCTTTCAAGATTCTTTTCTTTCAGGAATAGTACAGAGGATTGGAGAAAAGCTGACGTGGTCCCTATATTAAGAAAGGTTTAAAATTTGTGCCTGGGATTATAGACCTGTGAGCTTAACATCTGTGGCTGGGAAAGTATTTGAGGGGTTACTAAGGGATAATATTCAGGAATTTATTGGGAGGTATAATGTAATTGGCAAAAATCAGCATGGTTTCATGAAACACAGATCATGTCAGACTAACCTAATTACGTTCTATGAGGAAGTAAGTAGAAGTATAGATCAGGGGGTCGCAGTGGATGTGATTTACTTAGATTTGCCAAAGCTTTTCGACACAGTTCCACACAAAAGGTTACTATTTAAATTAAGAAAAAATGGTCTAGATGAAAATACTGTTCTTGGATAGAAAACTGGCTAAAAGATAGGGGTACAGAGAGTGGTCATAAATGGTACATTTTCAAGATGGACACCAGTGGTAAGTGGTGTCCCTCAGGGGCTGTTATAGGACCAATACTATTCAATTTTATTATAAATGACCTTGAGATAGGCATTGAAAGTCATGTATCAGTGTTTGCAGATGACACAAAACTAGGAAAGTAATACAATGTGAGCAGGATGTTACTTCGCTGCAGAGGGATTTAGATAGATTGGGGGACTGGGCACTTAAATGGCAGATGAAATTTAATCTAGATAAATGCAAAGTTATGCACTTTGGAGTGAAGAACACACAAGTAATTTATACCCTAAATGGTACGGAGTTAGGGAAATCCAAGCAGGAGAAGGATTTGGGAATAATCATAGACTTCAAACTAAGTAACAATGTGCAATGTCAACAGCAGCCGCCAAGGCATTAAAAGGGGAGTTCACTCACGGATGAAAACATAATTTTGCCTCTGTATAAATCAATGGTCAGGCCGCACCTTGAATATGCCGTGTGATTTGGGCACCTGTCTTAAAAAAAGATATTATATCGCTAGAAAAAGTGCAGAGACGGGCAACTAAATTAATAAGGGGAATGGAAGGGTTAAGTTATGAGGAAAGACTAACAAGCTTAAACCTGTTTAGTTTAGAGAAAAGGCGCCTTAGAGGGATCTGATAACCTTATATAAATATATACGGGGCCATTATCAACCATTGTCTGATAACCTATTCATTAACAGGACTATACATAGGACAAGGGGTCATCCATTTAGACTGGAAGAAAGAAAATTTAGCTTAAAGCATAGGAAGGGTTATTTTACAGTGAGAACAATAAAGCTGTGGAATTCTCTGCCTGTTGAGGTGGTTGGGTCACAGTCTGTACAGACTTTTAAAAAACGACTGGATGACTTCCTGCAGACACAGAATATTAAGGGTTATAATATTTAATTTGTGGTAAAAGCTTCTTGATCCAAGGAGAAATCTGACTGCCATTCTGGGGTCAAGAAGGAATTTTTTCCCAGTATGTTGCATATTGGCAGCATTTCAGACTGGGTTTTTTGCCTTCTTTTGGATCAACAGCAGTAGGTTATGTGGGAGAGGCTGAACCCGATGGACGCATGTCTTTTTTCAGCCTATATAACTATGTAACTATACTATGTAACTATGTAACTATGTATCCCGGGTTACATTCACTGCTATATAAACGTTTCCTTACAGGGATATTCAGAGAAAAGTGAAACTCAGGAGAACTGTCAGGAGAAGAGAACAATCTAGACCAAATAGCTGATTTGAAAAGTGAGATAAATGGGAGAATTTTTCTGGTTTGGATATTTTGACCTAGAATTTTCACTTCTCCAGTCATTCTCCTGAGTTTCACCTTTCTTTGAATAGACCTGATAGTATCTTTGCATTTTTTGACGCTTTTATCCTTTTTTGCAGTTTTTATATTTCTGTGCACCTGTTTGTTGTATTTCAGTTTTTTTCTGATACTTGCTGGTGTTTTATTTTGTTTGACCTCATTAAGTGTTGCTTTATTTTACAGTTCACACTGATATCATGACATTTATATTGCTCTCCAAAGCGCGGCTATGTTATATCCATGGAAACGGGGTTTTGTGTTCCCGCTGTTTGAATACTTTATAACTCAGCTGATTGTGTTGGAAAAGGCGCATTCCATGTGTTATGACTTAGGAGGAAATAAGCTGCTTTATAATCTTCTAGACGATAACTCAAGCATTGGGGGAGATGTGGACGTTGCACAGTATTGATGCTTAGACAGATAAAGTCACACTTATTGATACTGTTGCCAAGACAACACAAGAATTTATTTATTCAGAAAATGACCTGGGAAACCGTCTACAAACACAGAGGAGTGATATATATGTATCACCAGTCTACCTCATGACTGAGATTCAGCATGAGCATATCAGGGACGTGCTGTCAGGGGCGGCAGGTGAGGCAGAGACTCCCCTGCCATTAAGTGGACTCACCTGCCAGTGCTATTAAAATAAATTAAAAAGTGCTGATGAAAGAGTTAACAAAGGAGAGAACTCACCTGCTCCACGCCTCCCGCCATCCATCTCTGCACCGCTTTTTTTTCTGCACTGAGCCTACGAAATTTTGCGTAATCTCAAAATGGCCTAATTGCGTAATCTCAAACTGGCCAAGAGAGATTCAGAAGTCTGCAGCGCGTGTCTGGCGCCGCCTACTTCCTGAATCTATGCTTGTCAGTGCCTCAGAGAGGCACTGAGAGCAATGGAATTGCTTGGACTAATGGGAAAGTGCCATTGGTCTCAAGCTATTCAAAAAACACCTCCATTGGAGGCTGGCCTCCATTGCAATTATTGACTGTCCTCGCCAGTCATGGGGACATGCTGTGGGGCTGTGTTCCTGGAGGCACATCCTGGGGAGCCCTGAGAGCAGCAAGAGATCCTGGGAGCACTGAAAGCAGTAAGAAGAGATCCTGGGGAGCTCTGAGAGCAGCAAGATTCTGGGGAGCCCAGAGAGCAGCCATATCCTGTTAAGCACTGAGAGCAGCCAGATCTTGGGGAGCACTGAGAACAGCCAGACCATGGTAAGCATTGAGAAAAGTCATATTCTGGGGAGCACTGAGAGCAGCCAGATCCTGGGGAGCCCTGAAAGCAGTCAGATCCTGGGGAGCCCTGAAAGCAGTCAGATCCTGGGGAGCCCTGGGAACAGCCAGATCCTGGTGAGCACTGAGAGCAGCCAATTCCTGGGGAGTACTGAGAGCAGCAATATCCTGGGAAGCCCTTAGAGCAGTCAGATCATGGTAAGCACTGAGAGCAGCAAGATCATAGTAAGTCCTGAGAGAAGCCAGATCCTGGGGAGCACTGAACAGCCAGATCCTGGTGAGCACTGAGAGCCGCCAGTTCCTGGGGAACCCTGAGAGCAGCCAGTTCCTGGGGAGCCCTGAGAACAGCCAGATCCTGGGGAGCACTGAGAGCAGCCAGATCCTGGGGAGCCCTGGGAAAAGCCAGATCTTGGGGAGCACTAAGAACAGACAGATCCTGGGGATCACTGAGAGCAGCAATATCCTGGAGAGCCCTGAGAGCAGCCAGATTCTGGGGAGCCCTTAGAACAGCCTAATCATGCAAAGCACTGAGAGCAGCCAGTTCCTGGGGAGCCCTGAGAACAGCCAGTTCCTGGGGAGCCCTGAGAGGAGCCACATCATGGTAAGCACTAAGAGCAGCCAGTTCCTGGGGAGCACTGAGAGCAGCCAATTCCTGAGGAGCACTGAACAGCCAGATCCTGGGTAGCACTGAGAGCAGCCAGATCTGGGGAGCACTGAACCTACGTAAACTTTGTATATCTGGGTCTGATACTAGCCAGTGCCTCACCAGCCACTGACCTCACCGCACATCATACTGGAGCATATGTGGTTTGCTAGAGAGCAGCCTTTGGCTTCATTAGGCAGGACTTGCCTTTACTGGAGGTGCCTTGATGCGACAGGTGAGCTTATACTTCAATGGCCATTCAAGTAAACAAAAACCTCTAATTGAGTTGTGTTTTGTTTCACACGCGCTATAGGGATAAGCGCAGATTACACTTTTTTGTTTATTATTTTAATCTGCAGTAAAAAGCCTCTTTATTTATAGATTTTTTTAGGAATTTTTTTAGGCATTTTTCTCGATTTTTGAGGCAAAAGTTTTTTAATAGCTTTTTCTACTTTTCTCTGTAACAGACCTTTTTAATATTATTCATAGGATCTTATATGTAAATTTCAGACATTTCTGTCCAGTATTTTTTTTTCCAAACAGTTTTGACACCTTCAATAGTTTTTTTTTCTTCTTGTTTTTTTCTGGTGGCTTTTCGGTTTTGTCTCTGCGTCTGTTCGGCGCTGTGCTCGGGGGCTCGGCGGCTGCGTTTGACGGCTGTCCAGAGGGTTTGCGGCGTCTGTCTGGCAGGTCTGCCGCGACTGTCCAATGGGTTGGAGGCAGCAGCCAGCGGGTTGGCGGCATTGGCTGGCAGGTTTGCAGCAGCTGTCCAGTGGGTTGGTGGTGGGAGGCGGTGGGTTTGTGGTGGCTGTCTGGCGGGTTTGTGGCGAATGTCCGGTGGGTTGGCGGCGGTGTTCAGCAGCCGATTCGTCGCACTTCGGGGACCCTGCAATGAATCCTGAATTCACTGCAGGGTCAGCGAATCGGACTCCCTGAAGTGCGGCGAATCAGAGAGCACCAAAATGTCAGTGACATTTCTGTGCTCTCTGAGTAACTCTGCAAGTGTACTGCGCAGTGACGCCAGTATTCCTACAGCTCCAGGTAGAAGACCTTGTCATTCCTGGACACCATAAGTAAATCTTGCCAAATGATCCCATAAGATCCTGAGCTCCCCCTAATGCGATACAACACCCAAACCTAACCGTGACAGCCCCCCCCTGCAATCCTGCACGCTCAAGGCAGGGATACATTGTTACTACTCGCTGTGTAAGAATATTCACTGTGTGTAATGCGTCCGATTCGCTGAGTATACTGAATACACCGGTAAGGTTTTATTATCAGCGCAATCCCCTGTGTGTCGAGTTATGGAATAATTAAGGAACTCGACTTGTAAAATGTTGCAATCAATGCAATAACACTTTTATCGTTACAGCAGGGAGTGCTGTGATTACCTTGTTAATGTATAACTTCCCTATTATCGAAGCACACGTAACACAACGAACACGCGCTATAAACTCAATTTCACTAAACTATTTAAACTATAAGCCCAGTAAAGGACTGGCTTTTATTGTCCCGTAAAATACATGTGTTGTGTCTTTTTAAAAGAACACTATCACTAACACAAGCTGTAACAGATTACAGATCGCACGAAAAAGGAAAAATGAAATTAGGTTTTTTTTTCCTCTGTTTCTATTTTGCAGAATTTTCACATAATGCAACATTTACCAAAATGTTATCACAAGTCTCACTTTGCAGATGTGGTATAGGATAAAGCAGTAATGAAGAGGCAATGGGGTGTGGGAGGGAATGTTTAGATAAGGTTGCAGGGGGTATATTGTGATGTCCAGGCTAACTCTTTCTTCCACAGCCCGGCCACACACTCACATCACCCTCTGCCGCCGCTCGTGCTCCTGGACTCTGCTGTCCCACCCACCCAGTGCTGGTCTGAAATTTGTAGCTTACTTTCCAGCTGCTTCCACTTTGCAAATCACCCTAATTAACCCAAGGTTCTAGCCCCTCCCATGATATGTTAATCTGTATTTTTGTGTTTTGTTTTTAATATCTTGCATTTTATTACTTTGTATTTCTGTAACAACTGTAACCACTCAATGTTCTTGAACCCAGGACATACTTGAAAACGAGAGAAATCTCAATGTATCCTTCCTGGTAAAATCCTTTATAAATAAATAAATAAAATAAACTGAGATTAGAGCTGGCAGCTGGGCGATATAAAACAGGGAGCTTAAAAGACATCTAATCTACCTCGTGTTGATGTCCTTTGAATACATCCCACACAATACAATACAATACAATACAATACAATACAATGATGTGAGTTGGTGACTGACCTATTCACTCCATTCTATGACCAAAACCACACAGTGAGGAGCAAGTGATAGAAAGATACAACACAAAATATCACACAATGGATGCCCCCAGTGACGCATATAGAGGAAAATATCACACGATGGATGCACCCAGTGACACATATAGAGGAAAATATCACACAATGGATGCACCCAGTGACACATATAGAGGAAAATATCACACAATGGATGCACCCAGTGACACATAGAGGAAAATATCACACAATGGATGCACCCAGTGACGCATACAGAGGAAAATATCACACAATGGATGCACCCAGTGACACATATAGAGGGAAATATCACACAATGGATGCACCCAGTGACACGTATAGAGGAAAATATCACACAATGGATGCACCCAGTGACACATACAGAGGAAAATATCACACAATGGATGCACCCAGTGACACATATAGAGGAAAATATCACACAATGGATGCACCCAGTGACACGTATAGAGGAAAATATCACACAATGGATGCACCCAGTGACACGTATAGAGAAAATATCACACAATGGATGAACCCAGTGACACATATAGAGGAAATATCACACAATGGATGCACCCAGTGACACATTAGAGGAAAATATCACTGAAGGAGGTTGTGTTTTCTGGAGCTCTCTGCACAGCCAACGCCCGAGCTTGGCCTCCCCTGGCTGGGGAGGGGTTACAGCCTGAATTTTTGATCCATGGATCCACTACCTGGGGCCCCTGCTCCTTACCACCTGGAAGCCCTGCACCTGGATGGAGGGGCATTTTGCACAGACTATCTGCAAGTGTCCACCTCTATGAGGAAGGTGAGTCCCACACCCCCTATACCAGGGGCGATGTCCAACGTGCCCGCATCACTGCGGATTCTCAACTTTATGAATTGGAGACCCTGGCCACTACCATAGTGGCCAAAAGGGCCGATTTCAAGAAGCGCCTGGGACTCCCGCATGTGGCGGATTACCCCGCGCTGAGCTCCAGGCGCTGGCCGAAGCTCGTTTAGAGTTTGCCAAACTGCGGCAGCAGGTCATACTGTTTGTGGAAGATCTTCCTTCTGGAGCCCGGGCAGAGGTGGAGAAGGCGGTGGAAGAGGTAGGAACCGCAGTACCCGTCAGGAAGCTCCCCACTGCAGATGTCGATGCCATGGAGGTCCAGGAGTCGGTGGTAGAGGCCCCTATTGATGAAACCGCTTCAGGCGGGACCACAACTCCCATCAGTGCCGACGGTCCGGAGAAGCAGCCGCTGTCCTATGCTGCCGCGGTGGCCGGGACTGCAGGCCAACGTACCCCGGAGAGCCAGAGGCTGGAGATGGAGAAGGTCCGGCGCCGTTTGTCTGTCTCTAACCAACAACTAGAAAAGGTGCACCAGGATTTAAAGCTTCAAAGAGCGGCATCCGGCAAAGTCAGCGCTTCTAAGCGAGTCTCTATGAGGGAAAACATCAACTCCTTGAAGGAAAGCGAGAGCGAACTGGTGTCCACATTGCTGAACCTGACCGCGGAGCTGGAGCGTTTGGGGGGGAATTCCCACCAAATAAACCGCAAACAACGCCGGCAGGAGGTGGTGCAAGAAAAAAGAAAGAAAGGGTCTAACCCACGCCTGTCACCCAATCCTGGTTGTCACACCCCTTCTTCGGGGACCCCTGAATTGCTGACACCCCCTCCTAACCAGATCCATCCCCCCACCGATATTTGGCCAGAGGGAGAGGCAAGTTTCTCCCCCTGGATACTTAAAGTTCCACAAGAAGCCAGCGGCAACATCACCAGGGACCTGGTGTTTTCTGTCGCCGAGTGCGCCGATGATGTCATCACGGGGTGCCGGAGGAGCCGTCGCCGGAAGCCCCACCCCCAAGATGGCGGCCACCTCGAGCAGGAGATGGGGAGTAGGAGCGGAGCTGGACCGGGGGGTGAGTACGCAGCAACGTCCTCTTCCTCCAGGAGCCCTTCACCGCGACAGAGACCCCCTGCAGCCACCTCCCGCCCAGCCACCGGTCCCCATCCCGCCAGGGAAACACTCCCCGCGGGTGCTGGTCGAGCGCCCTGCGTGCGTGATGGGGCAAGCTCTCCCATGCCTCCTTCTTCCAAACTCCCCCACCCTCCCCTCCTTCCCTCTGACTTTCCCGAATTACCCCCTGAAGTACAACTTCCAAAAAAAAATGTCAGTGCTGCTGCGGCAGCTAAGATCACCGCAGGACCCGCCTCTCAGTTACAAATCATTAATGTTATTTCAACTGTACCACACTCTGCTGCTGCAGGTGCCATCTCAGCCACTGTTATACATGTACAGAGCTCCGCAATAGACGGTGAATTTGGATATACGTGTACCCCTGGTAGCAATATAGTCAGCCCATTGATAGATCTAGGTGACCCTCCATCCACCATGGATGGAATGTCTGGTAGAGACGAGCAATATGGAGCAGTTGCTGGCGGTGGGTCTGCGGCCGGTGGCGTGGCAGCCGCCGGTGCTGTGGCTACCGTGGGCTGTGTGGCTATCGTCGAGGGGGGGGGCCCGGCTGCGGGCGCGCCTGTGGTCGACGGGGGTGCCGCGGTTGGCGGCGGTCCTGGGGCTGGTGGTGGAGCCGTCATTAGTGGCTGTTCTGCGGTCAGCTGCGGGGCTGTCGGTGGCTGCGGCGTCTCGGTTGGCTGTGGGGGTGCTGGTGGTGGGGGGGTCGGCCACCGGCGGCAGGGCCACAGGTGGCGGAGGTGGTGGCGCCGCCTTAGGGACGAGGACTGAGGTGGCATTAACGCACCCCCACGGTGCAGTGCCGGAGTTGAGCGCCTCTCAACAGTCCGAACACGTTGTTAATAGAGGCAGCAATCGAAAGCGAGGGCTTTCACCCTGCTACTGTCTTGATACCCTCACGCCCCACTGTACCTGTTACCTTGCACAAGTCCCCTTCCACCTCAGGACCCCAGGTTTCCCCTACCCCTAATTTTGGCCCGCACCCCTCTGATTTAATTCACCTCGCCACTCCTAACCCCGCCCCCAACCAGGTTGCCTTACATCGTACCCCCAGTCATTCCCCAGTGGTTAACCCCGGTATCGGTCCCGTAATTACCCCGGTAACGGGGAGTCTATCCGGAGGTGTTTCCCCCTCGGCTGGTCCCGGAGTCCGGATCCTGCCACAGGGAGGGCCCTCTCTGGGTGTTGGGGCACCGTCTGGTGCCTGGGCACGGGGGCCACCCCCTCTGAACCGTCAGTGGCCGGCGCCTGCAGGGCCTCTCTCCCCTGCCCCCCCGGGGGCGAGGAGGAGGAACGTGGTGCACCTGGTCAAGGGCGGTGAGGGGCCCGTCCCAGACCGGCGGGCGGTGGTTGCCTGGCTGAAGGACATGGGATTCCTCCCGGTGGACCTCTACTCCCTCATCCACCTCAGGGGCGCCCGGGAGTTCGACGTCAGCTTTCTGACGCCGCAGCTCCTGGACCGCTTCTGGGCTGGGTGGGACGCGGCGAGGATGGTGAAGGACTCCGTATGGGAGGGATTTTCTGCGGTGCCCGTTTCCCGACAGGGGGTGAAGCGGGTCACGTTCCTCACGGGGATCAAGTCCATCCACCTCGCAGATATCCTGGTCTGGGCCCATAGGTACAGGGAGGTGAAAACCACCCCGCAGAAGATTCTGGATGAGGACGGGATCTGGACCGGCGGCTGGACGCTCACCCTCCAGCTGCGCGAGATCCGGGGTGTCGCTCAGCACCTGCCCACCTCGTTTTTCATAGGGGCTGACCGGGTGACCTGCTTCTACGCCGGTCAGCCCCGAGTGTGTTTCAAATGCGGCTCTCCCAGGCATTTCAGTAATGCCTGCGAGGTGTTACGCTGCACGCTCTGTGGTGCTGTGGGACACCTGAGGGACCGGTGTGGCCACATCCGGTGTAACCTGTGCGGAGAGCTGGGGCACGCTTACCGCTCCTGCCCGTATGCCACGCATAACCTGGAGGAGCTCTGGCGGGACGAACCCCGTGAGATGCCTCCTCCGGGGGAGTGCGATGCTGCGGGAGGTGGGGCGGCGGGCGCAGGACCCTCTCCCTCGGGCACTACCCGGGTCACGACGGACGCCGATCCTGGACGCCCTAGCGAGAAGGCAGCACCCAGGGGATCTTGCACCACGGACACCCTGTCTCCTCATCCCCGGACCCAGGCCCCAGCCACCCGGAGAATCATCTCCGGGATTAGGGGCTCTGTCCCTGCCACCGGCAAGACGACAGTTCATCCCCCTGGGGAACAAGTGGACCCCAGTAAACCCACCTCCGGAGGTGCTGGGGAGTGGCAGATCGCCGCTAACAAAGGGAAGGACCTGCAAAGGTACCCAGATATACAGGCAAGCACTCTGGTAAATCCGCACCCGCTCCCTCGGTATCGTCCTCCTCCTCTTCCGTTGTGGAGAGCGGGGCCGTGTCGGTTCCAACACCCACCGATGCCGTGGGGGAGCTCTCTCAGCCACCCTCCGCTGTGGAAGACGCCATTCCAACATCCAACCGCTATTCCATCTTGTCGGGTTCTTCGTGGGCTGACATAGTGGAGGAGTCGGAGCGGGAGAGCTCCAACCGGTCCGGCGCTCTGGCGGAGGAGGAGTACGAGGAGGTCCTCCTTGACGACGATGACATAGTGCCCTCAGGCACGTCTGTCAAGAGGTACCCCTCGGAGGACGAGAGGGAAGATAGTCGTAAACGGGGAAAGTCTCTTCACGCTAACCACCCGTGATGGCTGCCCACTACGTGATCTCTGTGGCCACGCACAACGTGGCGGGTCTCAAGGCGGCGAGAAAGACCTTTGCCGCCTTCGATTTTCTTCTCTAGGGCCCGCCAGCAAGTCATCTTTGTCCAGGAGACGCGCCTGGACACGCTGGCGGCCCTGCACCATGCGAAAAGGGAATGGAGCTGGGGGCCCTCCTTCTTCTCCCTGGCCACAGGGGGATACGAGGGGGTGGCCATCCTTTTCCAGGACGTCGAGGTGGTATTTCAGCGGGTGGTTGAGCTAAGGAAGGGTCGATGCGTGGTCCTCGATGTCTCGCTTGCAGGGCAGCCTCTCCGACTGATTAACATCTACGGCCCCCAGTCCAAATGGGAGAGGAAATGACTGTTCAGCGACATAGAGCCTTTCCTCTATACGTCCAAGGCGATCCTCTTTGGTGGTGACTTTAACACCGTCACTAGGTCCAACGACAGGGGGGGTACCAAGAGGCGCCTTGGATATGACTCTTTTTTTCTTAATAAGATGGTTAGTCAGGCTGGTCTGGTCGATGTGCACACTCAGCACGTCCCAGGCCTCACCGGGTTCACTTTTCACCGAGGTAAGAGCAGCAGTAGGATAGACAGGTTTTTCGTTAAGGAGGGCTTCCCGGTGTCGGCCCCCATGCTGACGCCGGTGGAGTTCTCCAACCACCTTGTTTTATCCTGCGAGTTGAACGTCGCAAAGACCCCTGCGAGAGGCAAAGGGATTTGGCTGCTCAATTCAGACCTCCTAGAGGAAGCGAAGGTTAAGCAGGCCTTCGAGACGTTCCTGGCGGACCAGATGACTTTGGAGGACGTATGCTCCTCGAAGTCAGAGGTGGTGGGAGAAGGTCAAGGCGCGAGCGCGTACCCTTTTTCGCTCTCTTGCCGTGAACGCCCAGGCCAGCAGGTATAAGATCTACCTCGGCCTTATGCGGAAGCTCGACCGCCTGGTCTCGCAGGGAGGTGATTCCGGGGAGATCTCCGAGGTCCGCTCCTTGATGAATGAGTTCCAGTACGACAGGTACGCCTCGCTTGTGAAGGAGAGAGATCACGGGTCTTACCGCTCACCCGACCCCTTTCTCAGTTGCAAGAGCAAGGAAGGTACCAAGGTCATCTCTGGGCTGCGTGACACCTCTGGGGTCCTGCAGGATTCGTCCCGCGGGATTCATGACGTGGTCCGGTCGTACTACTTGGAGCTCCTCGGACAGAGGCGGGCCCGGCCAGACCAGGTGGAGGGCTTCCTTCGCGACATAGACCCTCATCCTGAGCTCGAGACTTCCCTCTGCGAGGAGTTGATCGGCCCTATCACCGCGGCTGAGGTAACGGGTGCCATCTTGAGCCAAAACAAGAGTAAGGCGCCTGGGCCGACGGGCTCACGGCGGAGTTTTATCAATGTTTTAGTGCTCTCTTGGCGCCCCATCAGGAGGAGGATTGAAACCTCGGGTGGGATTGTACATATGTGTGTATATATATTGTTGATCACAGGGGTGGAGGGTGGGTTACAGAAAATGCTTCACGTTTCATTTTGGGGTGGGGGAGGTGGTGGTGGTGGTGATGTAGCGGTCGGGAAAGACTTTGGACAATTTGCACAATTGACATTTTTCTTTTCGCTTTGGGTTTTTGATGGTGGTCGGGGGGGTGGGAAGTGGTGAGCGCACACGAAAAGCGCCGAACACAGACGATTTGAGACTTTATGGGACCGTTCGGGGTTTTTTGCGTAGGACGCTAATGTATTCTTTTTCTATGCATATGGTTTGATTTGGTTTTTGCCTTGTTCTTTGTTCTTTTTATGTATTTCTTTGTCATTCAATAGTGTAGGAGAGTGCGGGTCCTGGTCCTAAAAGTGACGGTAAAAATATATGATTTTGAATGTCGGTTCTATTTTGTAAATATTCCCATTGTCCCTATTGTTTCCTTGTATTGACGGTCAGTCAGCTATTATTTCTTTGATGGACAGCGTCCTAGTTTTGGGTTCTTTTTCTATGTGGTGGTTCGTCACTTGTTTCTTTTCCCTTTTGGACTTTTTTGTGACGGCATGTCTATATTTTGTGTTTCCTTCTGCCAAGTGGGTAATTCCTTTGTTCTTCTTATATATACAGGGGCAAACATTAATATGTCACCCCTAATGTTCTACTCCGTATGTACTGTCATTATCAAGTGTCCTTTTGCTGTATTTCATTCTGTTGGCTGTTACTTCCTGTATGTGCACTTGATTGTATTTATGTTTGTTATGTGGCACATTCCAATAAAAACAAATAGACCCAGTGACACATATAGGGGAAAATATCACACAATGGATGCGCCCAGTGACACATATAGGGGAAAATATCACACAATGGATGCACCCAGTGACACATATAGAGGAAAATATCACACAATGGATGCACCCAGTGACACATATATAGAGGAAAATATCACACAATGGATGCGCCCAGTGACACATATAGGGAAAAATCACACAATGGATGCGCCTAGTGACACATATAGGGCAAATATCACACAATGGATGCGCCCAGTGACACATATAGAGGAAAATATCACACAATGGATGCGCCCAGTGACACATATATAGAGGAAAATATCACACAATGGATGCGCCCAGTGACACATATAGAGGAAAATATCACACAATGGATGCGCCTAGTGACACTATGGGGCAAATATCACACAATGGATGCGCCCAGTGACACATATAGAGGAAAATATCACACAATGGATGCGCCGTGACACATATAGAGGAAAATATCACACAATGGATGCGCCTAGTGACACATATAGGGGAAAATATCACACAATGGATGCGCCCAGTGACACATAGAGGAAAATATCACACAATGGATGCGCCCAGTGACACATATAGAGGAAAATATCACAAATGGATGCGCCCAGTGACACATATAGGGGAAATAATCACACAATGGATGCGCCCAGTGACACATAGGGAAAATATCACACAATGGATGCGCCCAGTGACACATATAGGGGAAAATATCACACAATGGATGCGCCAGTGACACATAGAGAAAATATCACACAATGGATGCGCCCGTGACACATATAGAGGAAAATATCACACAATGGATGCGCCTAGTGACACATATAGAGGAAAATATCACACAATGGATGCGCCCAGTGACACAGAGGAAAATATCACACAATGAATGCACCCAGTGACACATATAGAGGATTATTCAGAGAGAGCTGAACTGGCCCCAAAATTGCACTGAATGGTGAATTTCTCCATACGGTGACATTTCGGGGTTTGAGGGCAGTGAAATCCCCATATAGAAGCAATGGTTAATCTAGAACAGGTGCGCTCATCTTTTTTGAGGCTGTTTTTGCATACGAATGCGACTACACTGCATCACACGGAGGTACACTGCATCACATGGGGAGGTACACTGCATCACATGGGGAGGTACACTGCATCACATGGGGAGGTACACTGCATCACATGGGGAGGTACACTGCATCACATGGGGAGGTACACTGCATCACATGGGGAGGTACACTGCATCACATGGGGAGGTACACTGCATCACACGGAAGGTACACTGCATCACATAGGAAGGTACACTGCATCACATAGGAAGGTACACTGCATCACACAGGAAGGTACACTGCATCACACAGGAAGGTACACTGCATCACACAGGAAGGTACACTGCATCACATAGGAAGGTACACTGCATCACACGGGAGGTACACTGCATCACACGGAAGGTACACTGCATCACATAGGAAGGTACACTGCATCACACGGAAGGTACACTGCATCACATAGGAAGGTACACTGCATCACACAGGAAGGTACACTGCAGCACACAGGAAGGTACACTGCAGCACATTGGGTGTTACACTGGCCGCTGCACACCTAGATGGGAGGATTTTCTGGTCAGGGGTGGGAAAGCATGGAGCGGCAATTACAAGATACCTGGGATCTTGGGTGACCTGGTTCTCAGGCGCTGCACACTGTAACTCCAGGGCTGCCAAATCGGCCATGTTTTCATGTACATGCATAATTTATTCATGCTGATGAGCAGTGTATGAAAAATACTACCCCGCAGCATCCATGCACTGCAGGTAAGAAATCAACAAGCAATCCCAGGTGACCTGATTTGATTTCCTTCCTACAGCGTATGGATTATACGGTACATGTTGCAGGGCATCACTTTTCCCTGTGCTCTCCTCTGCACTGTCCAGGAAAACATGGTCTAACAGCAACTGGGGTTTACTGGTCTCCAGCTTGAGGACCAGACCCC
The DNA here is from genome assembly GCA_009667805.1 of Leptobrachium leishanense. Taxonomy (NCBI): domain Eukaryota; kingdom Metazoa; phylum Chordata; class Amphibia; order Anura; family Megophryidae; genus Leptobrachium; species Leptobrachium leishanense. The sequence goes on from CM019073.1 coordinate 17,066,587, forward strand.
AACCTGTTACATCACCTGTCCCTTCTCTTCTGACAAACTGATCCGCAGCAGCTTCTCTTCTCACAACCCTCAGCCAGAACTTGAGAGAAATAGATTCATATATATCTCTCCCCAAAACACCAGACACAGCTTAATGCAGGGGAATGAATATCTTTAATGAAAATGAGAGCAGTTTTATGGACAGCAGAGGGGGGGTAACATAACTCATTCAACCAAACCATTATCTACATGAGGGGGAGTTGAATTCCTATAAAAGACACTGAAACCTAATTAAGTACACTACAGATGGGATTAACAAACACAGAGCATCAGATTAAAGTAAAAACAAACAGACAGGAGAACAATATGTCTACATTGTATCTCTAACACAAACTAACTCCTAAAGTACAGTTTCAAGATAAATGTCTTTCTAACTCATTAACCGTTAGGTGACCTTTATGTCCAATGTCCTTGAACTGGTTTTGCCAAATGGGTCCCCGATCTCTTGGCAGGAAGCCAGCATCCACACCTCTCCAACAGGCTCAGAGGCCATGTAAACTGTGGGCAAGGGTGCCAAGGAGGGTGAGAGCAGAAAGGTAGAGGGAGCTTTGGTTACACATGACCAATTTGCTGACCTTATCTATTTACAGTACTCAAGCACTGTTTTAAAGCTACATCCCTCTTAATCTATATATAACTAGTGATGAGCCGAACACCCCCGTGTTCGGTTCACATTTGAACTCGAACAATTTCAAAAGTTCGGGTTCGAACACGATTCGAACTCAATGCAAGTCAATGGGACTCAAACGTTCGCATTTTAGAGTGCCCGCCAAGAGGGCATATATGCAAGATATTTGCCATAAAAGGTGTATGGGGGTCCGGGTAGTGCCCTGGGGGACAGGAAACAAGGACAAAAAGTTAAAAAATAAAAACGGTTTAAGGAATAGTGAGTTTTCCATGAAATAAGGGTTAAGAATAAAAACGAAAAATTCCTTCAAATATCGTGCCTAGGAGGTCCCCATAACCTGCCCGTGAAGTGGCGGATTTCTAGGATGTATAGAAACATTTAAAAAAAAAAATGACATTTCAAATGACGGTAAATGGTTTTCTTTTAATCTATTCATAAACTGCTTGGGGCGGCAGCCTGTATGAAAAGAGAAGACGGTTTAGGACGCGCAGAACAAGTTTAGTGATTTTTTTTTTTTTTTTTGGCTAAATTATGGTGAAATTTATGCAGGCTTTGGATGAAAGCAACAATAGGTGCTTTAATATTGGGCCTTTAGTGTCGGCAACAGTGCCGTCACACCGTAACCCCTCTGTGGTATTGTGGAAGATTACAGGGTTGGACCCTGCGGTCAAATATTAAAATGATTTGAATCTGGTATAGGAGTCAGTGGCAGTGCACCCAAATATTTTGCCTTTGGTGGCAGCAAGTGCCTTCACACCGTAACCCCTCTGTGGTATTGTGGAAGAGTGCAGGGGTGGACCCTGCCGTCAAATATTACAATGATATGAATCTGGTACACGCGTCAGTGGCAGTGCACCCAAATATTACTGCGCTATAGTGTATGGCAGGATGTAAGCGTACCAGCAGTAACAAGCAGCGGAATATACCAGACAGGGGCACAGAGCGAGAGTAGTTGTTATAACAAAACCAGCTCAACAACGTTTAGGCACTAGTACTGCGCTACTGTATATGGTGAGAATTGGCGCACACCAGTCCCGGCGGCTCTGTGTCATCACGCCCTGCCCCCTGATCACTCACAGCTGCACCGGGTGCTGCCAGAGCTCCTGGCATTCAGCCAGCTGGCAGCACCATGTGTCCAGGGCCCCCCCCCCCCGATCGCCACCCGGGGCCCTGGATGTCACAATATTTCAATCCAAACGCAAACGGGTTAAGTAACCAAATTTGTAAGAAGAATAATTAATGCAGCATATGAATCCTCACACTGCCGGGCAGCACCTTAAGGCCCGGTTCACACCTAAGCGTTTTACAGCGCGTTCCTGCACGCTGTAAAATGCATAAACGGGGAAATCCCATTATTTGCTATCGGACCTGTTCATACCTGGGTGTTTTACAGTGCGCAGGAACGCACTGTAAAACGTCCTACGCCCAAAGAAGTACAGGAGCCTCTTTGGGGCGTATTGCAGCGCGTTCACTCTGCAGTCTATGGTCGTGAACGCGCTGCAATGCGTGTTAGCATTTTTTTTAACGTTTGCGCGATACGCACATTAAAAAAACGCACGTAAAAAAACCCGCAGGTGTGAACTCAGCCTTAGAGTATAATTAATGCAGCATATGATTCGGCACACTGCCGGGCAGCACCTCTACAGTTTGTGGATCCAGCAATCAGGTGAGTATTAGAAAGAAAAAAAAAGTTTTATTTTATGTTGCTGGGGACATTTAAAAATGTCCTCGAATTTTAAAAATGTGTCGCCTTACCTTAGCCTGGCGGTCAGTGGGGGCTCCCTGGATCCTGGTTGTGGGGAAGGGGGGTCTGCCATGGCTCCCTCCCTGGAGTCCCTGCGCCACCTTTCTGCCACATGCACCCGGCTGGCCAGCCCGCACAGTCGCAGCTCTGTCATCTTGCGGCCGCATGCTCCTCAAGGGGTCCTTGGGAGAGAGGTTCCGGCGGGCTGCCCTCTACAGTGCCTGAGTAGAGGGCCGTGTCTGCCTGATGTTTTAGTAACAAGAATGTTTTATCCCATAGGCTTCAATGTTAAAAATATTCCCGTTTTAATTCAATATCTAATAAACCGTTGCTTATAATATTCTGCAGTAAAGAGTTTCTTTTATTTTTAGATTTTTTTTAAGCATTTTTTTTTAAAAAAAATCTATTTTTTTTTCGAACTTTTGGCGAACATCCCAAAACGTTCGATGTTCGCGAACTTTCAAACGACCAACCGAACAGCTCATCCCTAGTGCAGTCACTTCCCGCCTGTACCTGTCGGTTACCTCCGCACGTTTTGATTTCTGCACGGGATACATTTTAGATCACGTTAACATAAAATGTACGTGTGTGAGTGCTGGGCTGAGGATCTCAAAATGAGTAGAAGGTTAATGTGTCTGTATCAATCCACATCCAGGGAACAAGAAGAGCAAGATTTGCCGGGTTATTCAGAGAAAGGTGAAACTCTGGAGACCTTTTGGAGAAGTGAAAATTCTAGGTCAAAATAGCTGATTTGGAAAGTGAGACAAAGGGGAGAATTTTTCTGGTTTGGCTATTTTGACCTAGAATTTTCACTTCTCCAAAAGTTCTCCAGAGTTTCCCCTTTCTCTGAATAAGACTAGAAACATTAACAGGGTTATCACCACTAACCTACGTGTCACAGTGTTAGGGTTTGGTTTTATTCTCTTTTTTATACGTTTATGATGTCTGTATCTTGCTGACTTCTGTACTAGTCATGAAACACTCCCGGAGTCAGGAGCTTTCCTTCTCTTTGGGATCTTGCGCCAATAAACATCACGTACTGCAGTATAAACAGAATTTACCACAAAGGGGACACTGGTCACCCACATCTGGTGCCTCCTTCCAGGAAATATCTCACAAGCCAACCACTTCCCTGACATGGCTGTATCTGGGAACATTCACAGGTTACATGTGTCAGAACATGCGGAAAGCCCAGAGGTTACATCTGATTCCTAGAACCTTCTCTCAAATGAGAGGAAATGGATTAGAAAGATCAGTATACAGAAAAAATGGCGTCGCGCCTGTACTCACCAGAGCGGCTGCAACAGCCAGGAGTAACAGCCCAGTTCATGTATAAAACATAACAAGAGAAAAAAAGGTGTCATCTGCGCTCGTTTCTATATATTTCCATGTACAACAAGACACTATCAGGAGGTTTTAGTTTGTTTTAATGGCCATTGAAGCGTAAGCTCACTCGCCCCGACAAGGCACCTCTTTGTAGAGCGAGTCCTAACCAATGTACCAAGAGCTGCAGAGGCAGAAAATGGTGGGTTTATTTATACACGCACCAAGCACTTCCCATTTGGGGTTGAAAACAAGGATCAGCAGCATGTATAAAACATAACAAGAGAAAAAATATGTCATCTGCGCTCGTTTCTATGTTTTGTTGTTCATGGAAATATATAGAAACGAGCGCAGATGACACCTTTTTTCTCTTATGTTTTATACATGAACTGGGCTTTTTCTCCTGGCTGTTGCAGCCGCTCTGAGTGCGGGCGCGACGCCATTTTTTCTGTATGTATGTATATTATGCTGTAACACCAGTTCGTCGTTTAGCTGCTGATCCTTTTTCCATGTTATTGTTTTCAACTCCAAATGGGAAGTGTTTGGTGCGTGTATAAATAAAACCCACCATCTCTGCCTCTCCTTGGCTGAAAAGCAGCAGGAGGACATGTAGTTGCTCAGTAGAGCAGCTTTTGGTACATTGGTTAGGACTCGCTCTACAAAGAGGTGCCTTGATGGAGCGACCGAACTTACGTTTCGATGGCCATTAAAACAAACTAAAACCTCCTGAAAGTGTCTTGTTGTACATGGAAATATATAGAAACGAGCGCAGATGACATCTATTAAGTCCGGGGGGGGGGGCGCTGGATGTAGGAACATAGGAACATGTCTTCTCATTTTGGAGGTGGGGTGTTATTTTTTATTTTGTATTATTGTTTTGTTGGGTTTTTTTTGTTCGTTTTTTTTTTTTTTTTTGTACAGAATTTTCGTCAAGCACGGATTACAAATTTACTATTTATTTTTTACCTATTGAAGATAAGTAAAGTGATTATTCCCTGAAATGCCATGAATTGTTGAAGCGGGGAATTAATTTACATCAAAGCCAGCCCTGCTGTAGCTGTAAAATCTGTTAAGTCAAGCAACATCTGTCCCTCCTCCTGGTGTTTATGAGTTATTGCTACAAATGTATCAGTATCTCACTCTTGAAGAGACACTGAATTAAAAATAGCATTCCTTTTTTACATATATGCCCTTAAAAACTTGGACAGATCCAGCTGACAGCATCTGCCCAATTATTTTTTTTATATTATTTTAGGTTATTTTACGCACCTTTTCTCTCTCGTTCTTCTCTTCATCTTCAGCTCAGAGACTTCCAAATCTGGAAGTCCCTGCAGCTTTGCTATACAATTTGTGTGGCTTGCTCTGTTTATATATATATTGATGCACGCACTGACGCCAACCGCACCTGCCCCTAATCTGGTAGTGTAGGAACTTTAATGTGGAACGCCGTGAAAAGTTAGGCAACATGATTGGAAAGCTTTTAACATATTGTGTAAGTAAACATCTTTGTACATGATTAGTGTTACCTTGAAAGTGGCTCCTGAGAGAGACGAAACGTCGGTTTCACTTTTTAACGTATTGAAATAAAATTGTTGTTTTATTTTTACGAGTGCAGCCATTTCCGTTTTTCTGTTTACTTGTAATTTTGGCTATTGTACCGCAATATATATATATATATATATATATATATCATAACAATTATTTAGACCCCTGTTTCTCTGGAGCCCTACAATCTAGAAGGACATTTGAGGTATCATCGGAAAGGCCAGAGTATGTCCTTTCCAATACTGCCAAACATGACCATGTTTATGTAAATAAAATAAAATTATTTTGCTCTTTTCGAACGCAGCACGATTGTTAACTTTTCAAATATAAAGTGATCAGTGATGCTGCAACAACTCACCTTCTCATTTCCCACACTGCCAGCAAGTGTGGAGGTGATGGCACAAAGCATTGGTTCATGAGCCACCTACACCATGGCGCTGCAGTGAGGAGAGACAGGGGGACTTTGGATCCTGCATCTCTGATTTTTACAGCACACAAGGTCAGGTGTGGCGTCATTGTAAAAGTCAGGATCTGAGCAACGATAACAAACAGGACCACGTAATGTGTAGTTAAAAAAAAAAAAAAAAAAAATTAAATGCAAAATGTACTGGTTTGTATGTTCTAAAGTGGTGGCATTATGTCCTTTTACTTATAAAGCAGACAATGCCTCTGCGCTAGCTCACCTTATTATTTCTCACGCCGGGAGCACATGTGGAAGTGATGTTGCAATGAGCTATTACACATTGATTCAACTAAAACACAAAGGGCTCTATTACATTCTCTGCACAATTGCGCTCACACAGCGCAATTTTTTTTGCGCAGGGAAAAAAACGTGATTGCGCAAAAATTTACGTAATATTTCGATCAGAGCACATTTTTTTGTCCGTCAAATTTAAGTGCGTAAAAACGACGCGCAAAACTGTGCGCAAAGTACGTTGCGCACAGAATTCTGTGTTCGGACTGTTTTTTTCACGGGATTCAGCCAATCAGAATTAACAACCACCATTTTCTAACATTAGGTTGTTGCGCCTGTCAAAGTCAATCTGAGTATATATGCTGCAGGAAAAAAAAATAAAGCAATTTTATTAATTTTAATGTTTGGGTATGTGTAGAATGTGTAACTGTAATGAGCTGTATTTTTTATTTCGTGCTGGTGTATTTTGTTTCGGCAGGACGATCAAATTTACAGTTACCGCCTGCTTTTCAAAGACGTTACGAAAATTCGCGCAAACCTTCGCTGAGCGCAGATTGTATAACCATCCGCGTACCAGCGCACGAACGCATTTGCGCTGTCAATGTTAAGTATAGGATGCGCGCACGCAAATTCGTTCGCACAGGTTCACCCGCGGTAGACGTTAACGCGCGTTCGTTGCATATTGATAGGAATCCGACGTTGCGTGCAAATGGTTTTTCCCCTCGGGCAAATGCGTGTTTGCGCACGCAAAACCACTTGCGCGTAGAATGTAATAGAGCCCAAACTCTGCTGTGAGGACCCCTGTATCTCAATTCTTTATACCTTACAAGTTCAAGTGAGGTGTCATTGGACGGGTCAGAGTCTGGGCTTTCTAATGATATCAAACATGACCATGTAAAATCTATAAAAATAAATAAAGCTCCCTCCCTCTATTTGTTCCAAAGCAAGTTCCGACTTGATATTGAAAAATTGCATTATGACTAGGGATGGGCTGCCGGTTCGAATCGGTTCAATGATCGCATCGAACATCGGCTGTTTGAAAGTTCACGAACTTCGACCTTTTCAGGCGGTTCGCAAAAAGTTAAAAAAGAAAAGGTTAAAAAAATCTATAAATAGACTCTTTACTGCAGAATATTGTAAGCAACGGTTTATTAGATATTGAATTAAAACGGGAATATTTTTAACATTGAAACCTATGGGATAAAACATTCTTGTTGCTAAAACATCAGGCAGACACGGCCCTCTAATCAGGCACTGTAAAGATCATCAATAAAACACTTTTTGCGTCTGGACGTGATGTTGGGCGGACATTAGCAGCGTCTGACGTCTCCTAATCACACACACACGCCTCTACCGGACGCAGCGCACTCTGTACGTCCGTACTAGCGGTTTGACGTTCTCGAAAAAATGCGTTCGTTTGCCATTTGCGTTGTGCGGCCGCACTTTTGTGCGGACGTTCTTCGTATGCTGCCCGGCATTGGACGTAATTTGCTGCTAGCACGGCCGTGATTTAGTGCTGCTAAACGCACGTTAATACTGCGCTCGTCTGACCCTAGCCTTAGGGTTAGGTTACTATTTGTGTTTGTTTTAGGGTTAGGTTACTATTTGTGTCTGTTTTAGGCTAGGGTCAGACTGAGGCAGTGCGAACGCGTTTCTGCGCACTTAATCAGGCCGCACTAGTAGCAGCAGATGCCGGGCAATGACGGCCAATTATACGAAGTACGGTCGCACAAAGTGCGGCCTGCGCAATGCAAGTGGAAAATGAACGCATTTTTTCGAGAACGTTAACACTAGTACTGACGTACAGAGTGCGCTGCGTCCGCATAGCGGCGTGTGTGCGTGAATTGGAGACATCAGACGCTGCTAATGTCCGGCCAACATAAGTCCAGATGCAAGAAGTGTTTTATTGATGATCCGTACAAAATCACGGATGAAACTGCGCATGTTGACCGCTATTTGCGTTATTCCGTGAAAAAATACGTCCATTCTTCGAACGCACATTTTCACGGACAACGTGAAAAATGCGTTAGTCTGACCCTAGCCTTAGGGTTAGGTTACTATTTGTGTCTGTTTTAGGGTTAGGTTATTATTTGTGCTTGTTTTAGGGTTAGGTTACTATTTGTACTTGTTTTAGAGTTAGGTTACTATTTGTGCTGGTTTTAGGGTTAGATTACTATTTCTGCTTGTTTTAGGGTTAGGTTACTATTTGTGCTTGGTTTAGGGTTAGGTTACTATTTCTGCTTGTTTTAGGGTTAGGTTATTATTTGTGTCTGTTTTAGGGTTAGGTTACTATTTGTGCTTGGTTTAGGGTTAGGTTACTATTTGTGCTTGGTTCAGGGTTAGGTTACTATTTCTGCTTGTTTTAGGGTTAGGTTACTATTTGTGCTTGGTTTAGGGTTAGGTTACTATTTCTGCTTGTTTTAGGGTTAGGTTACTATTTCTGCTTGTTTTAGGGTTAGGTTACTATTTGTGTCTGTTTTAGGGTTAGGTTATTATTTGTGCTTGTTTTAGGGTTAGGTTACTATTTGTACTTGTTTTAGAGTTAGGTTACTATTTGTGCTGGTTTTAGGGTTAGATTACTATTTCTGCTTGTTTTAGGGTTAGGTTACTATTTGTGCTTGGTTTAGGGTTAGGTTACTATTTCTGCTTGTTTTAGGGTTAGGTTATTATTTGTGTCTGTTTTAGGGTTAGTTACTATTTGTGCTTGGTAGGGTTAGGTTACTATTTGTGCTTGGTTCAGGGTTAGGTTACTATTTCTGCTTGTTTTAGGGTTAGGTTACTATTTGTGCTTGGTTAGGGTTAGGTTACTATTCTGCTTGTTTTAGGGTTAGTTACTATTTCTGCTTGGTTTAGGGTTAGGTTACTATTTCTGCTTGTTTTAGGGTTAGGTTACTATTTGTGCTTGGTTTAGGGTTAGGTTACTATTTGTGCTTGGTTTAGGGTTAGGTTACTATTTGTGCTTGTTTTAGGGTTAGGTTACTATTTGTGCTCGTTTTAGGGTTAGGTTACTATTTGTGCTTGGTTTAGGGTTAGGTTATTATTTGTGTCTGTTTTAGGGTTAGGTTACTATTTGTGCTTGGTTTAGGGTTAGGTTACTATTTGTGCTTGGTTTAGGGTTAGGTTACTATTTGTGCTTGGTTTAGGGTTAGGTTACTATTTGTGCTTGGTTTAGGGTTAGGTTACTATTTGTGCTGGTTTAGGGTTAGGTTACTATTTCTGCTTGTTTTAGGGTTAGGTTACTATTTCTGCTTGTTTTAGGGTTAGGTTACTATTTGTGCTGGTTTAGGGTTAGGTTACTATTTCTGCTTGGTTTAGGGTTAGGTTACTATTTGTGTTTGTTTTAGGGTTAGGTCACTATTTGTGCTTGTTTTAGGGTTAGGTTACTATTTGTGTTTGTTTTAGGATTAGGTTACTATTTGTGCTTGTTTTAGGGTTAGGGTCACTATTTGTGCTTGGTTTAGGGTTAGGTTACTATTTCTGCTTGGTTTAGGGTTAGGTTACTATTTCTGCTTGTTTTAGGGTTAGGTTACTATTTGTGCTGGTTTAGGGTTAGGTTACTATTTCTGCTTGGTTTAGGGTTAGGTTACTATTTGTGCTTGTTTTAGGGTTATTCGGAGCCCTAACATTCTGCTTCATTTTAAGGCAACAGATTCTGCCCCTTCTTTTGATGTGAGCACAGAGAGCAACTGCTTTTTAATTTTTTTTTTTAAATGTTGTGTTTACCCCCTTAAACAAAATTGAGAAAGGAGATTTGTCATTCTTTATTCTTTAAGTTTATTTGGGGGGGGGGGCGCGCTCCAGATTTACCCAGCAATTCTGACAGTTCGTAGCAATGGGGGGGGGGGGTCTTCCTATCTTTAAAAAGCTAAAGTAGTCAGAATGAATAGAATGTACCTTTTATAGTGAAGCTGTATTCTGCATTCAGGGAATCTGTATGATCATATCCTCTCATTTAGAAAGGCAATAGGGGCACCTGTCAGACAGCCAGGGAATCTGTATAAATGTGCAAATAGTTTAAACTAGTAAATTAAATTCAATATACTGCAGACGTGCTCCCCGACAGTTCAGAGGATTCATACACTGCAGGACATCGCACTTGATTGAATTGCTTTCCCCCTGCAGCCATGAATTGTGCATACTGCAGGGAAGCATTTTCACATACCATCCATTAGCATGCAGGTGCTCTTGGGATAGCTGGAGGATGCTGCAGGGCAGGGAGCCTGCGCTGTTTGATTGGTGTCCTGGGGGTGACAGCATTTTATATTATCAAAGGAAAAAAAAACTAAGGCTCCTGTCAGACGACATTCACGTCCATGATGGCGCACAAAAGTATGTCCGTGATAGCATGAAATAAAGGCCAATTCAGTCTGACACACAAGTACGTCCGCACCAAACTGCGGACGTATAGCGGCCGCGGCAAAAAGACGCAAGTTAGGCAAGAACGTACAACCCCTAGAACGGCCGCACAAAGTGCGCTGTGTCCGCAACGTCTGCATAGCTTTGTGTGTGAGTGATGGAACGTGGTCAGACGGACTGCATTTATACGTCCAGCATTTATACCTCCAGCATTTATACGCCCAGCATTTTTGACGGACAAAATATTTTTTCATATTGAATTTATTTTCCCTGCTACATCAGTCAAAAAACGGATTGTGTGGTCACTACTGCGTCTTCCGTCAGAAAGTGCGTCCGTACAAAATACACTTGTCTGACCGTAGCCTTAAAGTGAGCGGGTCACATTACAATATTGACGCGGGAATACTGTACTTTGCGCTCCCCATGTTAAGTATAGAGAGCACAAAGTGTTAATCAGGGCTGGATTACAAAGTCCTAACGCTGATTAATGTCCGGCTCTGGTTAGCGGAAAGTTAATCACAGCCAGGACTTGGTGCTAGCGGATTCCGCTTCTGAAGATTCCATTAACACCATCTGTCACGAAAAACACGCGCCGTGACAAAGGACGCTGGGTTAAGCAACTCACTATCTGTCTATCCTAGACCCAAATAATGACTACGCGGACAACAATCCCCTGCACGCACGTGCCTATCCCTCCCAGCAACGCCTACGCTCGCAACAGGCACGTAGAATGTGATGAAATGGTCCCAGGATTGCAAAGCAGTATCCGTTTACTCCCGACCCGGGGTACTGACTACGTTTCCCACAATCCCTGCACACACTTCTTATTCTATTCTTTACACTTCCACCACAGACCAGGGCTTTCCCAGGATGCCCCCTGAATCAGAGCTGGTCTGACTCTCTGATTTATGCACCCTACAATAGGAGAACAGTACAGCAACTGCACCCCAACTCACTGTTTAGTAGATAGACTCAAGCGTAAAACCAAAAGGCAACTCTCTATGATAATCCAGTCCCTCAGTTAGCGTGTATCGAATATCAGTCAGAAGCAGAACTCAATAAATGTTGTACTGTGATTTATATCATAAATAAATATATTTGTTACAAAAAAATGGATATGATAAATCAATTACACACAAAACGGCAGATAAAAGATTAAAACACAGAGCCTTACTTACACGTCAATAAGCTAACCAGACCACCGTGACTCCTGGGGACTGGAGATTGGAGCATGGACAGGTCATCATGTAGAGTGAACCCCCTTTGACAAGCCATGAGCCCTTGTTGGACTCCAAATTTATAGCGTTTCCAGGTCATTCAAAAAAAATATATAAATGGCACGGCCCATTCACTACAATTCCCAGAATTCCCACTCCTGGGCACGCTCAGTTCACTCCGTCATTAATTTTAATTCCCAGAGATTGTCTCTAGTGATCAAAGGATGTGATTGCTTCTTTGATATGCATAATCACCTACAAGTTGGTGCCGCGGCGACTGCACTAGGTCTCCAAGGTGTGAACAGAGCACAAGGGACCTTCCATTTGCCCAAATGGGTAGTTTCCACCCTGATCCTGTATCAAAGGAATCCCATTTCGCAGCAACCTGTTATATCCCTCCCAGGGGAAAAAGATAACCGTTTTTAATACTTTCTAGCACCTTCTCAGAGCTGAGGTCTTCATCAGGCAGCTGGGGAAAATGGACACTGGTGTGTATATATATATATATATATATATCGATACAAATCTGGCTATATACATCTAATCTGCCACACCATCCATAAAAATAAAAAAAACAATCAGATACTCACCTCCTGTCCCGCGGCGAGGATCGCGGCTCTGTCCACCTCCTCCGTCCGGCGAGGGCAGGGAAAGACTGGGGGAAAAAGTCCCCCCATTCTCTTCTTGCGTATCACTACGCTGACCGGCCGGCAAGATCCGCCAGTTCATGTGACCGCTGGCGTCTGGCTCAATGGAATCCTCATCGAGTGGATGCTCGCGGCTGCGCTCAGCGCTGCCGCGAGCATCCCGGGCCATAGCGGGCGGTAATACTGCAGGCAGCTTTTTAAGCGCCTGCATTGTAATTCCACGATAAAACGGGGACGGTAGGGGGAAAACTGCGGGCACGTTTTAGCGTGAAGATCATAATGTGGCCCAGAATAGTTAAAGTAACCAGTGTCATTTTACTATATTTCCCGCGTGATTCAGTTCTCCTGCCGCTCTGCTCTTCGCTGCCATTTCCCTGGCAGCACAAGAGTTGAACGTTGGAGAAATGCATCCACCAAAGCTGAAACATGTGTCAGCGTTACATCCATTTCATATTGTTACAGTCTGCTTATTTGGCGTTCGGTGTCTTCTGAGCGGGTTCTGCCGCAATGTGTGTCTATTGTAAATAAAATGAGGGAAAAAAAATAAATAATAATAATGGTTAGCGTCGGCAGGATCTGCCCAATTATTTAAGGGTAAAAAAAGAGAGCTCTATTTTCTTAACCACTTCAATGCGGTGGACGCGCTCAGCGCGTCCACCCGCATTGGTACTTGGCTGCGGAGGACGCGCTGAGCGCATCCTCCCTTTGCAGCCGCGATCAGCCGGTATTCCGGCTGATCGCGCGGCGCCCCGGTGCGGGCTGACATCATCGATGTCAGCCCAGCCTCCGGGACCCCGGCGGGCACGATAGGCGTCATCGCGCATGCAGGGAAGGTTCCATGAAGGTGCCATTGCAGGGAAGGTGCCTCTGAAAGGGAGGGGGGAGGTCCTTCGGTCCTCTCCCCCTCACCTTCCCCGCGGGCCAGCGATTAAAGACAGGCACCGCCTGGAAGGGCACAGCCTGCCCTTCCAAGTGGCGGCTGTCTTTAACCCCTAGGGGGCTGGATCGCGATATGGCGCCAACATGCGCCGTATCGCGGTCCCCTTCCGGAGCTGGCCGACATCTTGGATGTCGGCCAAGCTTCCGGGTTATCCCCCTAATGACTGGCAGAGCGCGATGGCGCCAGTTTTGAAATTAACCCCTTGCTGCCACCTATAGTGGAGATGGGGGGGTTCCAATGAACCCCCCATCTCCCGATCCGTGGCAGCTAGGGGTTAATGTTTGCTATCATTGGAACGGCTAGAGCGTGGCCTTTCCAATGATACCAAACATGACCATGTAAAATGTAAAAAAAAAATGTTAAAATAATTTTTTATTTTTTTTTGTTTAGATTTATTAGTGCAACAATAATGTTCCCATTTCAATTATAATGTGAACAATGATGCTGCACTAACGATTTTTTCTATGGGGGGCGTTTGCTAAAAAACACGTAATTTTCCCCCAAAAAAGTAACGATTCCTCATTTCTAATTTTTTTAACAAGCGCACCCCATAGAAAATATAACCGCAAACGATCGCATTTTAAAATGTGAAAAAAAAAACACTTTACACATTGTAAATTTTTGAAAATTCTAATTTTATTGCATTTTTTTGTTATAATATACAGACATGACATAACGTATACATATAATAATGACATATTATGAATCTGCACAGTCTGCCGGAAAGAACGATATATAATATGTCTGGGTCATATATTAAAATAAGCTTCAAATCGCGGTTAAACATGATGAGCAAAACCGGTAAAAATGAGCTCAGCACAGAGGTGGGAAAAGGCTCAGCAGCGAAAGGGTTAATAAAGTGTCTCTTTAAACTATGAGCAAATGCTCGGACAAAGGAGGAGACAGCACTAACGCGCGACAGAGCAGTAATGACGAGTGGGTGAGAAGTTACACAACGTTTCAGTTTGTGTCTTTTCAACTCAGGTCCCTTGGCCATAAAGAGGCTGCAAAGCGCATTCCACAGCAGAGGCGGCCGGGCCGGGGGGGGGGGGTAAGAGTGTGAAATAACCAGCTGTGGTGGCCCTTCTCTTTATACACTTACTCTATGACAAAGCCAGGCGAAACGCGTAGAACAAACCTAGTTACTGAGTGCCTCGCTCCTACACACTGAATGCACTGGGGCTGTTACAGTTTCACACGCACCGCTCTGATATAAGGTCTCACTCTCAATATCAGAGACACTGGACTGTGAAGCCTAATACCTTGTTACCTGTACAGCGCAGCCTCCAAGCCTGGCTTTCCATGGCTGACTGTCACATATTCCTGAATGCTTCTTAGCAGCCTTTCACTCCTGTCTGTATTGCAGAGTATGTTTGCAGCTTCCCCTGGGCACCTGCATCTCGAGGCTGGATTTACAATTAGGCAAAGTAGGCATGTGAGCACAGAGTGTGTCTTGCTCTGTAACACTAAAAAAAAACTTGATATTTTTTTTCTCTTGTACAGAGTAAAGTGATCCCCCCCCCCCCGTGGTGGACACCATTCTCTACTATTCTCTCTAATAGTAAAGAAATTGTAAAATAAATAAATAAATAACAGGGTTATTCAAAGAGAGGAGAAAAGCAGGAGAATGACTGGAGAATGGAAAATTCTAGGTCATAATATCCAAACCAGAAAAATTCTCCCTTTCATCTCACTTTCCAAATCGGCTATTTGACCTAGAATTTTCCATTGTCCAGTCATTCTCCTGCTTTTCACCTCTCTTTGAATAACCCTGTAAATTTAAAAAATGTTGTACTCACCCGAGGTGAGCACGTTTCTGTAAAAAATAATATGGAAAAAACTGTAAAGGAAATTGTAAAGTCTAACTGTAAAAATAAAATACCCATCTGTGATAGACGACTTCCTCTTTAAAACCAAAATAGAATTTTGTAAATTGTAAATACTTTTTTTATTTTTCGTTTGCCCCAAAAAGCTGAAATTGCTTCTGCAAATTCCACCAAAGTGAAATATAAAAAACAGCAAGTTTCCTATTCTCCAGCTTAAATCAGTAGAAATGTAGTAAAAATGTGTCTAAATAATAAAAAAGGTCCTTTTAAAAATACAAGAAATAAAGTTTTCTAAAAAAAAAATAATTCTACCAGGGTTATTCAAAGAGATTTGAATTGTGGCCGAAATGTAACGGAACAGTGAAAATCAGCGTTCGGTTCCCTTTCCTGGCCATTCGGCTATCCAGAGAGCAGGCAGTTCGCCAAATCCTGGCGAATTGCCTGCACATACGGTGCCTGTTCGGTCCCTGTTCGAGGGCAGTGAAATCCCCATAGAGAAGCAATGCTTCGGCTATTCAGAGAACACAAACCAGCAGTGAAAGGTTCCCCTAATGCCCTGCCATTCGGTGGTTTAATTCGGCAGGTTTATTCAGGAGAATCCCATAGGCTTCAATGTTAAAAATATTCCCGTTTTAATTAAATATCTAATAAACCATTTATTATTTTATTCTGCAGCAAAAAGTCTCTCTTTTTGGATCTTTTAGGCATTTTTTGGGATTTTTTTCGCGAAAATATATTTTTTCGTTTTTTTTTTTTTAAATCGTCTTTTCTTTTTTCTGTAACAGCCCTTTTTATTATCATTCCTTGGATTTTATATGTAAATTTCAGACATTTTCGCTTTGCAAACAGCGTTTCACTTTTCAAACATTCAAGCGTACTGTTTCCTTTTTTTTTCACTCCATTCGTCTACGGTGTCGGGTTTTTCCGGCAGCTGCTCTGTGCTTTGATCGGCTCCTGCTCGGGTTTCTCCAGCGTTTTTTCGGCTGTTAATCCAGATGTTTTTGTGGGTGTCAGTGACCATTCACCGTGTTTTACGGTGAGTGTTCGGCGGGTTGGCGGTGAGTGTTCGAGTTTGCGGCAGCTTTTCCCTGCAATTCGGGGACCCTGTGGTGCTTGCTGAATACACCGCAGGGTTGCCGGAATGGGATCGGCAAAACGAACCGAATTGAAGGGAATGAAAAGTCACCGAACGTGCGGTGCCTTTTTTTCGATTCTCCCTGAATAACCCAGTAAATGTTCTTTAAAGTAAAATAAATTAAAAAGATATTACATTGAAACCTACTGGATTCGCCTGTTTTAACCTGTTTAATTGAAACACTGAATATCAGGTCATGTTGCCGAAATTTCCTTGTAGAATGAAGAAGTTACATCCGTGCTCCTGAATAAAACGGCAACATGGTCCGTGGCGGTGTGAGCTGACAATATACCTAACGTGTCACAATTAGTGTTCTCAGGCGCTCCTCGTGCCCTTTCCTCCTCCTCTGGTTCGGAGCATTTGTCACGTGGCTTATAGTTTAACCAATAACGACTGATTCCAGCAATTATGACTTTAAATAAATAATTTTATCTCTTCATTTTTTAATTAATCATTAAACGATACGTTTTAATTACACTTTGCTGTCGTTGGGATCTGCTCTGCTGCGCGTCTTAACACGGGGTTAGGCCTCATAAATCATTCTCAGAGTGACCGTCCGACACATTGTAAATACCGTGGGTCCTATTACATTCTTCATCCAAAAACGCATGCGCAACGCAACAATTTTTGCGCGAAGCGGTAATGTGCGTAAATCAACGCTGGTATTACAATCCTCGCGCATTTTTTCATCCGTCAAAAAATAATGTGCATAAAATGGACGCGCAAAAACGCGCGCATTAACGTTGTGCGCAGAAATCGGTGTGCGGACTGTTTTTTTCATGCGATTCAACCAATCAGAATTAAGAACCACAATTATCTCACGTTAAGTTTTTGCGCCTGTCAAAATCAATTTGAATATATATGCTGCAGCAATAATAAAAACACGCACAACCTCTCCATTTTATTGTTTGGGTATGTGTAGAAAGTGTAACTATACTGTGCTGGGTATTTTTTTTTGAGGTGGTGTATTTGGGTTCGGCAGGTTGATAGAATTTGCCAATTTGCCATTAACACCAGCTTTTAGGAATTGCTAAAATTATGCGCGCAAAGGCTGTGCGTTACAAACTGCGCATAGATTGTAATACCATCCGCGTACCAGCGCACAAACGCATTTGCGCTCACAATATTAAGCATAAGACGCAAGCTGTACAGTAAGCTCGCGCAGCGTTCACCCGCGGTAGACGTATACGCGTTTGTTGCGCTGACATTGTAATACGAAGTTCAGCGCAAAAGGGTTTTGCCCCTCGCGTTAATGCGTTTTTGCGCACGCATTAATGTTTGCGTGAAGATTGTAATAGAGCCCGTTGTTATTGTGTTCCTTTTCTCCTCTATATTATTATTATTATCATCATTTCAATTGCGCAGACAGTTTCTGCAGCGCTGTACAATAACCAATGGGATCGAGAGAAAGTTTTAAACATATGAGCTAAAACATGAGGAGCAGAGGGTCCGTCTCACAGGAGCTTACAATCTAGAGGAGCAGAGGGTCCGGCTCACAGGAGTTTACAATCTAGAGGAGCAGAGGGTCCGGCTCACAGGAGTTTACAATCTAGAGGAGCAGAGGGTCCGGCTCACAGGAGCTTACAATCTAGAGGAGCAGAGGGTCCGTCTCACAGGAGCTTACAATCTAGAGGAGCAGAGGGTCCGGCTCACAGGAGCTTACAATCTAGAGGAGCAGAGGGTCCGGCTCACAGGAGCTTACAATCTAGAGGAGCAGAGGGTCCGGCTCACAGGAGCTTACAATCTAGAGGAGCAGAGGGTCCGGCTCACAGGAGCTTACAATCTAGAAGAGCAGAGGGCCCGGCTCACAGGAGCTTACAATCTAGAGGAGCAGAGGGTCCGGCTCACAGGAGCTTACAATCTAGAGGAGCAGAGGGTCCGGCTCACAGGAGCTTACAATCTAGAGGAGCAGAGGGTCCGGCTCACAGGAGCTTACAATCTAGAGGAGCAGAGGGTCCGGCTCACAGGAGCTTACAATCTAGAGGAGCAGAGGGTCCGGCTCACAGGAGTTTACAATCTAGAGGAGCAGAGGGTCCGGCTCACAGGAGCTTACAATCTAGAGGAGCAGAGGGCCGGCTCACAGGAGTTTACAATCTAGAGGAGCAGAGGATCCGGCTCACAGGAGCTTACAATCTAGAGGAGCAGAGGGCCGGCTCACAGGAGCTTACAATCTAGAGGAGCAGAGGGTCCGGCTCACAGGAGCTTACAATCTAGAGGAGCAGAGGGTCCGGCTCACAGGAGTTTACAATCTAGAGGAGCAGAGGGTCCGGCTCACGGAGTTTACAATCTAGAGGAGCAGAGGGTCCGGCTCACAGGAGCTTACAATCTAGAGGAGCAGAGGGTCCGGCTCACAGGAGCTTACAATCTAGAGGAGCAGAGGGCCCGGCTCACAGGAGCTTACAATCTAGAGGAGCAGAGGGTCCGGCTCACAGGAGCTTACAATCTAGAGGAGCAGAGGGTCATACCCTACTTACTGAGCCACTACTGCTTAGAGGCTCTGACACGCGTGAGTGTGCAATGTGCGGAGGCAATCACTATTACTGTTTGTTTATTTCAAAGATATTGCCGTGTGTGATTTTATTATGTTTCCCTTTTTTTTTTCCATGTTCCTGTTCCAAGCCAGTTACTGTTGTGTCACAGACAAAGATTGCCAGGTATACTTTGTTTCAGTGAGATGCACGTTATGTACAGGTGCGCATATTCGTGTAACTATATTACAGCAACACCTAGTGTCCAGTATGTCGCGTTTCACATTAATAGAAATGTCTGACATTCAAGAGTAAAACCAGACCTTGTATCTGAACAGGGAATTAATGTATCAGAGGTAACTGATGATTACTTCCTTTAGTGGGTTGTAATATATGTATTTTAGTTCCTGTTGATTTGTTGCCCAGATTGACTTTACGCAGAATAAGTGTTTCTTGTTCTATGTATTTTATAAGCTCTTGATTTGCCACATGTTATTGCAATGTTTACTCGCTCTCTCCTGATGTCGCCGCTTTCCTATGTCCTGCACAATTATCATTCATTTCTTTATTGCTTAATGTGGGGTTTGTTGTTTTGTTTTTTTAGATTTTGTGTCACATTCTTTAATTTTGAATATTTTTACATATATATATATATATATATATATATATATATCATTAATATTAATTAATATCTATATAATAATTATTTATACTGCAGTAAAAGTTTCATTTTATCCCTAGTGTCACTACAATGTATCCAGAGCTTTTTAGAGAAACATTTTGTGTTATTCTATATATATATATATATTAGAATATTAGTGCCAATCACCGAGTGACTGTGAATGAGCGTGAAATTCATATACACATATCCAGTATACATACATATCCATGAAGGAACAATTAAGATCTTATTAGTAAATGGATCAATCCTTGATTGTCAGCTTTCTTCCAACGTTGTATGGAGCAAACTACAATAAAAAGAGAACCATATTTCCGCTGTATGTCTGAAAATTTTATACTGGGTCACCAAAGGGTGTATTGTGTAAAACCCACAATATAAAGAGCAGTATCAACTCTACGAACAATATATGGGGGGGGGGCACAAAAGATACCACAGTCAAAATTGGGGACGCTAATATTTTTCCCCACTGAATCAAACCACTGAGAAACTAAGTTTATTTAAATAAGATTCCAAAATCCCAGAGTAATGTGATACAGTGAGTAATGTGATGCAATGAGTAATGTGATGCAATGAGTAATGTGACGCAGTGAGTAATGTGACGCAGTGAGTAATGTGACGCAGTGAGTAATGTGACGCAGTGAGTAATGTGACGCAGTGAGTAATGTGACGCAATGAGTAATGTGATACAATGATACCGTTATGTTTTACTACCCTGATACATAAATTTAATATTTTTTTATTCGCTGCAGTTTGGTGGTTTTTGCCGACGTCCAATAACTGCTACAGCGACTCCAGTTTTCACAAATTCAACAGGGAATTCACCATATTTATATCATACTGAAAATACAGTATATACTATAGTGACGCAATGAGTAATGTGATACAGTGAGTAATGTGATGCAGTGAGTAATGTGATGCAGTGAGTAATGTGACGCAATGAGTAATGTGATACAATGAGTAATGTGATAGTGAGTAATGTGATGCAATGAGTAATGTGACGCAATGAGTAATGTGATGCAATGAGTAATGTGACGCAATGAGTAATGTGATGCAATGAGTAATGTGACGCAATGAGTAATGTGATGCAGTGAGTAATGTGATAGTGAGTAATGTGACGCAATGTGTGATGTGACGCAGTGAGTGATGTGAGTAATGTGATGCAGTGAGTAATGTGTTGCAGTAATGTGACGCAGTGAGTAATATGATGCAGTAATGTGACGCAGTGAGTAATGTGATGCAATGAGTAATGTGATACAATGATACCGTTATGTTTTACTACCCTGATACATAAATTTAATATTTTTTTATTCGCTACAGTTTGGTGGTTTTTGCCGACGTCCAATAACTGCTACAGCGACTCCAGTTTTCACAAATTCAACAGGGAATTCACCATATTTATATCATAGAAAATACAGTATATACTATAGTGACGCAATGAGTAATGTGACGCAATGAGTAATGTGATACAGTGAGTAATGTGACGCAATGAGTAATGTGATAGTGAGTAATGTGATGCAGTAATGTGATGCAGTGAGTAATGTGTTGCAGTAATGTGACGCAGTGAGTAATATGATGCAGTAATGTGACGCAGTGAGTAATGTGACGCAGTGAGTAATGTGACGCAGTGAGTAATGTGACGCAGTGAGTAATGTGACGCAATGAGTAATGTGATGCAGTGAGTAATGTGATGCAGTGAGTAATGTGACGCAGTGAGTAATGTGACGCAGTGAGTAATGTGACGCAGTGAGTAATGTGACGCAGTGAGTAATGTGATGCAGTGAGTGTGATACAATGAGTAATGTGACAGTGAGTAATGTGACACAATGTGTGATGTGATGTAGTGATGTGATGCAGTGAGTAATGTGACACAATGAGTAATGTGTTGGAGTAATGTGACGCAATGAGTAATGTGATGCAATGAGTAATGTGACGCAGTGAGTAATGTGACGCAGTGAGTAATGTAACGCAGTGAGTAATGTGACGCAGTGAGTAATGTGACGCAGTGAGTAATGTGATGCAGTGAGTAATGTGACGCAGTGAGTAATGTGACGCAGTGAGTAATGTGACGCAGTGAGTGTGATACAATGAGTAATGTGACAGTGAGTAATGTGACAGTGAGTAATGTGACACAATGTGTGATGTGATGTAGTGATGTGATGCAGTGAGTAATGTGACACAATGAGTAATGTGTTGGAGTAATGTGATGCAGTGAGTAATGTGATGCAGTGAGTAATGTGACGCAGTGAGTAATGTGACGCAATGAGTAATGTGATACAATGATACCGTTATGTTTTACTAGCCTGATACATAAATTCAATATTTTTTTTATTCGCTGCAGTTCAGTGGTTTTTGCCGACGTCCAATAACTGCTTCAGTCAAATTCAACAGGGAATTCCCCATATTTATATCGTACTGGAAATATATACTATATTGGTTTATGTGTATATGAGTTTCACCCTATACTCAGTCACTCGCTGATTAGCGCTGTACCATATGTGTGAGTGTATATATACATAATGTTTCTTGTTTATTTTAGTGTTACCGGAATCCACATGGTTGACTCGGGACGAGGCCGGACCGGACACGAGCAAGGATTGTCTGGACACGAGTCTCTTCAGGAAAGGCAAACTTTATTGTGATATCACAGATGCTCAGACAGGATTGAATCGCAAAGACTGAGCCCCAAACTAACCCCGACAAGGGGTCTTATACCCCGAATACATAATTAGGTACATCCCAATTAGCCCACCTCCCGGTGACACTATCCCACCCCACGTGGGTTAATACCTCCCTTAGTCTAATACAAAGACATTCCATTACATGGGCCGTAAATTGGCAAACTTCATGTTAGTTTCGACAGATCATGATTAGTTACTACATTCAGTCCGGGCTGTGCTCGCCTCCCTAGCGCCTGTGTTTATTTGTTGCGGGTAACACCTGGTCTATCTTCTATGCTTCCCTTTGTCTCTCTGCGGGCCTCTGTGACCTTGGTGTATCCATTTCTCATTCTGTCCCTTCGTGCCAGGAACAGCCTCGATCTTTCTCAGGTTTTAATTGCTTTTCTGCTAATCTAACACATTCCTAAATTTCTACGTATGCCTCATTCTAGTTTCAGCTAAAACCTACCTAGTTATATTCAAGTGAACCAATATCCTGAACAAGATGGCCGCCTGGCTTATAATGCGGCCAGCTTCCAGCCTGATTCCACTTCATTAGGGAGAGCACTATTTGGGTACGTTGTGATTGAAGAGGTGTTGTTACTCTGCAATTGTATAAATAATTTTGTCTGTGGACGCTGCGCTGCATTTATCTCCTTATTCCCGGTGTTTCCTGCTGTGCCAAATGAGTATTTAAGTACTGTACCTTTAAATTTATTTTACAACATAGGATTTCACTTATTGTTTTGTTTATTGTATTTTAGTACAACAAATCCATGGAGTCCTTCCATCTGTCTGTTACTTACCTGGGTTACGTTGGTGGAGATTCGTTGATGTTTTCTGACCCCCCCCCCCCCAGCTTTTGCATGTCTTGCAACGGGGTGATAGAAATCAGATGGTTAAGTCAGTCCATGGAAGCCTGTGTCCCTCAGGAGCTCGGGGGTTACGATTCAGGTTGCTCTAAAAGCAGTGATTTAAAAGCCTGTGCAGTGAGGAGCAGTGAGGAGCAGGAGCAGTGAGGAGCAGGAGCAGTGAGGAGCAGTGAGGAGCAGTGAGGAGCAGTGAGGAGCAGGAGCAGTGAGGAGCAGTGAGGAGCAGTGAGGAGCAGTGAGGAGCAGTGAGGAGCAGGAGCAGTGAGGAGCAGGAGCAGTGAGGAGCAGGAGCAGTGAGGAGCAGGAGCAGTGAGGAGCAGGAGCAGTGAGGAGCAGGAGCAGTGAGGAGCAGGAGCAGTCAGGAGCAGTGAGGAGCAGTGAGGAGTAGGAGGAGCAGTGAGGAGCAGTGAGGAGCAGGAGCAGTGAGGAGCAGTGAGGAGCAGGAGCTGGGACACAAACACCGCGACATAAAAAGACTGTGAAACTCAGAACCAAACAAGGAATTTGGAATTGTTTTATTTTTCCCTGATCTTTAATCTCCCAGATACAGTTTAGCCGCTCTGTACGTCTACTGGCATACAATCCTTTTCAGACAGGACTAGGATTTTGTTTGTAATTGTTTCAAATTCTTTTTGTGCCATGAAGGTCGCTGCGTGGCCCACTGGCTGAACGAAGCCCGCTGCGTGGCCCCCAGGTGGAATGAAGCCCGCTGCGTGGCCCACTGGCTGAACGAAGCCCGCTGCGTGGCCCCCAGGTGGAATGAAGCCCGCTGCGTGGCCCACTGGCTAAACGAAGCACGTTGCGTGGCCCCCAGCCTGAACGAAGCCCGTTGCGTGGCCCCCAGCCTGAACGAAGCCTGTTACGTGACCCCCAGCCTGAACGAAGCCCGTTACGTGGCCCCCAGCCTGAACGAAGCCCGTTACGTGGCCCCCAGCCTGAACGAAGCCCGTTGCGTGGCCCCCAGGCTGAACGAAGCCTGTTGCGTGGCCCCCAGGCTGAACGAAGCCTGTTGCGTGGCCCCCAGGCTGAACGAAGTCGGTGTTGCCCCCAGGCAGAATAAAGCTTGTTACGTGGCCCCCGGGCAGAAGAAAGTCCGTTGCGTGGGCCCAGGTGATATGAAGCCCATTGCGTGGTCTCCAGGCGGAATGAAG
This sequence comes from Leptobrachium leishanense, assembly GCA_009667805.1. Classification (NCBI taxonomy): domain Eukaryota; kingdom Metazoa; phylum Chordata; class Amphibia; order Anura; family Megophryidae; genus Leptobrachium; species Leptobrachium leishanense. The sequence continues at coordinate 17,090,511 of CM019073.1, forward strand.
CCCGTTGCACGGCCGCTAGGGATGGGCTGCCGGTTCGAATCGGTTCGATGTTCGCATCGAACATCGGCTGTTCGAAAGTTCATGAACTTCGAACTTTTCAGGCCGTTTGCAAAAAGTTCGAAAAATAAATATTTATTTTTTTTAACCCTTTAGCTGCTGAGGCATTTCCTGCCCCTGTGCTGAGCTCGTTTTTACCGATTTTGCTCATCATGTTTAAACGTGTTTTGAAGCTTATTTTAGTATATGACCCAGACATATTATATATCGTTCTTTCCGTCAGACTCGGTAGATTCATAATATGTCATTATTATATGTATACGTTATGTCATGTCTGTATATTATAACAAAAAATGCAATAAAATATGTATTTTCAATAATTTACAACGTGTAAAGTGTTTTTTTTCACATTTTAACATGCGAGCAATTGCGGTTATATTTTGTATGGGGTGCGCTTGTTAAAAAATTAGAAATGGGGTCTTGTTACATTTTTTTTGACAGAAAATTACACGATTTTTAACAAACGCACCGCATACAAAAATCGTTAGTGCAGCATCATTGTTCACATTATAATTGAAATGGGAACAATATTGCTGCATTAACAAACCAAAAAAAAGAAAAAAAAATTGTTTATTTTTTTTTTATAATTTTTTTAAAATATTTTTTTATTATTTTTAATTTATTTTTAAACTTTTTTCACAGTCGTGTTTGGTATCGTTGGAACGGCCATGCTCTGGCCGATCCAACAGTACCAAACTTTATCCCCTAGCTGCCATGGATCGGGAGATAGGGGTTCCAATGAACTCCCATCTCCACCATTGGTGGCAGCTAGGGGTTAACTCCAGGACTGGCGTCATCGTGCTATGCACGATGACGCCAGTCCTCAGGGGGAGTTCCCGGAGGCTTGGCCGACATCCAAGATGTCAGCCAGCTCCAGGAAAGGATCACGAACCGGCAAGATGTCAGCCCGCACCGGGGGGCACAGCGATCGGCCGGAATCCGGCCGATCGCAGGCTGCTTCGGAAGGACGCGCTGAGCGCGTCCTCCGCAGCCAACCCTTCCTGCGGCAGGACGCGCTGAGCGCGTCCTCCGCAGCGAAGTGGTTAAAAAATGCTTAATAAATCCTAAAAGATCTAAAAATAAAGAGACTCTTTACTGTAGAATATTATAAGCAACGGTTTATTAGATATCGAATTAAAATGGAAATATTTTTAACATTGAAACCTATGGGATAAAACTATTTTGTTGCTAAAACATCAGGTAGACGAGGCCCTCTAATCAGGCACTGTAGAGGGCAGCCCGCCGGGGCCTCCCAAGGATCCCATGAGGAGCATGCGGCCGCTGGATGACAGAGCTGCGATGGTGTGGGCAGGCCAGCCGGGTGCATGTGGCAGCGCATGTGGCAGAGAGGTGGCGCAGGGAGGGAGCCACTGCGGCCACGGCAGACCCCCCCCCACAATCAGGATCCAGGGAGGCTCCACTGACTGACCACCAGGATAAGGTAAGGCGACACATTTATTCCTGGATCCACCAACAGGCGCAGCCTCCCGCCTCCCACGCTGTTAGACGCTGCATACACCGGCGCACTGTGTGAAGCTTCTGAGAAGATACGCTATTAGTGTAGAGGGAGCGATGCAAAATGCGCAGCCGGCTTCCCCGCTACACTAATAGCGTATCGTTTCAGAAGCTGCACACAGCGCGCCGGTTAAAGCTAGCGTCAGACTGTAGAGGTGCTGCCCGGCAGTGTGAGGATTCATATGCTGCATTAATTATTCTTCTTACAAATTTGATTACTTAACCCGTTTGCGTTTGGATTGTAATATTGTGACATCCAGGGCCCCGGGTGGTGATCGGGGGGGGGGACCGGACACATGGTGCCGCCAGCTGGCCGAATGCCAGGAGCTCCGGTGGCACCTGGCGCAGCTGTGAGTGATCAGGGGGCAGGGCGCGGCGTGATGACACAGAGCCACCGGGACCTTTAAATCAGGAGCGTGCGCTGTACACCTCGCCTTGCCGTGGAGTTTCATTCCCGCATCACTAGCTTACCGAATCAGTTTGTATACTTGTTACTTACCCTGCTTGTTCTGAGGACCCGATCTGTTGCCGGCTTTGCCTGCCATTTGACTATTCTCTCTGTGTACTCCCTGCCTGTTCTGTTTGCCTCCTGTTTCTACTGGTGTGTGTGCCGATTCTCACCATATACAGTTGCACAGTACAAGTGCCTAAACGTTGCTGACCCGGTTTTGTTATAACAACTACTCTCGCTCTGCACCCCTGTCTGGTATATTCCACTGCTTGTTACTGCTGGTCCGCTTACATCCTGCCATACACTATAGTGCAGTACAAACATATATTGATCTCAGTCTGTGGTGTATATTGTTGGTGTTGTCTCCCTGGCCTGTGTGGCTGCTAGAGGTTAGGTTTAGTGGTCCAGAGTCCCGGCCATCCTAAGGATCGGAGGGTTAGAGGTCTGTTACCAGGGATCCTACCAGGTCTGTCCTGGGGAATCGTTACAAATATGCGGTGAACGCCGCAGCAAATCTTAATGCTCAGGCAAGTGAGCGATAACGTTTGCGTTAAGATCGGAATTTTTCCCACTCGTTGTTGCTCAAACATTTCGCGTTTAAACATGCGCAAAAGCGGTAAACGTTAGCTCAGCGCACAGCGGTGAAATGGCTCAAAAAAGTTTTTTGGTTAAAATAAAAACGTTTTTTTTTTTTAAATTAGTTTTTTTATTGTTTCCTGTCCCCCCAGGGCAGTACCCGGACCCCCATACACCTTTTATGACCAATATCTTGCATATACAGTGTGCCCTCTTGGAGTGCACTCTAAAATTTGAACGTTCGGGTCCCATTGACTTGCATTGAGTTCGAATCGTGTTTGCGTTCGAATTCGAACTTTTTCAAATGTTCGAATGCGAACCAAACACGGGGGTGTTCGGCCCATCACTAATGGCCGCCAGGCTGAACAAAAACCTGTTGCGTGGCCCCCAGCCTTAAGGAAGCCCGCTGCGTGGCCTGTGGGCTGAACAAAGCCCATTATGTGGCCCCCAGGCTAAATGAAGCTGCATTATTATTATTATTATTATTATTATTCTTTATTTATAAAGCGCCAGCATATTCCGCAGCGCTGTACAATAAGCACAGTATAGACAGGGTTACAATACATTGAACAACATTTGACAAACAGTACAGGAGGAGATGAGGGCCCTATTCCCGTAGGAACTCACAATCTGGGAGGGTTGGGGTTGGAAACAGGAGGAGAGGACTGTAAGGTGAGAGTGATTGATGGTTGCGTCAGTGAGTTGGGGGGTCGGCTTCCCTAAATAGGAATGTTTTAAGGGAGCGTTTGAAGGAAGAGAAGTTAGGGGAAAGTCTGACAGTACGAGGGAGAGCGTTCCAGAGAGTGGGGGCTGCGCGTGAGAAATCCTGCAGTCTATCATGGGAAGAGGTGATGCGGGGAGAAGCTAGGCGCAGGTCACTGTTTGACCTTAGGGAGCGGGCTGGGGTGTATTTGGTGATTAGTGAGGACAGGTAGTGGGGCGCTGAGTTAGTGAGGGTTTTGTAGGTAAGGATAAGGATTTTGAACTTAATTCTGCAGTGGATGGGGAGCCAGTGAAGGGACTCGCAGAGGGGAGCGGCAGAGACAGAGCGGCGGGTGAGGTGAATTAGCCTGGCGGAGGCGTTCAGGATGGATTGTAGGGGGGAGTGGCGGGACAGAGGGAGGCCAGATAAGAGATTATTGCTGGCCCCACAGGCTGAATGTAGCCACACGCCGAGCGAAGAAAGTCAATTTGGGCATTTCACATCCTGGCATGGACAGCTGTCGTCCATGATGTTGCCGTTCGTTCATCTCTGCAGCACAAGCAGCGATTTAAAGCTGTCTTCCCTAATTGTTGCCCAAAAACCTCTGCGTTGTCCTCAGAAGTAGGTGAGGTTGTGAATGAGTCTGTCCTGGAGGAGCTGCTTTATGGCGATGGCTTCCAGCGTGATGTTATGGAGCGTCCTCTGAAAGGAGACAGGATCCTGTACTTTATTTATTGTTTGTAATTCCTTTTTTCTAATTCAAAGAGAAAAAACTAATAGAAACAAGTATTAGATGTGTAAAATGATACAGAAGGGGTAGGAGTAAAGAGAGGGTGTAGGGGACCCCTAAACATCACTCTGTAACCCCCTCTTTAAGTACGTGGAACATCTGACATGTTGGATGATTGTAGTTTTTAATTAACGGCAAATCTGCCATTTATCAGATTCCGAAATATTGGAATTCTTTTTATTATTTTTTCTTGCACCAAATTTTTGGAGATGCTCAAGTGTTGTGAGACGCACAGAGACCTTCAGGGACTTCATATGAAAGTCATGCGAGGGGTGGAAGCCTTAGATGTGCCCTGTGACCGATTTTATCACACGACGTCCAGAAAATGGAATAAGTGACACAATATAATAACTGAAAAGTACAGAGAATGACATGACGGGGAGCACAGGGGATAGTGGGGAGCACTGGGGACGGCGGGGAGCACCAGGGATAACGGGGATCACAGAGGATGGACGGAAGAACAAGGGGTGGTGGGGAGCACTGGAGATGGAGGGGAGCGGAGGGGAGCACTGGGGATGGAGGGGAGCACTGGGGATGGAGGGGAGCACAAGGGGTGGTGGGGAGCACAGGGGATGGAGGGGAGCACAGGGGATGGAGGGGAGCACAGGGGATGGAGGAGAGCACTGGGGATGGAGGGGAGCACAGGGGATGGAGGGGAGCACAGGGGATGGAGGGGAGCACAGGGGATGGAGGGGAGCACAGGGGATGGAGGGGAGCACTGGGGATGGAGGGGAGCACAGGGGATGGAGGGGAGCACAGGGGATGGAGGGGAGCACAGGGGATGGAGGGGAGCACAGGGGATGAGGGGAGCACAGGGGATGGAGGGGTACACACAGAAAACCCTTCATCCACGGACTTGTGTAACAAACCTCCCATAACCAGAACCTCCTGATACAGAGTCGCAGAACTTACATCCATGCTTTTAAGTGATACTCGGTCATAATAATGAATCGACTCTGTATTGTTGACAGACACGGGAGGATACCCGAAACCCGCAACGTGCACCAGGTCACAGAAATGCAGAGCAAAGGTGATTCCCAGCAGCCCCAAGGTGGGAACCTGGAAGAGAAATATTGACATTGTATTCGGGCCCCCGATAACCCGGCATTACCCCCCCCCCCCGCAGGACCAGCCTGGACACACTATGGCAGCGGTATGGAGGAACCCCTAAATCGACACCCGCACACCCTGAATATATGGAGGAGCCCCTAAATCGACACCCGCACACCCTGAATATATGGAGGAGCCCCTAAAAACACCCCCACACACCCTGAATATATGGAGGAGCCCCTAAAAACACACCCACACACCCTGAATATATGGAGGAACCCCTAAAAACACCCCCACACCCTGAATATATGGAGGAGCCCCTAAAAACACACCCGCACACCCTGAATATATGGAGGAACCCCTAAAACCACACCCGCACACCCTGAATATATGGAGGAGCCCCTAAAAAGACACCCCCACACCCTGAATATATGGAGGAGCCCCTAAAAACACACCCGCACACCCTGAATATATGGAGGAGCCCCTAAAAACACACCCGCACACCCTGAATATATGGAGGAGCCCCTAAAAACACAACCACACACCCTGAATATATGGAGGAACCCCTAAACATACACCCACACACCCTGAATATATGGAGGTGCCCCTAAAAACACACCCCCACACCCTGAATATATGGAGGAACCCCTAAAAACACACCCACACCCTGAATATATGGAGGAACCCCTAAAAACACACCCGCACACCCTGAATATATGGAGGAACCCCTAAAAACACACCCGCACACCCTGAATATATGGAGGAACCCCTAAAAACACACCGCACACCCTGAATATATGGAGGAACCCCTAAAAACACACCCGCACACCCTGAATATATGGAGGAACCCCTAAAAACACACCCACACCCTGAATATATGGAGGAACCCCTAAAAACACACCCGCACACCCTGAATATATGGAGGAACCCCTAAAAAGACACCCGCACACCCTGAATATATGGAGGAGCCCCTAAAAACACACCCGCACACCCTGAATATATGGAGGAGCCCCTAAACATACACCCGCACACCCTGAATATATGGAGGAGCCCCTAAAAACATACCCACACACCCTGAATATATGGAGGAGCCCCTAAAAACACACCCACACACCCTGAATATATGGAGGAACCCCTAAATCGACACCCACACACCTCTTAAAATTTCCTCACCTCTCACTGCTAATGAGATGCTAACGTAGAGGTTCTCACAATTGATTCTGATTCCCAGACTCAAGACTAGGGACCCCCCCTCCCCCCATATTCTCTGCACCCCTGATAGGTTTATTTCCCCAGAGCTCAATTAATGCTGGAATTCACCAATCTTCACTTTACCGAAATTCCCATATATTTAAATCACTGAGGGTCGTATTAAGATCTAATACGTTAAGGTGGATAATGTGCTGCAGGTTTCCCCATAGCGTCCCCGTTTTACAGGCAGACGCTAAATCCGCATCCTGCCTCATAATGCAACGCTAACGCACAACCCCGAGCATCCCCTCCTGGAGTTCATAGGATTCCAATGAGGCTTCGACTGCCGGTCACATGACTGTCGGTCCTGCAGGTCGGCGGGGTGATTCGTGGAGGGAGACTAGGGACTTTTTTCCCCAGTCTCACTCTGCTCTCGGAGGCCGGAAGCAGCAGGTGGAGCCGCCGTCCTCGTCGCGCAATGAGAGGGGAGTATGTGATTTTTGGGGTATTTGTAGCTGGTGCTGATTCCGCAGAAGCCGTATCACTGAGCTGCAGCTCCGAGCTGTGAGAAAATGTTCAGTAGCCGCAGCCGGACGGTAATTAGTGTTAGTACATTGTATTCGTAACGCTAATTAACTCTTTGCACTCCCCATGTTAAGCATAGAGAGCGCAAAGTACAGTAACCGCGCGCTGAAAAGCACAAGATCCCAATCACTGACAGTTTCTTTTTAACCTGTTAGCGTTCGAAATGTAATATGGTCGCCCGGCGCTGGGGCAACCAGAGCTAACGTTAACCCTCTCACAGCTGAGACTAACGCTAGTGTTAACATTGTAATATTCCCTTAATTGAGAATCTTCTCATTCTTGTTGTTTTTGAGCTTTTTTTCTGCTTCTATTAGAATTTTGATACTTTATAAACAATATTAAATAAAAGTTTATGGGCTAAATTCCAATCTTCGCGCAAAAACGCATTAACGCGAGGGGAAAAACCCTTTTTTGCTGAACGTCGTATTACAATGTCTGCGCAAAAAATGCGCGTTAACGTCTACCACGGGAGAACCTGCGCGAACCCTTTGGGAGCGTAATGTACCGCGCGCATCCTATACTTAACATTGTGAGCGCAAATGCGTTTGTGCGCTGGTACGCGGATGGTATTACAATCTATGCGCAAATTTTAACAGGGAACTTTTGCGCGCATAATTTTAACGTCTTTTAAAAGCTGGTGTTAACGGCAAATCTGAACGTTCTGGACAAAACCAAAAACTCCAGCACGAAAAAAAATACAGCAACGTATAGTTACACATTCTACACATACCCAAACAATAACATGGAAAGTTGTGCGTGTTTTTATTATTGATGCAGCATATATGCGCATATTGATTTTGACAGGAGCAAAAACTTAACAGGAGACAATTGTGGTTCTTAATTCTGATTGGCTGAATCGCGTGAAAAAACAGTCTGCCCACCGATTTCTGCGCGCAGCATTAATGCGTGCGCATTTTTCGCGTCTTTTTTACGCGTGTTATTTTTTGACGTATGAAGAAAATGAGCTCGGATTTAAACGTTTAACACTTCGCGCAAAAAAAAAGCGCTGCGCGTGCGTTTTTGCACGCAGAATGTAATAGAGTCCTATGTGTGCAATAAAAATAGAATCCGATTAATCAGGCATCAGTGTTGGCTCCTCCCACAGCGCCCACTAATAGATACACTGCTTACCACTCGAGTTTTATTTTTCCAGTTTTCCTCAAGGATTAGGAGTTTTGTTGCAGCAAATTTCATAAAATATGGATTGAAGATGCGGACGTTTTCAGGGTTCACTTTCCAGCGTCTTGGGGGCCTTTTCCAAAACCCTGAGCCAACCTGAAAAAACGCAGAATTAACTGATTTATAAAATACATAAAAATCAAAGCAATGGAAAAAAAAAAATAATCAGATTATCAGATAGTAACTATTATATCCGGAATATTCTGTTATCTTATAGTAACTATTATATCCGGAATATTCTGTTATCACATAGTAACTATTATATCCGGAATATTCTGTTATCCCATAGTAACTATTATATCCGGAATATTCTGTTATCCCATAGTAACTATTATATCCGGAATATTCTGTTATCCAATAGTAACTATTAAATCCGGAATATTCTGTTATCCCATAGTAACTATTATATCCGGAATATTCTGTTATCCCATAGTAACTATTATATCCGGAATATTCTGTTATCCCATAGTAACTATTATATCCGGAATATTCTGTTATCCCATTGTAACTATTATATCCGGAATATTCTGTTATCCCATTGTAACTATTATATCCGGAATATTCTGTTATCTCATAGTAACTATTATATCTGGAATATTCTGTTCTCATAGTAACTATTATATCCGGAATATTCTGTTATCTCATAGTAACTATTATATCCGGAATATTCTGTTATCCCATAGTAACTATTATATCTGGAATATTCTGTTATCCCATAGTAACTATTATATCCGGAATATTCTGTTATCTCATAGTAACTATTATATCCGGAATATTCTGTTATCCTATAGTAACTATTATATCTGGAATATTCTGTTCTCATAGTAACTATTATATCCGGAATATTCTATTATCCCATAGTAACTATTATATCCGGAATATTCTGTTATCCCATAGTATCTATTATATCCGGAATATTCTGTTATCTCATAGTAACTATTATATCTGGAATATTCTGTTATCCCATAGTAACTATTATATCCGTAATATTCTGTTATCTCATAGTAACTATTATATCCGGAATATTCTGTTATCCCATAGTAACTATTATATCTGGAATATTCTGTTATCCCATAGTAACTATTATATCCGGAATATTCCGTTATCCCATAGTAACTATTATATCCGGAATATTCTGTTATCTCATAGTAACTATTATATCCGGAATATTCTGTTATCCCATAGTATCTATTACAGTTGTGTTCAAAATGATTCAACCCCCACTGAAATTGAGTGTTTTGGCCAGTTTGACATTGATTTTGATCATTCAGTCATCTTGCTTACAATTAAATCAAAGAGGCACGTGTAGGTCAGACAAATATAACATAACATTTATAATGAAATAACCACAAATGTCTTTTCTGTGCTCACATCATTATCAGTTTTATTCAACCCCCAAGTGACATTCAATCTTAGTACTTAGTACAACATCCTTTTACAGTTATAACAGCTTTTAAACGTGAAGCATAGCTTGACACAAGTGTCTTGCAGCCATCTACGGGTATCTTCGCCCATTCGTCATGGGCAAAAGCCTCCAGTTCAGTCACATTCTTAGGCTTGCACACTGCAACTGTTTTCTTTAAGTCCCACCAGAGGTTCTCAATCGGATTTAAGTCAGGACTGCGATGGCCACTCCAAAATGTTCCAGCCTTTAATCTGCAACCATGCTCTAGTGGACTTGGAGGTATGCTTGGGATCATTGTCCTGTTGAAAGGTTCAACGTCTCCCAAGCCTCAGGTTTGTGACGGACTGCATCACATTGTCATCCAATATCTCCTGGTACTGAAGAGAATTCATGGTACCTTGCACACGCTGAAGCTTCCCTGTATCTGCAGAAGCAAAACAGCCCCAAAGCATGATTGACCCCCCGCCATGCTTCACAGTAGGCAAGGTGTTCTTTTCTTCATAGGCCTTGTTCTTCCTCCTCCAAACATAGCGTTGATCCATGGGCCCAAACAGTTCTAATTTTGTTTCATCAGTCCACAGAACACTATCCAAAACTTCTGTGGTTTGTCCACATGACTTTTGGCATACTGCAGTCGACTCTTCTTATTCTTTGGAGACAGCAAGGTGGTGCGCCTGGGAGTTCTGGCATGGAGGCCTTCATTACGCAGTGTGCGCCGTATTGTCTGAGCTGAAACTTCAGTACCCACATCTGACAAATCTTTTCTCAGTTCCTCAGCAGTCACACGGGGACTTTTCTCCACTCTACGCTTCAGGTAGCGCACAGCAGTCGAATTCAGCATCTTCTTTCTGCCACGACCAGGTAGCGTTTCAACAGTGCCCTTTGCCTTGAATTTGCGAATGATGCTTCCTATGGTCTCTCTTGGTATGTTTAACATCTTTGCAATCTTCTTATAGCCATTGCCCTTCCTGTGAAGAGTAATCACCTCTTCTCTTGTCTTCCTGGACCATTCTCTTGACTTCACCATGTTTGTAACCACACCAGTAAATGTCTAGAAGGAGCTGAGTATCACAGTCATTTTAAAGCTGCCTAATTGGTGCTTATTATGCTTTATTGCTGCTCCGTGACATCCACAGGTGTTTTCAATACCTGATTGAAAACACTTGAATGAACCTCTGTTCTTCAGAGTGGTAGTCTTTAAGGGGTTGAATAATTGTGTCAATGAAGAATTCACAAAAGAAACATTTACTACTGTATTACAAAACCAATTGATGTCATTTTAGTTGCATATGGTTCTTTAAAAAGTCCTTGTAGGATTTCATTCTGAATACAATTACAAATGTCACTAAATTCCCTAAAACCCTTTACAGCATTGGGGGTTGAAGAATTTTGAACACAACTGTATATCCGGAATATTCTGTTATCCCATAGTATCTATTATATCCAGAATATTCTGTTATCTCATAGTAACTATTATATCCGGAATATTCTGTTATCCCATAGTATCTATTATATCCAGAATAGTCTGTTATCCCATAGTAACTATTATATCCGGAATATTCTGTTTTCCCATAGTAACTATTATATCCGGAATATTCTGTTATCCCATAGTAACTATTATATCTGGAATATTCTGTTATCCCATAGTAACTATTATATCCGGAATATTCTGTTATCCCATAGTAACTATTATATCCGGAATATTCTGTTATCTCATAGTAACTATTATATCCGGAATATTCTGTTATCTCATAGTAACTATTATATCCGGAATATTCTGTTATCCCATAGTAACTATTATATCCGGAATATTCTGTTATCTCATAGTAACTATTATATCCGGAATATTCTGTTATCTCATAGTAACTATTATATCCGGAATATTCTGTTATCCCATAGTAACTATTATATGCGGAATATTCTGTTATCACATAGTAACTATTATATCCAGAATATTCTGTTATCCCATAGTAACTATTATATCCGGAATATTCTGTTATCCCATAGTAACTATTATATCCGGAATATTCTGTCATGTCATATTAACTATTATATCCGGAATATTCTATTATCTCATAGTAACTATTATATCCGGAATATTCTGTCATGTCATATTAACTATTATAACAGAAAAATTACTAAAAACATAAACCGTTCACGGAAACCCTGAGTCTTAGTCTAATGTCAGACGAACGCAGTGATCACGTCATGTTGCCGCACAGTTTAACGTCTATCGTAGCATAGAATCATGATCAATAGAGACCCACACACGAAGTACATGGGCACCGAACTGCGCACGCACAACGCACGTGGCAAACGGACGCACGTTATGCAAGAAAGTAAAACCGCTAGATGGACGCGCAGAGTGCACCATGTCCGCATAGCGTTCTGTGTGAGAGATGAGATGTCAGACGCAGCCAGTGGCGTAGCGTGGGTTTTCAGCGCCCGGGGCCAGCCAAGAATTGTGCGCCCCCACCTGTGGACACGTTATCGATATTGCCCCAGCTCTCACATGAATTTGCCCCAGCTCATGGATTTGCCCCAGCTCATGGATTTGCCCCCAGCTCATGGATTTGCCCCAGGTCATGGATTTGCCCCAGCTCACACATGGATTTGCCCCCAGCTCACACATGGATTTGCCCCCAGCTCACACATGGATTTGCCCCCAGCTCATGGATTTGCCCCCAGCTCACACATGGATTTGCCCCAGCTCACACATGGATTTGCCCCAGCTCATGGATTTGTCCCAGCTCACACATGGATTTGCCCCCAGCTCACACATGGATTTGCCCCAGCTCACACATGGATTTGCCCCCAGCTCACACATGGATTTGCCCCCAGCTCACACATTTGCCCCCAGCTCATGCATTTGCCCCCAGCTCACACATGGATTTGCCCCCAGCTCACACATGGATTTGCCCCCAGCTCACACATGGATTTGCCCCCAGCTCACACATGGATTTGCCCCCGCTCACACATGGATTTGCCCCCAGCTCATGGATTTGCCCCAGCTCATGGATTTGCCCCAGCTCACACATGGATTTGCCCCAGCTCACACATGGATTTGCCCCAGCTCACACATGGATTTGCCCCAGCTCACACATGGATTTGCCCCAGCTCATGGATTTGCCCCCAGCTCACACATGGATTTGCCCCAGCTCACACATGGATTTGCCCCCAGCTCACACATGGATTTGCCCCAGCTCACACATGGATTTGCCCCCAGCTCACACATGGATTTGCCCCCGCTCACACATGGATTTGCCCCAGCTCACACATGGATTTGCCCCCAGCTCACACATGGATTTGCCCCCAGCTCATGGATTTGCCCCAGCTCATGGATTTGCCCCCAGCTCACACATGGATTTGCCCCCAGCTCACACATGGATTTGCCCCCAGCTCATGGATTTGCCCCAGCTCATGGATTTGCCCCAGCTCACACATGGATTTGCCCCCAGCTCACACATGGATTTGCCCAGCTCATGGATTTGCCCCCAGGTCATGGATTTGCCCCCAGCTCATGGATTTGCCCCAGCTCACACATGGATTTGCCCCCAGGTCATGGATTTGCCCCCAGGTCATGGATTTGCCCCCAGCTCATGGATTTGCCCCAGCTCATGGATTTGCCCCCAGCTCACACATGGATTTGCCCCCAGCTCACACATGGATTTGCCCCCAGCTCACACATGGATTTGCCCCCAGCTCATGGATTTGCCCCAGCTCACACATGGATTTGCCCCCAGCTCACACATGGATTTGCCCAGCTCATGGATTTGCCCCCAGCTCATGGATTTGCCCCCAGCTCATGGATTTGCCCCAGCTCACACATGGATTTGCCCCCAGGTCATGGATTTGCCCCCAGGTCATGGATTTGCCCCCAGGTCATGGATTTGCCCCCAGGTCATGGATTTGCCCCAGCTCATGGATTTGCCCAGCTCTCACCTGGATATTGCTCCAGCTCCGGCAGGGGTTGAGGGGACCCAGATGCCGGGCAGCGCGGGAGTGCCTGCCTGGTCCTGAAGAGTCCGTCCTGTTGAAGGGGATGTGGCGTGCGTGCGCAGGTCACGCGGTCCGGCCAGTCAGGTGGTACAGAGACTCAGTACCACCTGATTAGCCGGACCACGTGACCGGCTGTGCCTGCACGCAGCCGCTTCCCTTTAACAGGACGGACTCTTCAGGACCGGGCAGGCACTCCCGCGCTGCCCGGCATCTGGGTCCCCTCAACCCCAGGCCAGTTTTAGGGGCGCAAATGCGCCCCTAACAAAACTGCGCCCGGGGCCACGGCCCCCCCAGCCCCCCCACGCTACGCCACTGGACGCAGCGCAGTTGCGACGTCCAGCTCCTTGACGCACACAATGGCTTTTCATATCCTTTTTACATTTTTATAATTTTTCATATTAATTTTATTTCCATAATTCCCTTTTTTTTCTACATCCGTCAAAAAAATGGATCGTGTGGCGTCTACAGTATCTTCCGTCAGTACGTCTGTCCGTTATGCAGCACGCAGAGTGCGCTCAGACTGTGCTTGTCTGACATTAGTCTTCGTCAGAAATTGTTTTTATGATTTCTAAATGTTTATGCGATAATATCTTGTTTCCTTTGTGGAATCTAGTTATTTGGAATCTTTACTGGTTACAATGTTTCATGGTTTTTTGGGGTCACAGACAGTAATTAAATAAGGTAGTAACGCATGGTTTTGGTTTCTCAGACTCCCTGGAGTTAGTTTAAAGCTCTGTTTTCAAACCTGAACATTGACTTCGTTTCACTAGATCTCTGGCAGAGACGGCTCTGTAATAAGGTAAAATAGGCAGCCGCCTAACGCTTCGCTCGTAGAATTGCTTCACGTGATGAAATTTACATGGGATGTCAGTCTGGACATGGCATCCTACACTCCTGTAATACTCCTGTGTTTACACACTCCCCTCTATCGAGTGAGTTTAAGGAGCTATTAAGATGTTTTGGGTTCCTTTCTCCAAAGCCTCAGTAACTCCGGGGCCTCCTCGCATCTCCAGTGTCACCCGGAATCTAAAGAATACATTCTACGCACCCACATGTCTCCCTTCATCATTTTGTTCATCCAGTTGATGTCCATCGGTTTGAACGGAACCAGAACCATCAGAGAATCCGGGTTATTGTCTAAACGTTGGTTGAAATCCGCAGACTCGGGGTAGAAGAATCTCATGGTGGTTTTTTTGCCGACGTCCTTTTGGTGTTTATAGACGCACGCGTTGTTCAGCCTGCGGAGAGAAACATTGTGATCAGAACTCGAGAAAATGAAAGCCAGGAGATTCCTAAGAAGCCGAGTAAACTCAATCTCACCCCACCTGCACAGAGTGCGCGTTCACCTGATGTGAGCTAAAACACCATCATTAACGGAAAAATCTAGAAGGTAGTGCCTGACGACCCACCAACAGGTCACCTTGTCCGCGAGAGTCTGGTGGTTTAGCGCGCGCTAGGGAATCGCTAAGACCCAGGCTGAGACCCAGCGCTAATGCATTTGTGTACAGGATAGATGTGTTTTTTTTCCAGTGCAGAGAGCCGGGTCATACCTATCCCCCGCCCTCACAAGCTTGTTTAAGTATGAACACATCCAGCGCAGAGCCCTCACACCCCCCCCCTGCATTATTAAAATCCTCCAAGGTGGCCGTATTATCTGTTTCTTTGCACACATATATTAATTCAGGCTGATGGGCATTGCATGAAAAATGCTTCCCGACAGCATGTAGAATCATTACACAGCGTTTAATAGATCCGAAAGGAAGGCCAGGTGAGCCACATGCAGACGCTAAGGTTAGCTCACGCCATGTGATAGGGCCCTTCAGTTCTAGGGATGAGCTGAATACCCCCGAGTTCGGTTCGCATTCGAACTATTCAAAGGTTCGAATTCGAACTCGAACACGAACTCAATACAAGTCAATGGGACTCAAAGTTAGATTTTTAGAGTGCCCTCCAAGAGGGCATATATGCTAGATATTTGCCATAAAAGGTGTATGGGGGTCCGGGTAGTGCCCTGGGGGACAGGAAACAAGGACAAAAAGTTTAAAAAAAAACGTTTTTAAAGGGACAGTGATTTTTCCATGAAATAAAGGTTAAAAATAAAAAACAAAAATTTCTTAAAATATCGTGCCTAGGAGGTCCCCATAACCTGCCCGTGAAGTGGTGGATTTCTAGGATGTATGGAAACATCGCCATCAGAGACCCACACACGACACCTAGCACTTCCAGTCTGCATACAATGTATCAAATTCATGAGACCGGACTAATGGACTAATTAGAAGCAAATGTTATTTCCAAACACTAAACAAACACCTGTTGTTTACGCCGTTTGAGAGCACATGTCATTTAGAAGTGAGAATCTTTGCACCTAGACATTAGTTTTTAATTCAATATCTAATAAACCGTTGCTTATAATATTCTGCAGTAAAGAGTCTCTTTATTTCTAGATTTTGTTTAGGTTTTTTTTAAGCATTTTTTTATACTTTTTTCAAAAAAAATATTCGAACTCGAACCGAACACGCCAAAAAGTTCGAAGTTCGCGAACTTTCGAACTGCCGATGTTCGAATCGAACTCCGAACTGATCGAACCGAACAGCTCATCCCTATTCAGTTCTTGTGGTTTATATTGTGTTACTTTGTTTCTACAAGACTTGATATTTCATTCACCTCATTGTTACTGATTCTTCCTAGACGCAGTTTTTTCTCCCTTGCGCCCGCGTTTTAACGCTAAGAGCATAATAGAGCCCTTCATATTTCTTTCACCGCATTGTGACCTGTTACTGATTCTTCCTAGACGCATTTTGGGTCTGTGGGCGCCAATCCCTATACATCCATTTTGCTGCAATGGGGTTTCGATCGCCACATGAGTAAATCAACCTAATCCCTTAAGCATCGCGCGTTTATCGCTAAAGGACAGGTCACTCGCAAGACCTAAACTCACAGCAGTGACACCTGTCTGCTCCGCCGCATGGTATGAAAGCATTTAAACCCCCTAATACACAGCAAAAATGAACACAAACCCATAAATCCTAACTCTCTGACAGGAACATGTGTTCACATACTTACAATTTACTGTAATACATTTCTGCTTGTTATTTTTTAGGCCAATATTAATTTTTTCACACGTAGAAATGATAAAAGATAATGTTTTAATATTACAATTTAAATTTACATGTAACTGTGATCCGTGTATTTCTGAATGTGTAATCATGTGATGCTCCACTGCTCATGTGAGCGTCTACATAAGCGTCATTCGCAACATTTTACTAATGTCCAGTAATGCAAAAAACTCACTGTGGGAATTATATTTACAGTAAACACATGGCAGGAAAATACTGTACAGTAACATTCCGCAGCAGGATAATACTGTACAGTAACATTCCCCAGCAGGATAATACTGTACAGTAACATTCCGCAGCAGGATAATACTGTACAGTAACATTCTGCAGCAGGATAATACTGTACAGTAACATTCCGCAGCAGGATAATACTGTACAGTAACATTCCGCAGCAGGATAATACTGTACAGTAACTAACTCTCCCCAGCAGAATACTGTACAGTAACTCTCACCAACAGGATAATACTGTACAGTAACTCTAACCAGCAGGATAATACTGTACAGTAACATTCCGCAGCAGGATAATACTGTACAGTAACATTCCGCAGCAGGATAATACTGTACAGTAACACTCACCAGCAGGATAATACTGTACAGTAACTAACTCTCCCCAGCAGAATACTGTACAGTAACTCTCACCAGCAGGATAATACTGTACAGTAACTCACCAGCAGGAAAATACTGTAAAGTAACTAACTCTCCCCAGCAGAATACTGTACAGTAACTCTCACCAACAGGATAATACTGTACAGTAACTCTAACCAGCAGGATAATACTGTACAGTAACATTCCGCAGCAGGATAATACTGTACAGTAACTCTCACCAGCAGGATAATACTGTACAGTAACACTCACCAGCAGGATAATACTGTACAGTAACTAACTCTCCCCAGCAGAATACTGTACAGTAACTCTCACCAGCAGGATAATACTGTACAGTAACTCTCACATATTTTTTTAACCATCTTCAAATTGTGGAAAATATCACTTTATGATGCATTTACCTGATCACAATGTCGTAACTGTCAATTACTTCACCCAGCAAACTGTTTTTTAGGCGAAATCCATTTCCAACCACGATGCACCTTTTACACAGTAACCTGCGCACGGGGTGAGACGTTTATTTTCTAAGCCAAGGAGCTTTATGATTAATACAGAACATCTGGCTTTGTTTTATTTTAAAACTTGACCAAATAAAAAATAGCAGTCAGAAAATCCTAACTTTTTTTAATACGGACTCTTTATTGCCCCGTTTTTAGACATTTTTTTTAATCCAATATTAACCCCTTAAGGACCAATGACGGAACTGTTCTTTCAGAAATGCATTGACTTTAAAGACCCTTGGTCCTTAAGGAGTTAAATGATCTTCTTTGCAATTTGTGTTATATTTGACACACCAGGAGTTTGAGGATTTTGTTTTTGACACTTATCGGGTTCTTGTAGGAATGAAAATATAGGGAACATTTGTTATGAATTTGTTTTTTTCCTCCATAATTTCCTATAATGCCGTTTGTATCGTATTTGAATATGTGGCACGTCAGGTCCTTACTTAGATCATTCTTCTCCTGAAAATCGAGTTGTATGACTCCTGTGGTTCCCTGCCATTATTACAGCAAACTCCTCTGTAGTGGTTTGACCCAGCATCGCTCACCCTGGTGGTGTTGTTGGATGTTTCCTGGAGGAAGCCCCTGTTGCAACGGATGGCGTTTTGAAGTTTTTATTTTGTTTTTTGTTACAGTGAGCCTGGGGGCTGCTCTTTGTGTCTTCTTTACAGTGAAACAGGGTGACGGGAGTGAGATCTCACTGGGAATTATCTTATCTGCTAAGTTTTCATTTTCATTCTATTTCAGTTCAAGATCTTGTATACATGGGGTTTGGAAGTGAAAGGGTTAAATTATGCAATTAGATGGGCTAAACTAGAAAATGAAAAAGAAATGGCCATAGAGAGCAAGACCAACCCTGAAAGATTCTTTAGGTACATAAATTCTAAAACACCCAAGAGTGAAAGTGCAGGTTCACTAAAATCTGAGTCTGGGGTTTTATTAACTGAAGATCGAGATAAGGGAGAAATTTTAAATGATAATTACCGAAGAAAAATAATCAAAGAGACACCTATAACAGGAGACATGCGATTCATTGATAAAAACTTACTAATAAAATGTGATTGGTTGACTCAGGACAAGGTATTGCAGCAACTAAACAAAGTGAATGTGAGCAAAGCCCCAGGACCGGATGGAATTCATCCGCGAGTACTGAGGGAGCTATGTGTTGAAATATGTAAACCTCTGCTTTTAATCTTTCAAGATTCTTTTCTTTCAGGAATAGTACCAGAGGATTGGAGAAAAACTGACGTGGTCCCTATATTCAAGAAAGGTTTAAAATTTGTGCCCGGGAATTATAGACCTGTGAGCTTAACATTGGAGGCTGGGAAAGTATTTGAGGGGTTACTAAGGGATATTATTCAGGAATTTATTGGGAGGTATAATGTACCAGGGGGTCACAGTGTGATAGTGTCAGTATAGATCAGAGGGTCGCAGTGGATGTGATTTACTTAGATTTTGCCAAAGCTTTCGACACAGTTTCCACATAAAAAGTTACTATTTAAATTAAGAAAAATTGGTCTCAATGAAAATACTTGTTCTTGGATAGAAAACTGGATAAAAGATAGGGTACAGAGAGTGGTCATAAATGGTACATTTTCAAGATGGACACCAGTGGTAAGTGATGCCCCTCAGGGGTCTGTTATTGGACCAATTCTATTCAATCTATTTATAAATGACCTTGAGATAGGCATTGAAAGTCATGTGTCAGTGTTTGTATTACTTTTCCTAGTTTTGTGTCATCTGCAATGTGAGAAGGGTGATACAGTATGATACTGTCTGTGCAGGGTGATACAAGATGATACAGTATGTGCAGGGTGATACAGGATGTTACAGTATGTGCAGGGTGATACAATGGGAACAGGATGTTACTTCGCTGCAGAGGGATTTAGAAAGATTGGGGGACGGGGCACTTAAATTTAATGCAGATAAATGCAAAGTTATGCACTTTGTAGTGAAGACACACAAGCAGCTTATAGCCTAAATGGTGCTGAGTTAGTGAAATCAAAGCAGCAGAAGGATTTGGGAAGAATCATAGACTTCAAACTCAGTAACACAATGTAAAGATATTATAGCGCCAGAAGTGCAGAGACGCAATTAAATGAATAAGGGAATGGAAGGGTTAAGTTATGAGGAAAGACTAACGAGCTTAAACCTGTTTAGTTTAGAGAAACTACGCTTTAGAGGGGTCTGATAACTTTATATAAATATATACAGGGCCTCAGAGGGGTCTGATAACTTTATATAAATATATACGGGGCCTCAGAGGGGTCTGATAACTTTATATAAATATATACGGGGCCTCAGAGGGGTCTGATAACTTTATATAAATATATATGGGGCCTCAGAGGGGTCTGATAACTTTATATAAATATATACGGGGCCTCAGAGGGGTCTGATAACTTTATATAAATATATATGGGGCCTCAGAGGGGTCTGATAACTTTATATAAATATATACGGGGCCTCAGAGGGGTCTGATAACTTTATATAAATATATATGGGGCCTCAGAGGGGTCTGATAACTTTATATAAATATATACGGGGCCTCAGAGGGGTCTGATAACTTTATATAAATATATACGGGGCCTCAGAGGGGTCTGATAACTTTATATAAATATATACGGGGCCTCAGAGGGGTCTGATAACTTTATATAAATATATACGGGGCCTTAGAGGGGATCTGATAACCTTATATAAATATATACGGGGCCATTATAAACCATTGTCTGATAACCTATTCATTAACAGGTCTATACACAGGACACGAGGTCACCCATTTACACTGGACGAAAGGAAATTCAGCCTAAAGCATAGGAAGGGTTATTTTACAGTGAGAACAATAAAGCTGTGGAATTCTCTGCCTGTTGAGGTGGTTGGGTCAGAGACTGTACAGATGTTTAAGCAGCGACTGGATGACTTCCTGCAGACACAGAATATTAACCCCTTCGCTGCTATGGACGCGCTCAGCGCGTCCACCCACAGGTAACGTTCCTTGCGGTGGATGTGCTGAGCGCGTCCTCCCTTTGGGGCCAGCGATCGGCCGGGTTCCGGCCAATCGCTGGGCCCCCCGGTGCGGGCTGACATCCTCGATGTCAGCCCGGAACCGCCGCAAGCCTAATTAGGTGTCATCGCGGTGGCGCGATGACACCTAATTCAGGCGCCCCCCCCCGCATGTGCAGAGGAGGCGCCTGAAAGGGAGGGGGGAGGTCCTTCGGACCTCTCTCCCTCCCAATCGCTGGCGTTGCGGGGGTTAATACAGGCACCGTTTGGAAGGGCACAGCCTGCCCTTCCTAACGGTACCTGGAATTAACCCCATGGGGGCTGGATAACGAATCGGCGCCGAAAAGCGCCGGTTCGTGATCCTTTTCCGGAGCTGGCCGACATCTTGGATGTCGGCCAAGCTTCCGGGAATGCCCCCTGAGGACTGGCGTCATCGTGCATAGCACGATGACGCCAGTCCTGGAGTTAACCCCTAACTGCCACCAATGGTGGAGATAGGGGGGTTCCAATGAACCCCCTACCTCCCGATCCGTGGCAGTTAGGGGTTAATGTTTGATATTGTTGGATTGGCCAGAGCATGGCCGTTCCAACAATACCAAACATGAGTATGAAAAAAGTTTTTTAAAAAAAATTAAAAATAAAAATAAAAAAAATATTTAAAGAAAAAATTATGTAACGAGACCCCATCTCTAATTTTTTTAACAAGCGCACCCCATACAAAATATAACCGCAATTGCTCGCATGTTAAAATGTGAAAAAAAAAACACTTTACACGTTGTAAATTATTGAAAATACATATTTTATTGCATTTTTTGTTATAATATACAGACAGGTCATGACGTATACATATAATAATGACATATTATGAATCTGCCGAGTCTGACGGAAAGAACGATATATAATATGTCTGGGTCATATACTAAAATAAGCTTCAAAACACGTTTAAACATGATGAGCAAAACCGGTAAAAATGAGCTCAGCACAGAGGCGGGAAATGCCTCAGCAGCGAAAGGGTTAAGGGTTATAATATTTAATATGTGGGTAAAAGCTTCTTGATCCAAGGAGAATCTGACGCCATCTGGGGGCAAGAAGGAATTTTTTCCCAGGATGTTGCAGGGACGTGCAGTCAGGGGTGGCATTCCAGTAAATTAATGTGCTCATTGTGTTGTAATGACATGTGATGTGTGTGTGTATATTTAAACTGTAAATAAATGGTTATTTATTGAAAAAAAGTTCTCATACTCGCCTCTCCTCGCTCCCTCGCTGTGCTTGCTTGCTTCTCTCTGTCCGCTTTTTTTTCTCCTGCACTTTCACTTTCACAGTTTGCTGGTGCTGTGTGTGTGTGATTCACTACACAGACAGCAGGGGCAGCACTGAGCCAGCCTAGGCTACGCATTTTTCGCAGCTCGACGCTACATTAATTGCAGAGCTCAGGCTGGTAGCAGGCACGCTCGTCATTACCTCCAGGCAATGACAGCAAATGAAACCTTGAGCCAATGGGAAAGCTCCATTGTCTCAAGCAATTTCTTATTTTTTTAAAAAAGCCCACCATGGGAGGCAATGCTCCCCATGGTTTGATGCAGGACAGTCATGTGACTGTCCTCGTCAATTGTGGGGGGCGGGCAGGCAGATCACAGCAGCATGACTTGTGTGACTGTGACAAACACCCTCCAGAGTGTGCTGAGCTCATGTGCGAGTGATAAACACATACATACTGTGGGTTGGAGGTGGGGACCTCAGTATTATGCACAGCCCGCATTTCAGAAATGATCTCCCCAATAATAATAATTTAATCACTATGCCCTATATATCAGTCATTAACCCCCACAGTTCATTATTTTTTACCCCAAAGAACAATGAGTCAAGTTCCACAGACATTGGGAATGAACTACAGTACTATTCTATTGACCTGCCACCAGATATAATCCTTGACCCTTTTTTACCCTTAAAAAAGCTAGCTGGCTGGCTGGCTCTCCGTCTCCGCATAATTGCTGAAAAGCCCTGCCTACACAGCATATGTATTTACAATAGTGACCAATAGGGGGCGCAAATAGCGCCCTCTATTGGTCAGTATTGTAAGTGCAACTTTACTTTAAAATAAGAGTGTAATAGCGCCCTCTATTGGTATTTTAATTGGTAAACATGAGTATAAATTTATTTATTTTATTTATTTATAAAGGATTTTACCAGGAAGGATACATTGAGATTTCTCTCGTTTTCAAGTATGTCCTGGGTTCAAGAACATTGAATTGTTGCAGAAATACAAAATAGTAAAATGCAAGATATTAATATAAGACAAAATATACAGATAAACAGAAAAATAAATATGTAGGAAATTTTATAGGAATGTTTTTTTTGTAGGAAAGGTTATAGGATGAGGGAACTGCCGGGGGAAGCAGCAAATTCAGGTAGGGTGGCAGCTTCCCAGAAAAGCTCTTAAACACCAAGTTGGAAAGGTGAAGGGTGCATCTAGAGTCCAGTGATGGCCAGTTTAGCTCTTTTAACATGTCACAATGGTGGGTCATGTAGTTACATTGTAGCACAAAGCGACAGAATGAGTTATACAATGTAGTAAGTTTCTGGAGGTGCGTTTGCGGGGCGGCTGCATACACTACATCTCCGTAATCAATAGCCGGCATAAGTATTTGTTGTACAATCTGCTTTCTTACCGCGGGACTCAGGCAGGATTTGTTTCTGTACAGGGCACCTAGTTTGGGGTAGAGTTTAGATGAGAGTTTTTCGATGTGGGGGCCAAAAGATAGGTTTGGGTCTAACCACATACCTAGATATTTGAGAGAAGTGACTGTGGTCAGCGTGCCATTTGATTTTGTCCCAACACATAGATGGGGTGTTTGCAATTGATGTAGTTTAGGGGCGGTTCCAAAGAGCATTGTAACAGTTTTGTCAGTATTTAGAAAAAGTTTGTTATTTGCGATCCACTTTTCTACTCATGTGAATTGTTCTTGCAGCACGGCCTCCAGCTGTGGGAGATTTGGTTTGCTGGTATAGATTACAGTGTCGTCTGCGTACATGTGTACAGTTGAGGCTTTGCAGACATTGGGCAGATCATTTATGAATATTGTGAATAGCAGGGGTCGAGTATCGAGCCTTGAGGTACACCGCACGTGACTGGGAGGGGAAGGGAAGTGCTGTCAGAAATGGACACATATTGAGACCTATCAGACACATATGATTGGAACCAGGTTAACGTGCTATCACCAATACCAGAGTTTTTAAGTTTTTGTAATAGGATGCCATGGTCTACTGTGTCAAAGGCCTTGGCAAAATCAAGGAGGATGCTCCTGTTAGGTTTCCTTGTTCCATGCCCGCTTGGATATCATTACAAACTTTTAAAAGGGCAGTTGTAGTTGAATGATTTGGACGAAAGCCTGATTGATCTGGGGTTAAATAGTTCTGATACTGATAATAATCATGTAATTGAGTGTAGACACATTTTTCCCGAATTTTTGACATTACAGGGAGCAGTGATATTGGGCGGTAGTTGGAGACCAAAGTACTGTCACCACCTTTTATGGATAGGTACCACTCTCGCAGTCTTCCAGAGTTTGGGTATGTATCCAGTCGCCAGTGATTCATTGATTAGGGTTGTGACAGGATTTGCAATTGCTGGCGCACTGATTTTCAGCAGCATTGCTGTGATTTGATCAGGTCCAGACTGGTATTTTATTTTTTGGTTATGGAGAAGTTTAGTGATGGCACTGACAGGCACTGGTCTAAAACTGAATTTCTCTGCGTTACAGGGTCTTTGCACTGTTGGTGGGGCCTGACCTGTGTGTGGCCTTCTGATTGCATGTCATTTCCAGCTTAGCAATCAGGGTGGTGGCACATCCAACAAAATAATTATTAAAAGCATTTGCTACATCTAGGGGGTGTTGTACAGTTTGGTTGTTTACTTTAACAGCAGCCGGTTGGGAGAGGACGGGGGTGCTTGCATGTTACTTATGATTTTCCAAAAATTTCTGGGGTTTGATATGTTATTGTTTAAATTTTCATTGAAGTATTGGGCTTTAGCCATTTTTGTTTGTTTTGTGCATTCATTCCGGCATTTTCGGTATTCAGTGATCATTCATGGATCCAGTACTCTTGAAATTTGACCACAGGGAGTCTCTAAACTGGTACATATGCGTGAGGTCAGCTGTAAACCAGTGGAGGTGGGCCCCTTTTACTCGCACTTTGTGCAGTGGGGTATGGGTGTTCCAGACTTTCAGGAGCTCGGCTTGAAAGTATTCAATTGCACAGTCCAGGTCTGGGATTAGGTTTAGTCTGTACCATGGGAGCTGTTTAAGATCATTTAGGAAGGATTCAAGATTAAATCTCTTGAAATACCTGTGATTATTACCTTTGGTGGACATTTTGTGGCCTTTATTTTGCGCACACAGTACACTAGGCAGTGATCACTGAAACTGTTAGCGAGAACGCCTGCCTCCTGTATTTGATCAGGACATGAGAGAATCCAGTCCAGCAAGGTGTGGTTAGGGCTTTTCATATTAATGCGAGTGGGGGAGGAGATTAATTGTGTTAGCTGCAAAGCCTTAAACAGTGAGCAGTGTTTATTGTTTTTAGGATTCAGCCAATAAACATTAAAGTCACCAAGGACCAGCAGTTCACTTTTTTGGTTTTGAGCGACTAATTTACTAAGAATTTGGGTTATGTCAGAAAGGGAGTGCACTGGGGAACTCGGTGGACGGTAGAATCCAGCAACAATAATTGTTTTACTGAACGGGATCTCAATAATACCAGAAAGGAAATCAAATGTGGCCGGGGAACTAGGATTCTACAACGGGGTAAACTTTATGGAGTTGTCAACATAGATAACAATTCCCCCTCCTCTTAGCTCTGTCCTTTCTAGAGCATGAATACCCTTGTATTGCTATGGCAGAGTCTGGCACTTTAGGGGTTAACCATGATTCTGTCAGCACAATGACTTTAGGTTTGTAATAGAAGCACCAAGCTTTAAGCTCATCCAGTTTAGGGAGTAATATAGCGAAACTCTATTCTCCTATATTTATTTATTTTATTTATAAAGGATTTTACCAGGAAGGATACATTGAGATTTCTCTCGTTTTCAAGTATGTCCTGGATTCAAGAACATTAAAATGTTACAGAAATACAAAGTAATAAAATGCAAGAAATTAACACAAAACAAATATACAGATTAACAGAAAATAAATATGTAGGAAATAGTCATTATGTTACATGTTTACAGGTACATTCTGTATATAGTCACTGTGTTACATGTTTACAGGTGCATTCTGTATATAGTCACTGTGTTACATGTTTACAGGTGCATTCTGTATATAGTCACTATGTTACATGTTCACAGGTGTATTCTGTATATAGTCACTGTGTTACATGTTTACAGGTGCATTCTGTATATAGTCACTGTGTTACATGTTTACAGGCACATTCTGTATATAGTCACTGTGTTACATGTTTACAGGCGCATTCTGTATATAGTCACTATGTTACATGTTTACAGGTGCATTCTGTATATAGTCACTGTTACATGTTTACAGGTGCATTCTGTATATAGTCACTGTGTTACATGTTTACAGGTACATTCTGTATATAGTCACTGTGTTACATGTTTACAGGCGCATTCTGTATATAGTCATTATGTTACATGTTTACAGGTGCATTCTGTATATAGTCACTGTGTTACATGTTTACAGGCGCATTCTGTATATAGTCATTATGTTACATGTTTACAGGTGCATTCTGTATATAGTCACTGTGTTACATGTTTACAGGTGCATTCTGTATATAGTCACTGTGTTACATGTTTACAGGTGCATTCTGTATATAGTCACTGTGTTACATGTTTACAGGCGCATTCCTTATTGAGGTATGTTAATATGGAGCTCTTAAGGGACTTTACACTGGTGGAAGATTTGATGGCGTCTGGGAGGTTATAACGATAATCAAATGCGTAAATTGTGCATGCGTAACCCTGTGTATATCTGGCTCTGATACTAGCCAGTGCCTCACCAGCCACTGACCTCACCACACGTCACTGGTATGTTGCATATTGGCGAGCGCTTCAGACTGGGGTTTTTTTGCTTCTTTTGGATCAACCGCAGTAGGTGATGTGTGAAAGGCTGAACCCGATGGATGCATGTCTTTTTTCAGCCTATGTAACAGATATGCAGAAAGAAAAACCCAGAAATATCTCATGTTTCCAGATGATTGGCTCATACCTTTCGATCTCCGGAGGGACATTATAACTCTTTGTGAGCGTCAAGAATTTTCGCAGTAAGAACCCTGGTAGAGAGAAGAATAGCCTGTTAGAGAAGCAAAGGTCAGGACGCGCCGTCACGAATCCAACCCAGGACATTTAACACGTCACTGTCATTACGTCTGGGCTCTGAACTGACAAACGTGCAAGTTCTTTGGGCTGAATTGACTAAGCTTCAGTATGGGGCCACCTCTTCTCTGATTGGTCCATCAAACCAATGAGCGATATCCCCAGATGGAACGTTCTCATTGGCTGAGATGTAATATTGATAAAGAATGTTGGTAGCATTCTAAGTCCTATCCTATTGGCCCAAAAAGTCTCGTTTATCATTGGGCCATTAACTTAAAATCCTCTCCTGGAACCTGTGGACCAAAGTCTGGTGAATAGATTCACATCTTGGAACTTCGGCTCGGGAGGTTTAATAGGTAGAGGGGTTTCGAGCTAAGTTACTGATAATGGGGGTGGGGGGTAGGCCCATAGCTGTTAATGGAGATATATATATATATATCCCAATAAATTGCCTAAAATCAGCCAGCCAAGAGTGCATATATGCCTCAGTGCCAAATATCCCATAGGAAATATGCAGCAACGACGAAAAAAGGGCTGAACATGAGGTCTTCAAAAATAAAATAATAAAATCTTATTAAAACATAAAATCTTATTTTATTTTTGAAGACCTCCTGTGCATCCCTTTTTTTGTCGTTGCTATATATATATCATGCAGTGGGTGTGTGTGTATATACACAAATTGATAGTTAACAGCTTAATTGCCGTATTGGTTGAAGGGGTCAGGGGGTCCCGCTTTTGCTTCAACTTATTATGCTCCCGCCAGTGTTACACAGGTACAGACTCACATAACATGATGTGGTGTTTACAGGGTTAATAATACAGTAATGGTGATATCAAAAATAAACGTGGTCCAACGCACAAACCAACAATAAATATAGTGTGTCTTCCATACAATGTTACTTCTGTGGGTTATACAGCTGCCTCACATTGATACATAAACATATTAAGGTGTCGCCCTGCGCTGATAGAACTCTTTACCTTTTAAAGTGATGTCAGAGGAAATATTGTAAGTAGAGACGAGTATTTGTTTCGTAACGAATCGTAATTCGTTTGGAAATTCGTTAATTTGTATTTCGGAAGAACTTCCAAAATAACGAATTGATTTAATCCGAATTGAAACGAAAATGAAATGGTATATAAGGAAATTGATTCGTTATGCTGTTTCACAAGAGAACCATCGATTAATGATTCCTGAGCAGGATTTGATTCATTGGGGTTTTATTTAGTGATCCACAATTCGACTCAATATCAAATATCAAATCGATCTTAACTTACATTACAAACAAGTACTAAAGCAAAACAACATTATGAAATGAATCAGATTCGTTTGTTTCACAAACCACCCTGTCCCTATAAATTGGCCTGTGGTGCTAAATCTGTTTTCAGCACCACGGGCCAATGGAGAGCTCAACATTTAACCCTAGCTTGTCTTTTAACAGCAGGATTTGATTTATTGGGGTTTTATTTAGTGATCCGAAATTCGACTCAATATCAACTATCGAATCAATCTTAAGTTACAATAGGGTTTTTAGTAACAAACGAAACGAAATAACGAAACAAAATTATTTTGAAATGCAACACATTTTCCAGCCGTGCACAGATCTAACTGTAAGTAACATTTATATTTATTGTTGCAGTGTGTCTGAATCACAGCTGTTCATGTTGTTTACACAGCGGCGCGTGTTTTACGGTGAGGGGGCTCCTGCAGGTTGTTGTGTTGGCTGCACACTGGGAGGCTGAGTTTACAGCTTTTCACGTTGTTTCTCCTTGCGTTATGACTGTATTTTACCTGCGAGGTTCTCTCAAACCCGGACTCGCTCCTGGCCAAGACCCTGCCTCGCACCCAGGAATGCCAAGCTGCGAAGTACTTGGATCGTGCTGCGGTAAGGCGCCGGTGTCTTCACGATGATAACAGGGAAACATCAGCCCATATCGTCGCTTAGTAAATCCAGCCCATAGTGCGTCTGGGTGTGTTATACGGAGGAGCATCCTGGTCTTACCAACTCCTTGTATGCCGTACGGCAACTGGTTCAAACTTTGGTTCTTCTCCCAAAAATAGTTACTTGGCTGCAGGAAGAGCGGGTGATCCCTGGAGTAACTGCGGAGACATGAGACCGTGTCAGTGTTACCTGATTATCTCTCATTTAGGTTATTAACCCTAAGCGGTAATGAACAGTGTTACGGCCGCTTATTCTAGATAAAAAGCCTGAAAATGTATCTTTCTGAGAATCAAAGATTAAGAAATATAAGAAACATTTAAAAAGACACGAGTTGACTCGTACTTGGGACTTTTTTGGACCCTCTGAATCGTTAGTACTAGACGGATTTGGTAAATGCTGTTTTCTGCCCGTCAGCACTCGGAATGATCGCACTGTCAATCATCATTTAACGTTTCTGCCATCTTCAGCTCAGGGCGCCTCCAGCTGTCACAGAGTATGAATTCCCAACCAACACAACCAAAGGGCAGTGCTTAGCCGTAATATGTATATCTTATAACGATGCTACTGAGACCAATACACAACACATCACATACAGAGCTCAACCCGGCTGCACGGCTAAAGATCCCGCCTGCACCCGAGGTCCTGAATAAAGGGGTTAATAAAGGAACACTACCACAAAGGCAAACTGACACTAGGTTACTTGTGCAAAACAACTAGGGATGAGAGGTACGGGTTCGGACGGTTCGGGGTTCGACCCGAATTTGGCCTGTTCGATGAGATCGCGAACACCGAACATTTCCGGGTGTTTGCCGCATGTTCGACCACAATGGACCACAATGCATTTACCCACTGGCCTGAAGCTCGTAATTGGCTACAGCCTTGCACCTGACCACAGGTCTGGTGCAAGACTGGTTCAACAGTATGCCAATCACCGCTCAGAGTCCTGATTGGGCAAATTTTGCCCAATCATGGGCTCACAGAGCTAAGTCCCGCAGCACACTATATAACGTTTCCACGCGCCGATTCTGCACGCATTTCAGAGGAGATTTCAAAGGAGATAGTTGTGTCTTGTTACTGCCGGTCTGCCACGCTACTGGGGGGGTCTCATTTCTACCAAATATCAGGGAATTTAGGTGATGTGTGTCTTGTCACTGTGCCAGCAAGTTTTTTTGGGGTTTACAACTTTCTTTAAAACATTTGTGAATTGAGGTGATCTTCTGTGTCTTGTCACTGTGCCAGCAAGTATTTTGGGGGTCACTAATTTCTAAAAAACATTTGGGAATTGAGTGATCTGTGTCTCGTCACACATCCAGTACCACGCTGTATTTCGGGGCTCACTAATTTCTACAAAACATTTGTGAATTGAGGTGATATGTGTCTTGTCACTGCCAGCAAGTATTTTGGGGGTCACAAATTTCTAAAAAACATTTGGGAATTGAGGTGATCTGTCTCTTGTCACACAACCAGTACCACGCATTATTTTGGGGCTCACTAATTTCTACAAAACATTTGTGAATTGAGGTGATCTATCAGTGTGTCTCACTGAGTTATACCAGAGTTTTTTAAATCTTTATACCAGAGTTGAATCAGAGTTCTGTATATATTAATCTATATATCACTCATCATGTCTGAAAGAACAAAAAGGACAGGCAGACGCCCCAGACACAGATAAGAGGGCAAGCAGCCCCTGTGTTGGGAGGCTGTGCCTCTGGTCGTGGTGGACGTGGTGCATCCTCTGCAGGAACACGCTTGTCCTTTCTAACTGGTGCTGGCCGTCTTAAGCAGCAGCAACATACAGAGGACTTGGTGGATTGGCTAACCAGGCCATCCTCATCCTCCGAGTCCTCTGCCAGCCAGGCATCTAGTGCTTTACAGTCCACCTCAGCTGCCAAAGCATCTAATGCAGCCTCCATGTCCACAGCTACTCCTGCCGTAGCCTCGCTATCACACACGGAGGAGTCAGCTGAATTGTTTGACTACAATGAGAGTGACATGCTGCTTGAGGATGCGCAGCAAGTACAGTGCTCTGATTCAATATCTGAGGTTGAGGAAGGGAGTATAATCAACCTAGAGGAAGGGGGTGCCAGTGATGACCCACAAATAACTGGCACTCATTTTGCCCCAGCAGCTGCAGCATACTGCCAAGTTGGCTCCAGTGATGAGGAGATAGGGGGTGATGATGACAATGATGATGAGGTCACTGACTCCACCTGGGTGCCAGATCGAACAGAGGAATTAAGTGAGGAAGAGAGGGAGGAGGAGGCACAGCAAACACGAGGCACAACATCCTCTGTGACCAACCGTAGCACGAGCCAGTCCAAGGCATCACATGTCAGAGCTGCTCCGGTGCAGAGTGCTGTTGTCTCAAAGAACACATGCAGGAACTCTGTTGTCTGGGAGTTCTTTAAGAAATGTGCAGTAGAGCGCAGCGTTGCTATTTGTAATCTATGTCAGATGAGGCTTAAGCGTGGTAAAGATACCGGACACTTGGGTACCACGTGCTTGAGGCGACATATGAATAAGTGCCACACATCCCATTGGCGCAAAACTTTGCGTAGGTCCTCCTCCTCCTCCTCCTCCTCATCTGTCTCTACCCCCACTGTATGTCCTGCCATGTCATTGCCTACAACCTCCACCGACAGGGATGATGCTACAGTAATGGATGTACCAGGTCCTTCCTCACAATGTGGCATCATCCCAGTAGCTGAAGATTTACACAGTCAGATTACGTTGCCGCAGCTGCTGCAGCGAAAGAAAAAATATAGTCCCAACCATCCCCAAGCACAGCATCTAAATGCCAGCTTAGCAAAATTACTCGCATTGCAGCTGCTGCCTTTCCAGCTGGTGGACTCTGCTCCCTTCCGTAAATTTGCTGAATGTGCTGTACCACAGTGGCAGGTTCCAAAACGCTATTACTTTTCACGCAAGGCCATTCCAGCACAATACCAGCACGTGGAAGACAATGTTATCGAGTCATTGGCAAAGGCAGTCAGCAGCAAGGTGCATGTGACTTTAGACACGTGGTCCAGCAAGCATGGACAGGGTCGTTACATTTCCTTCACGGCACACTGGGTAACTCTAATTGCAGCTGGGAGGGATCCAAGACGGGGCTCTGTGCTGGAGCTTGTTCATCCACCACACCTCCAGAAAGCTGCTTGTATGAGGTCTGTCTGCTCCACCACCACCACCTCTTCCTCCTCCTCCTCCTCCTCCTCCTTCTCTGTCTCTGGCGAAGTGGCAGTTAAACCGACGCCTGACAGGGTCTACGCAATGGCTCAAGCAAAAAGATGCCATACTGTGCTTCAGCTGGTTTGTTTAGGGGACAGGAGCCACACCGGGTCAGAAATTTTGTCAGCTCTGCAGGGGCAGGTGCAGAGATGGTTAACACCACGCCAGCTTGAGCTGGGAATGATCATCTGCGATAATGGCAGCAACCTTCTCTCCGCCCTACTCAAGGGTAAATTGACGCATGTACCATGCCTAGCACACGTCCTAAATCTGGTGGTACAGCGTTTCCTAACCAAGTACCCAGGGCTGCCAGAGCATCTCATCCAGGCCAGAAAAGTCTGCAGCCACTTCAGACGGTCATTCCCAGCAAGCGTTCGCCTGGCAGAAATTCAAAGAGAGTTCCACCTTCCCACAAACCGTCTGATCTGTGACATGCCCACCAGGTGGAACTCGACATTAGCAATGCTGCAGCGTCTGCACAAGCAGCAGAGGGCCATCAACGAGTACCTGTGTGAGTATGGCACAAGGACAGGTTCAGGTCAACTTGGTTTCCCCCCTCCCGCAGTGGCTGATGATCAAGGATGCATGCACTGTACTGTCACCATTCGAGGAGGCAACGAGGATGGTGAGCAGGGACAGTGCATGCATCAGTGACACAATTCCTTTAGTGTTCCTGCTGGAGCACACTCTGCGGAGAATTATAGATGTGGCTCTGGAGGCAGAGCAGCGGGAGGAAGAGGAGGCCTTCCCTAGCTCTCAAGGCCCCAGTCTTTCCGCAGACAGCATTCCAGCGGGTCCTACTCAGATCAGACAGGAGGAGGATGAGGAGGAGGAGGAATATTTAAGTCGTGGGGGCTTTGAAGGTGGGGATTCCTCAAGGGAGGGTTTTGTGTGCCCAGAAACAGAAGGGCTAGTGCGTGGCTGGGAGGAGGAAGTGCACGATACGGTCATCCTCATTGACCAGGAAGACTCGGATGCTAATGCCACCTCCAACCTACGCTGCATGGGCTCCCTAATGATGCAAAGCCTGCTAAAGGACCCCAGGATTCGTGCTATCAAGGAGAGGGATCATTACTGGTTGGCAACCCTTCTTGATCCACGATACAAGGGGAAAGTTGCAGAGCTCATCCTGCCCGCACAGCGGGAGCACAGGATGAAAAAACTTGAGGACGCTCTAAAGCGACACTTGTGTAACACCTTCCCAGGCACTGGTAGATTACCAAGTGCTGACACATGTGCTTCTGAGGCTGCGGGAGATCAGAGTAATAGTGGTGAAGGCCAGGGCCGCTTGACTGATGCTTTTTTAAATTTGTTTAGTCCTCGACGCCCAGGGACGTCAAATGTAGGCACCCATTGCCAGCGTCTTCACCATATGGTGCAGGACTACCTAGGGGCAAGGGCAGACCTGGATACCTTTCCAGCAGATGATCCACTGGCTTACTGGGTGTTGAGATTGGATCACTGGCCAGAATTTAGCCAATATGCTATGCAGCTACTAGGTTGCCCTCCATCTGGATCAGCAGCTATCAATCCCCTGATGCCGAAGTAACGGAATAGATCGGGTATGTCTTCTGCATGTACAAAACCTCCAGCACTGAACTCTTCCACAATACCACAAAAGGGTTACGGTGTGAAGGCACTTGCTGCCATGAAAGGCACAATATTTGGCTGCACTGACGCCTGTGCCAGATTTATATCATTTTAATTTTTTGAACAGCAGGGTCCAACCCCGCACTCTTCCACAATACCACAGAGGGGTTACTGTATGATGATACTTGCTGGCCTGGCATTAAAGGCACAATATCTGGGTGCACTGACACCTTGACCAGAATCATATCTTTTCAATATAGGACCACATGGTCCACCCCTGCACTCTTCCACAATACCACAGAGGGGTTACTGTATGATGATACTTGCTGGCCTGGCATTAAAGGCACAATATCTGGGTGAACTGACGCCTTGACCAGAATCATGTCTTTGGGGAATAAAAATGATACTATTAATACAATTAGCTAAACTCCAGTTCCGTGTTTCCCAAACCTGTCCTCAGACCAGCAGACAGGCCAGGTTTGCAGGATATGTGAAGCACCGCACAGGTGATATGATTTGCTGCTCAGTGATTGCAGGATTCAGTCCCTAAGGTAAGGTGATCCTTACAACCTGTCCTGTGTGACGTGCGTCATTTTTACTTGGGGCGCAGGGTGTCTGTGTAATCTGAGTTATGCATGAATAATGTTATTGTCTGTTGTATGGTGCATGTGTATCTGCCTGACAAAGAAGATTTCAATAAAGGTGTTCAAACTGTCTGTTCCATTTTGACCTTGAAAGACCCCAGATGCACAGGGGTGCCTTCTTTCTGGGGTGTGCTAGCAGGCTCTCTATGTGTCCCGGTCTTTGAGCTTTGTCTGAGGACTGGAGAAAGGCACGAGAGTCTGGCTGGAGAGAACACAGGGGGGTCTTGCAAGGAAGCGACATTGGCAGATGTGACCCTGTCGGGGTACAGAGATCTATCTCAGCCTGGTTGAGGGTCTCGAATAGAGGTTTGAGAAACATGGCTCTAGTTTCTACATTCCTTTTTTTTTTTACTATATCACTTAGCTATTTTAGGGAAAATATATTTTGTATATACAGTATATACAAAAGGTCAGTGCTGACCCTAAACATGCATATCTCATAATGAAGCCTCTGAGACCAATGACTGTTGCAGCAATGTGTGATCACATCAACTAAACACCATCTATTTGTAAACAACGTTGGGCGCTTTTAACCCTTTCAGATGCACGTTTGGGCTGATTGTACGTTGTGTATATTTGTGAATATCACAGCGATTTTTAACCTTATTATTTTTATCTTTCCCCATTTATTAGGTGGTTTTTATGCGGTTACGTTTATGCTGTCAGGTATAAAGAGGAGGATATGTATAAAGATTTCACATTTATTCCTGTATACACATAATAAAGATAAGTATAAGGTTATAAAGCGGTGTCAATTCTTTCCATTGCTCGATAATGCGCAAATTGCTCTTTGTTCGCGTCATGAAACTCAAGGCAAAAAAAAGAGAAGCATTCTGCTACCTGCCTCGTCCTCCTCTGTGTGTACGTGCAGATCCGACGTGGCTTGATTTTTGCAGCGAGCTTTCTGCAAAAAAAACTTTCTTTGTTTCTTTTTTTTGCAGTAGAATCTGCATATTTTTAAATGTCAGCAATGTCTGCATGATGCGCGCTTAAGATTTGTCATGATCTGACATACGGTTAAGGCTAAGGTCAGACGAAAGCAGTTTTAACGTGCGTTTAGCCGCACTAAATCACGGCCGTGCTAGCAGCAAATGACGTCCAATGCCGGGGAACATATGAAGAACCTCCGCACAAAAGTGCGGCCGCGCAACGCAAGTGGCAAACGAACGCATTTTTTCGAGAACGTGAAACCGCTAGTACGGACGTACAGAGTGCGCTGCGTCCGCTAGAGGCGTGTTTGTGTGATTGGGAGACGTCAGACGCTGCTAATGTCCAGCCAACATAACGTCCAGACGCAAAAAGGGTTTTATTGATGATCCGTACAAAATCACGGACGACAATGCGCATCGTATGACCACTATCGCGTATTCCGTGAAAAATACGTCCATTCGTTCGAACGCACTTTTTCACGGACAACGCGAAAAATGCGTTAGTCTGACCCTAGCCTTAAGGTCGCGTTTGTCACATGCTGTCACAGAAGACGCCCGCTGAGCAATCGTCCGAGCTGGCAAACAGCTGATGCACTGTTAAACATTTATTTAAGGGGTTATTCAGAGAGCACTGAAATGTCGCCGACACTTCGGTGCTCTCTCTCGTTCCACGCAGTTCCCTGCACTTTAGAGGATCAAAGTTCCCCACCCTGCAGTGAATTCCCTGGAGTGCATGGAAAAACTGCCGCAAACCTGCCGGAACCGCTGGAAGAACCACACCGAACATGCTGGAAAAAGCCGACAAGCCGCCGATCACAGCACAGAGCCACCGCTGGAAAAAGCCAACAAGCTGACGAACGGGTTAAAATAAAAACAGTACGATTGAAAGTTTGAAAATATGAAACGCTGTTTGCAAAGAAACTACTGAATGAAAATATCTGAAATTTACATATAAAATCCAATGAATGATAATAAAAAGGACTGTTACAGAAAAAAGACAAAACGATTAAAAAAAAACGGAAAAATTATTTTGTCGAAGAATCCCCAAAAATGCTTAAACGATCCTGAAAAATCATTAAATAAAGAGACTTTTTGCTGCAGATTAAAATAATAAATGGTTTATTAGATATTGAATAAAACAGGAATATTTTTAACATTGAACCTATGGGATTCGCCTGATTAAACCTGCCGAATGAAACCACCGAACATCAGGGCCCTTTGGCACATTTCCCTGCTATTCGGTGTCTGTGAATAGACGATCCATTGCTTCTCTATGGGGGATTTCACTGCCGTCGAACAGGTACCATACGTGCAGGCAATTCGCCAAAATTTGAATAGCCGAATTGCACCGAAATGTCCCTGTTCGCTGAAATTCAGTGTCTGGTTACATTTCAGCAACATTTCGGATTTCTCTGAATAACCCGTTACGGTTCGAAATCGGAAACTTTATATTAATGATGAAGCTTCCTCCAATAAACTGATTCCCCTGGATACAAACCGAATCCTGTTTCCTTTCTCTGTGCCGGCTACAACACTTTTTATACACTGTCAGGGTAATTCAAAGAAAATCGAAAAGTCACCGCACGTTCGGTAACTTTTCGTTCTCTTCAATTCGGTTCGTGTTGCCGATCCCATTTCGGCGACCCTGCGGTGTATTCAGCAAACACCACAGGGCTGTTGAAGTGCAGGGAAAAGCCGCCGCAAACCCGACGAAAACTCACCGCAAAAACCTGGCGAATGCACGCCGAAATCCACAAAAACATCTGGATTAACCATGCCGGAGAAACCCGAGCAGGAGCCGATCACACGCAGCTCAGCCGCCGGAAAAAGCCAGCACCGCAGATGAATACAGTGAATAAAATATGAAAACTGTTTGCTTGAATGTTTGAAAAGTGAAACGCTGTTTGCAAAGAAACTACTGAGTGAAAATGTCTGAAATTTACATATAAAATCCAATGAATGATAATAAAAAGGGAAGTTACAGAAAAAAGTAATGTATAGTTAAAAATAAAATAAAAAAAAAATAGGAATTTTTAAAAAACAAAAAAATCCAGAAAAAATGCTTAAAATATCCTAAAAAATCTATAAATAAAGAGACTCTTTACTGCAGAATTTTATAATGAACGGTTTATTAGATATTGAATTAAAACGGGAATATTTTTAACATTGAAGCCTATGGGATTCGCCTGACTAAACCTGTCGAATGAATCCACCGAATGGCAGGGCATTAGGGGAACCTTTCACTGCTGGTTTGTGTTCTCTGAATAGACGAAGCATTGCTTTTTCATGGGGATTTCACTGCCCTCGAACAGGCACCGAACAGGCACCGAACAGGCACCGTATGTTCAGGCAATTCGCCAGGATTTGGCAAACTGCCTGCTCTCTGAATAGACGAATGGCCAGGAAAGGTAACCGAACGCTGAATTTCAGTGTTTGGTTACCTTTCGGCAGCCATTCGGATCTCTTTGGATAATCCTGTGTATTTTAGAGATCTAGCTTTATGATTGCAACAATTGATATGAATTTTCTAACCTTTATATTAAATGATAAAAAGGGCAAGGACGGAGCCACCCTTACATTTAACCCTTTCACTACCAAGATCGACTACACGCAATCTGCCGGCTCCCCCCGGTGTCTCGATATTGAGTATAGTCGATGTGATGTTCCGCAACAGCGATGCGAAGGAATTTCGCTTCATTTCCATTTGGGCTCCAGAACATGGCCCTAAAGTTTTAGAGTAAATACGAGCAAACGGTCGGACCGCGGGACAGTGAATGTCCCATCATTTATTAACCAGGCTTAGGGTTAATAACCTTGAAAAAAAAACCCTATAATGGGTTACTAATTGTTAAAATCTTGAAAGTGTTTAGAGTTGTTAGAATCTTGAAAAGGTTAACATACCGTTAAGTCTTTATATGAGCTGGCGGCTCTCCGGCTGCTTTGCAGGATTATTTATTAATATATCAAATAAGAAAGTAAGAAGGAAATAGAACAAGAAGCAACGCATTTCGCCTTTTGTGTCTCTACTCCATTAATATGCCATTGGAACCAAAGAGAGTAGGAGTGGTGTAAACGACCTCCTCCGAGTAGATGTCTCCAGCTTCCTCAAATCTAAAATCTTATACAGGATTATTTATTAATATAAAACATAAAAAAAAATAACAAGAAACAACGCGTTTCACTTTCTGTCTCCAGGCTCCATCAGTTGGCTGCTGCATCCATATACAGGTGCTAGTTTGTATATATAGCCCTTACAATCCGTAATAATCAATGCCACATGTGACATCAGGTGCCGTGCATCACGGGGTTCCTTCCAGCTTGCTGGAACTATCAGTGTGCGTTTTCAGTGTCACAAACTGATGTTTACATTATAGACTGACACTGATTAGATTTAACGCTCCGTAACGTAATCAACGCAAACTGTGGGGGAATAAATCAAAGTATACAATGTATCTATGAAGAGGATTATTTATTAATATATCAAATAAGAAAGTAAGACGGAAATAGAACAAGAAGCAACGCATTTCGCCTGTTGTGTCTCTACTCCATTAATATGCCATTGGAACCAAAGAGAGGGGGAGTGGGGTAAACGACCTCCTCCGAGCAGATGTCTCCAGCTTCCTCAAATCTAAAATCCTATTACAGGATTATTTATTAATATAAAACATCAAATAAAAATAACAAGAAACAACGCGTTTCACTTTCTGTCTTCAGGCCCCATCAGTTGGTTGCTGCATCCATATACAGGTGCTAGTTTGTATATATAGCCCTTACAATCCGTAATAATCAATATCCCGGCATCTAAACATAGCGTGTGCGACACTGCGATTACCTCTGCAATCCTCCTCCAGAACCAACACTGCGCAATGGATTCTGGGGATCACATGCCACATGTGACATCAGGCGCCGTGCATCACGGGGTTCCTTCCAGCTTGCTGGAACTATCAGTGTGCGTTTTCAGTGTCACAAACTGATGTTTACATTATAGACTGACACTGATTAGATTTAACGCTCCGTAACGTTATCAACGCAAACTGTGGGGGAATAAATCAAAGTATACAATGTATCTATGAAGAGTAACAGTGAAAAAAGTATATATCGCTTTGTTCGTACCGTAGAAAGTGTTACTTCAGTTATGGAACTGATGATGTCACATTTTGAATACATGAAAACATAAAATTATACACATTTACACTTTTCCAACAATGAGGGTGTAATCACTCCAGCTGCGCTGGTTTCGGACGGTGGCGCCATAACCGGACATTCTTGTTACCAACTGTATGGAGGATTAGGGATACTGTGTTTATATACATTGTGGTTCTTTAAACAAACACACAAGCTGCAGAATTGTTTGTAACCGTTACTCACATACTACTCAGCGCAACAGCTCCGGAGGTCACATCCCCGGTGTAACACTTGGGCAGTTTTGGCTCTTTGGCTCTGCTGCGGGGGTGGAGCAGAAAAGTAAAGGTACACAGTATTCACAAGCACAGCATTTACTGGAATATGTTATGTCACAAGTAAGGAATTAAAGTGCTACTCTGAGAAACGCACAAAATCCAGCCTACACAGTGAAAGGAGAGCGCCGACCCCCCTCTCTGCAGTCTGAGACTTTAACCCCTTTACTGCTGAGCCATTTCACATTTAAAAAAAACACATTTTTTTTTTATTATTATTGTTATTATTTTTTTTATTTAAATTAAACATGGTCATATTTGGTATCATTGGAAAGGCCATGCTCTGGCCTTTCTAATGATACCAAACATGACCCTGCTAGCCGAAAACTGTCGGGAGATATCGGGGTTCAAACAAACCCGTATCTTTCCTTCGGAGTCAATAAGGACGTTCCCTACACGTCCTCAGCAGTGAAAGGGTTAAAAAGATTTATATTACATTAAAATAGGGCTTCAGAATCAAACTGTGCAAGAAGAAAGCCAGGAGATACAATGCGAGCAGCACGTCATGGTGAGGGGCAAACAGTTGTCTCCAAAATGTATATACAATTAATTATTAAATAACATCGAATATGTTTATTATGTCTATAAAAAACTTTTTACAGTAATTTTTATAGAAAGGTAACTTTTTAACACAAAATGAATATTTTTTTCAAAATTATTGTATATAACTAATCATTTTGCATTAAAAATAATTTTAGATAAGAAAGATTTACGTCAAAAAATGTAAAGAGATTACTTTTACAAATTCATTTTTACATTAAAGCACTTACATTAAATTCATCTTTTTTATATTAAAAATATGTTATATCATAAAATAGAAACATTTTTATTTAGAAATGTTTACTTTCAAAAACTTTTTTGGGCTAAAATATTTAAATGACAAAGTCTGTAAAGGAAAACCTGCACTTTTTACATTGTGATCCTAAGCTCGCACTTTGCCTAATGTAAACTCTCATATTGTACAATCAGTCCAGGACTCGCATTTTGCATAATGTAAAGGCACTATTGTATTAAGACACAGAACGTGCAGCGACCACAGAGTGAAGTCTATGATGTTACTATACAGACATTGTGCATTTTCTAAGATTATCAGGATTATTCAGAGAGAGGTGAAAAGCAGGAGAATGACTGGAGAAGAGAACAATCTAGACCAAATAGCCGATTGACCTAGAATTTTCACTTCTCCAGTCATTCTCCTGAGTTTCACCTCTCTCCGAATAACCCTGATAATCTTAGAAAAGGTCTTAGAAAATCTTGGTCAAAATGGCCAAACCAGAAAAATTCTCCCTTTTATCTCACTTTCCAAATCGGCTATTTGGTATAGATTGTTCATTCTCCTGGCAATTCTCCTGGTTTTCACCTCTCTCTGAAAAACCCTGTATGAGTATAGTAAGGGGTTAGGACATTAGTTAATATAGGGATAATAAGGGCTGGGGGAATAGGACCTTAGTTAGGATAGGGTTAATGGGGGTAGGGGGGTTAGGACTTTAGGATTGGGTTAATGGGGTAGGGGGGTTAGGACCCTAGGAAAAGATTAATGGAGATGGCGGATTCTTTAAGTCATTTTAAGGGTGTTATTTGGGTTATTTTTAGACTGGGGGTAGGAAGAGCTAACATTTAATTTCATGGGGTTCATTGTCTATAGGGGGTAACTAGGCAGTCAATGACATCATTGAGCCGCAAGGGAAATGGGCCTGATGGGCCTTAAGAACTGCCAAAGAACCGCAAGGTGTACTAAGCCGCTATGCAATGTTTAGACCAACCCGACACCAGGACAGGATAGACCGATCGCCATTAGTAAGTGGGTTAAGTCTCTATAAATACTGGCCTGGAATGAGCATCAGGAATATCTCCATGCAGATTTAACAACATAACAATAACTGATAATAAAAGAGGAAGAAAGAAAAATAAAGTCAGGGCTACATTATGCTGAATATATGGAGGAACCCCTAAAAACACCCCCCCACACCCTGAATATATGGAGGAGCCCCTAAAAACACACCCGCACACCCTGAATATATGGAGGAACCCCTAAAAACACACCACCACACCCTGAATATATGAAGGAGCCCCTAAAAACACACTCGCACACCCTGAATATATGGAGGAACCCCTAAAAATACACCCGCACACCCTGAATATATGGAGGAGCCCCTAAAAACACACTCGCACACCCTGAATATATGGAGGAACCCCTAAAAATACACCCGCACACCCTGAATATATGGAGGAGCCCCTAAAAACACACTCGCACACCCTGAATATATGGAGGAACCCCTAAAAACACACCCCCACACCCTGAATATATGAGGAGCCCCTAAAAAACACACCCCCACACCCTGAATATATGAAGGAGCCCCTAAAAACACACCCGCACACCCTGAATATATGGAGGAACCCTAAAAAACACACCCTGAATATATGGAGGAACCCCTAAAAACACACCCCCACACCCTGAATATATAAAGGAGCCCCTAAAAACACACCCGCACACCCTGAATATATGGAGGAACCCCTAAAAACCCACCCCCACACCCTGAATATATGGAGGAGCCCCTAAAAACACACCCCCACACCCTGAATATATGAAGGAGCCCCTAAAAACACACCCGCACACCCTGAATATATGGAGGAACCCCTAAAAACACACCCACACACCCTGAATATATGGAGGAACCCCTAAAAACACACCCGCACACCCTGAATATATGGAGGAGCCCCTAAAAACACACCCGCACACCCTGAATATATGGAGGAACCCTAAAAAATACACCCGCACACCCTGAATATATGGAGGAACCCCTAAAAACACCCGCACACCCTGAATATATGGAGGAGCCCCTAAAAAGACACCTGCACACCCTGAATATATGGAGGAACCCCTAAAATCCCACCCACACACCTGAATAATGGAGGAACCCCTAAAATCCCACCCACACACCCTGAAATATGGAGAACCCCTAAAAAGACACCCACACACCCTGAATATATGGAGGAACCCCTAAAAAGACACACCGCACACCCTGAATATATAGAGGAGCCCCTAAAAAACACCCGCACACCCTGAATATATGGAGGAACCCCTAAAATCACACCCACACACCCTGACTATATGGAGGAGACCACTAAAAAGAAACCCACACACCCTGAATATATGGAGGAACCCCTAAAAAGACACCCACACACCCTGAATATATGGAGGAACCCCTAAAAAGACACCCGCACACCCTGCATATATGGAGCAGCCCCTAAAAATACACCCGCACACCCTGAATATATGGAGGAACCCCTAAAAACACACCCACACACCCTGAATATATGGAGGAACCCCTAAAATCACACCCACACCTGAATATATGACCCCTGAATATATGGAGGAACCCTAAAAAACACCACACACCCTGAATATATGGAGGAACCCCTAAAATCACACACCCGCAACCCTGAATATATGGAGGAGACCCTAAAAACACACCCACACACCCTGAATATATGGAGGAACCCCTAAAATCACACCCACACACCCTGATATATGGAGGAACCCCTAAAAACACCCCACACCCTGAATATATGGAGGAACCCCTAAAATCACACCCGCACACCCTGAATATATGGAGGAGACCCTAAAAAACACACCCACACACCCTGAATATATGGAGGAACCCCTAAAAACACACCCAC
This sequence comes from Leptobrachium leishanense, assembly GCA_009667805.1. Classification (NCBI taxonomy): domain Eukaryota; kingdom Metazoa; phylum Chordata; class Amphibia; order Anura; family Megophryidae; genus Leptobrachium; species Leptobrachium leishanense. Next base: position 17,134,025 of record CM019073.1, read on the forward strand.
ACACCCTGGAATATATGGAGGAACCCCTAAAAAGACACCCGCACACCCTGAATATATGGAGGAGCCCCTAAAAAACCCCACACACCCTGAATATATGGAGGAGCCCCTAAAAAGACACCCGCACACCCTGAATATATAGAGGAGCCCCTAAAAAGACACCCACACACCCTGAATATATGGAGGAACCCCTAAAAAGACACCCACACACCCTGAATATATGGAGGAGCCCCTAAAAAGACACCCGCACACCCTGAATATATAGAGGAGCCCCTAAAAAGACACCCGCACACCCTGAATATATGGAGGAACCCCTAAAATCACACCCACACACCCTGAATATATGGAGGAACCCCTAAAATCACACCCACAAACCCTGAATATATTCAGGAACCCCTAAAATCACACCCACACACCCTGAATATATGGAGGAGCCCCTAAAAAGACACCCGCACACCCTGAATATATGGAGGAACCCCTAAAAAGACACCCACACACCCTGAATATATGTAGGAGCCCCTAAAAAGACACCCGCACACCCTGAATATATAGAGGAGCCCCTAAAAAGACACCCGCACACCCTGAATATATGGAGGAACCCCTAAAATCACACCCACACACCCTGAATATATGGAGGAACCCCTAAAATCACACCCACACACCCTGAATATATGGAGGAGCCCCTAAAAAGATACCCGTACACCCTGAATATATGGAGGAACCCCTAAAAACACCACACACCCTGAATATATGGAGGAGCCCCTAAAAACACACCCGCACACCCTGAATATATGGAGGAGCCCCTAAAAACACACCCGCACACCCTGAGTATATGGAGGAGCCCCTAAAAATACACCCACACACCCTGAATATATGGAGGAGCCCCTAAAACACACCACACAACCCCTGAATATATGGAGGAGCCCCTAAAAAGACACCCACACACCCTGAATATATGGAGGAACCCCTAAAAAGACACCAGCACACCCTGACTATATGGAGGAACCCCTAAAAACACACCAACACACCCTGAATATATGGAGGAACCCCTAAAAACACACCCGCACACCCTGAATATATGGAGGAGCCCCTAAAAAGACACCCGCACACCATGAATATATGGAGGAGCCCCTAAACACACACCCACACACCTGAATATATGGAGGAGCCCCTAAAAAGACACCCGCACACCCTGAATATATGGAGGAGCCCCTAAAAAGACACCCACACACCCTGAATATATGGAGGAACCCCTAAAAACACCCACACACCCTGAATATATGGAGGAGCCCCTAAAAACACACCCACACACCCTGAGTATATGGAGGAGCCCCTAAAAATACACCCACACACCCTGAATATATGGAGGAGCCCCTAAACACACACCCACACACCCTGAATATATGGAGGAGCCCCTAAAAAGACACCCACACACCCTGAATATATGGAGGAACCCCTAAAAAGACACCCGTACACCCTGAATATATGGAGGAACCCCTAAAAACACACCCACACACCCTGAATATATGGAGGAACCCCTAAAAACACACCCTGAATATATGGAGGAGCCCCTAAAAAGACACCCGCACACCCTGAATATATGGAGGAGCCCCTAAAAAGACACCCGCACACCCTGAATATATGGAGGAGCCGCTAAAAACACTCCCACACTCTGAATATATGGAGGAACCCCTAAAAACACACCCACACACCCTGAATATATGGAGGAACCCCTAAAAACACACCCTGAATATATGGAGGAACCCCTAAAAACACACCCTGAATATATGGAGGAGCCCCTAAAACAACACCCACACACCCTGAATATATGGAGGAGCCCCTAAAACAACACCCACACACCCTGAATATATGGAGTAACCCCTAAAAACACCCACACACCCTGAATATATGGAGGAGCCCCTAAAACAACACCCACACAGCCTGAATATATGGAGGAGCCCCTAAAAAGACACCCGCACACCCTGAATATATAGAGGAGCTCCTAAAAACACACCCGCACACCCTGAATATATGGAGGAGCCCCTAAAAACACCCACACAGCCTGAATATATGGAGGAGCCCCTAAAAAGACACCCACACAGCCTGAATATATGGAGGAGCCCCTAAAAAGACACCCGCACACCCTGAATATATGGAGGAACCCCTAAAAAGACACCCACACAGCCTGAATATATGGAGGAGCCCCTAAAAAGACACCCGCACACCCGTGAATATATAGAGGAGCTCCTAAACACACCCGCACACCCTGAATATATGGAGGAACCCCTAAAAAGACACCCGCACACCCTGAATTATATAGAGGAGCCCCTAAAAAGAACCCGCACACCCTGAATATATGGAGGAACCCTAAAATACACCCACCACCTGAATATAATGGAGGAACCCCTAAATCACACCCACACACCCTGAATATATTCAGGAACCCCTAAAATCACACCCACACACCTGAATATTGGAGGAGCCCCTAAAAACACACCCGCACACCCTGAATATATGGAGGAACCCCTAAAAAGACACCCACACCCCTGAATATATGGAGGAGCCCCTAAAAAGACACCCGCACACCCTGAATATATAGAGGAGCCCCTAACAAGACACCCGCACACACTGAATATATGGAGGAACCCTAAAATCACACCCCACACACCTGAATATATGGAGGACCCCTAAAAACACCCACACACACCCTGAATATATGGAGGAGCCCTAAAACACACCCGCACACCTATATGGAGGAGCCCCTAAAAAAACACCCGCACACCCTGAGTATATGGAGGAGCCCCTAAAATACACCCACACCCTGAATATATGGAGGAGTCCCTATAAACACCCACACACCCTGAATATATGGAGGAGCCCTAAACACACACCCACACACCCTGATATATGGAGGAGCCCTAAAAAGACACCGCACACCCTGAATATATGGAGGACAACCTAAAACACACCCGCACACCCTGAATATATGGAGGAGCCCTAAAACACACCGCCCCCACTGAATATAAATGGAGGAACCCCTAAAAACACACCAACACACCTGACTATATGGAGGAACCCCACCAACCACACACCCTGAATATATGGAGGAACCCTAACACACCACACACCTGAATATATGGAGGAGCCCTAAAAAGACACTGCACACCCTGAATATATGGAGGAGCCCCTAAACACACCACACCACCACACCCTGAATATATGGAGGAGCCCCTAAAAAGACACCACACCCTGAATATATGGAGGAGCCCCTAAAAAGACACCACAACACCCTGAATATATGGAGGAACCCCTAAAAACACCCACACACCCTGAATATATGGAGGAGCCCCTAAAAGCACCCACACACCCTGAGTATATGGAGGAGCCCTAAAAATAACACCACACACCCTGAATATATGGAGGAGCCCCTAAACACACCCCACACACTGAATATATGGAGGAGCCCCTAAAAAGACACCCACCACCCTGAATATATGGAGGAACCCCTAAAAAACACCCACACGCACACCCTGACTATATGGAGGAACCCTAAAAACACACCCACACACCTGAATATATGGAGGACCCTAAAAACACACCCTGAATATATGGAGGAGCCCTAAAAGACACCCGCACACCCTGAATATATGGAGGAGCCCCTAAAAAACCCCGCCACACCCTGAATATATGGAGGAGCCCCTAAAAACACTCCACACTCTGAATATATGGAGGAACCCCTAAAACCACCCACACACCCTGAATATATGGAGGAACGCCTAAAAACACACCCACACCCCTGAATATATGGAGGAACCCTAAAACACACCCTGAATATATGGAGGAACCCCTAAAAAACACACCTGAAATATGGAGGAGCCCCTAAAACAACACCCAACACCTGAATATATGGAGGAGCCCCAAAACACACCCACACACCCTGAATATATGGAGTAACCCTAAAAACACACCCGCACCCCTGATATATGGAGGAGCCCCTAAAAACACCCACACACCCTGAATATATGGAGGAGCCCCTAAAACACACCCCCACACACGCCTGAATAATATGGAGGAACCCCTAAAAAGACACCCACACACCCTGAATATATGGAGGAACCCCTAAAAACACACTGAATATATGGAGGAACCCTAAAAACACACCCTGAATATATGGAGGAGCCCCTAAAAGACACCCGCACACCCTGAATATATGGAGGAACCCTAAAACACACCCACACACCCTGAATATATGGAGGAACCCTAAAAAACACACCACACACCCTGAATATATGGAGGAACCCCTAAAAACACACCCTGAATATATGGAGGAACCCCTAAAACACCACCCTGAATATATGGAGGAGCCCCTAAAACAACACCACACACCCTGAATATATGGAGGAGCCCCTAAAACAACACCCACACACCCTGAATATATGGAGTAACCCCTAAAAACACACCCGCACACCCTGAATATATGGAGGAGCCCCTAAAAACACCCACACACCCTGAATTATGGAGGCCCCTAAACACACCCACACCCTGAATATATGGAGGAACCCCCTAAAAAGACACCCACACACACCCTGAATATATGGAGGAGCCCCTAAAAACCCCACACACCCTGAATATATGGAGGAGCCCCTAAAAACACACCCACAGCCTGAATATATGGAGGAAACCCCTAAAAGACACCCGCACACCCTGAATATATGGAGGAACCCTAAAAAGACACCCGCACCCTGAATATAGAGGAGCTCCTAAAACACACCCACACAATCCTGAAATATGGAGGAGCCCCTAAAAACACACCCACACACCCTGAATATATGGAGGAGCCCCTAAAAACACACCCGCACACCCTGATACAACCCTGGACCAGTTTTTGGTTTTCCTGGCAATGTTTTGAGGTCAGGACATTGTACTGTGTATTTATTGTTCTTATATCTCACCTTAATAAATATGTGCTCATGTGCCAGAAGGAGAAAAGTGTCCGAGGAACAAGAGGAAAACTTCAGTCCTGCAAGAAAGCGTTCCCAGAAACAGAGAATGATTGATTACTGGGGGAATAACATGTGAATCCTCATCTTATAGGGTTTAATGTTATGGTACATTTTCGCTGCACATATGATGAGGGAAGGAATGATTACTTCCAGAAATCGGTTGATAATAAATGCTGAGTTTTTGAATTATTTTTGTAAATTTTTTACCTTTATTTGATTCATTGTTTTTCGAGTTTCTGAAGCTGAAACACAAACATTGCAAATATCAGGAGTAACATTTTACTCACATTATACAGTAAATTCATAGATATTTTATTCTGTCATTTCCTTTCCCATCATTCACCGATTTGGGGTGTTAGGGGTAGGAGTGCTTGGATAGTACTTTAACCAGGAGAGTGCTACATTTTGCTTTTATTTATTTTCTTTTTAATAATATCACTCAGTGGAATGAAGTGTGCGCGACCATGACGGGGAAAACTAAATAAAAAATAATAACAGAGTATCACTTGATTCAAAAGGGGTTATTCAGAGAGAGCTGGACTGGCCCCAAATTGCAGGGAGT